>CM068378.1:78340226-78855341 GCA_034770075.1 Aralia elata
TTTGCTCAATCAACATTAGTAGATGATTTTCCCAGTCTGTATATGCCTTGTCTTCTCTTATTCTCCTTCTTGTACGATGGACACTGATTTTTGATATGGCCTTTCCTCGTGACAATGATAACCAATCAACCTGTGACTTTGTCTTTCTTGCCTGTTTTCGACTGCTAGATCTTATCCTCCTTTTTTACCAGAGTTCCTTCTTTTGATTACAATCCACTTGCCATTGGACCATCCCACTGAGGATTACAAGAAGACTTACTCTTCTCCTTAATCATCTAAAAAGTAATATGCCCTACAACTTGATCCTGGTCCAGGGACTGTTGTACATGCAAAACTTACCCATTCGTCAACTGGCGTGGCTGTTTTCACCTTTCAGCTAAAAGACGTTATAGGTTTATATTATCGAAGATTTTTTATGGTCTTAAGTATAGAGAGTGTGAGATATATTGACATTCTGGTAGAGAACCACTGAGAAGCAGTAGTAGGGCTTTGTCCTTCTTGTTCATGCTGGGTCATCAAATCTCATTAAAATCTCATTAATACGATTAGTCCAGAATCTGAAACATTTTTTTCCATCCGGAGTCGGTCCCCCTTCTTCAAATATAATCGATTTTGACAGTAGACCTTCGACTTGTAAATTTTTTTAGGTTTCTACCCGCAGAAAGTCATTTCAATGAGATGTTTCTCGGTTAAAATTTGATATTTTGATTTATGGCGCCCAAACTCATATTTGATTGTTGCCGCCCTACAACACTTGCTTCATATGATTCATCCATTTGTCCATTGGTCATAGTCACTGGTTTCCCTTCGCGTCCTCACCTTCAAGTGCCTTTTGTAAGGTCCTCTTGTTGAACGCCAATATCATCTTCTGATAGTTTGCTAGCCAAAATATCTGAAATTTGACGTTCCGTCAAATTGGGTTCAACACTGCGTACCTCATACTCGTTCTACGTACCATCTTCGTATTTTGTGACCTTACGAGATTTCTCTTTAAACGGATCGTACCATGTTTGGCCAGGTATAGTGTAAATCGGGTGCAGAGTCTCTTCTCCATACTTTTGCAAACAATGACTAATTAAATAAAAAAACCATACCCGTTCTTAAAGGCACTGCCTTTTTGAATCACTTTCTTAATACGCATACCAAACAGCCGTGGAACCAAAAAGCTCTGATGCCTATTGTTTGAGAAACTCAAGTTCGCCACAAACACATTAAGATAACGCAATATACAACGCACAAGTAATTGTGACGAGATATATAATAATGACACAAGAAATTTTATCATGGAAAAAAATTTCCAACTGGAAAAAAACTAACGGGGAGAAAATCTCAGAAATCCACTATGAAAAATAATATGAAGAATACAAACATTTCCATACTAGGAATAATAAACTTCTCCCCACTCCCTCTGTTCCTAAAATGATTGTCGGTTTTAAGGAAGTAATTTTGTTGTTTACCAAAAATATTGGACGTTTTGGAGTTTATCTAATGCAGATGGGAGTAATTTTATTTCCAACTTACCCTTACCCTTATTTAAAGTTCTTCCTACTTAATGATGGATTTTCTCAAACAAAATACAAAACCTTCTTCTTAGTTTGTTGATAATATCTTTTACAAATCTCTTCCTTTCTCCCAATACTTCTTCTTTCATTAATCTCTCATGGATTGATAGTTATAGCTCTTTTTTGGAATCTATCCAAAGTTAATAATTAGTTGAGATAATTAAAACAAGGGTAATAATATTGTATTGTTTTCATAAGGAAGTTAGTTGCATTCCCTTAATCTACGCGTGAGTTAACCTTACACGAAAAAACAAACGAACAATCTTTTAAGAAACAGAGGGAGTAACTGTTTTGTTGTCTCTTTACCACTCTCACTCTCTTTTATTTGCATCTAAATACCAGCACATTTCATGGGGCCAATTTTCCAAACCAAGGAAGAATTTGGGGACACTCTTTTTGCACACAAATTTAAATTAGTTTGTGTGCTAGTTACTGTCGCTTGCTTTGACAATGCGGGCAATGTAGTTCCTTTTTTTCCGGAGATGTAGGATTTGCAAGCATTTAATCTGAGGGCCCCACTAGCCTAACAATTGTAAGCCAATATTTTCAAACACTTTGATATCTTATTGACACACATGGCTTGAAGGTTCTCTTAATTGTGTCGCTTTGTGCCTTTCTAATGCACCACTGGATGGGGCTGGGGGAGGCACTGGGGATAGGTAGGACAGAATAGATATTTAGGTTACAGTCAAACCAAATAGACATTATTTTCATAGAGTTAAGAGATTATTGTCTTCCCCTCATTATTTCTAATTGCTTGTAATTAGCCACAACCTCAAGTAACTTGAAAAGTTTATCGGCTTTGGAAGGAAATGATGAAGAGATTTTTCGTGCCACGTGTTGAGGATTTTTTTGCGTTTCATCACAGATAACACTGCACCAAAATAGAGGTGTGTATAGATCTAGTATGTTATTTTTCCCACAAGTTTGGATGCTTGAAACACCTCATTTATTAGTTTTTGTTCAACCAAAAACACCAAAAACAAAAATCTTGATTTCAATGCCATCATTCTATCAAAAGAAGTTGAGCTTAAGCTTAGTTCGGCACTAATAATCCTGTTCACCAACCACAGATTATGAATTAGTTTAATACCAAATAAATTATCGATAACTAATTTAATAACATAGTGGTGTTGTTGGACACCCAAAACGTGTTTTACATGTTACTTTTGCCTGTTAAAACTACCTAATTTTGAATAGGTTTTTCTAACCTTCATGTTACATATTGCATACTAACATTCAAATGGAGATCACACCCACCTCCAAATTAAACCTAGCTACTACTAGTCTCACTACTTGGTTTTACTCTGTTGTTTCTATCAATAAATAACGCAGATTTCTTCACAAAGGAGTCAAACCTCGTCATTATAACACTTCTACCAAAATGGGAGTGGGTCATAGTGTGAAAGAAATAGAATCAAGGATGCATGATGCGTTGTTGATAGCACCCATAAGGATTTTTGTTTCAATGGTGAATGTGAATGTGAATTTGTGTTATTAATATTGTAAATTGTAATGTAAAAGTTTTGATTCCCTGCGGGGTCCAAAAGAATGAACAAAGTACAAATCTGTTATCAAATTAAGAAAGTTCTAAAATTCTATCTTTAAATTGTCCTAGACTACAAGATTAATATAAAAGTGATGAGGTACCTTTATTAATTTTTTATACTAATGGATTTTACTAAATGACACATTTACCATTCTCACGTTTGTACTCATTTATCTGTACCCTTATTGGAGACAAAAAAAAAATTTTGTGTACATTTAATCATCCTTTTGAAAAAAGAGTTAGGGAGTACTATTGTATGGTGGGTGTGGCTGTCTTAAAATGGGTGTAGTATAAAATATTTTTATAGGATACACCTCTTCGTTTTTTGTCCTCCCAAATTATTGTGTGGTTTTTTACGTTTAGTCCTTTTAAAAATTATTTTTTTCACAGCATTTCGTTTCTCGAACAGTTTTAAAAATTATTTTTGTAATTCTTTGTCCCAACCTTACAAACATAGAGCAATTGAATGGTATTAAAATAATGAAAACCAACAACTATAGATTGAAAGATTCAAAAATGAAAAACAACAATAATTTGAGAACTAAACTTGAAAAAAATATTATATTTTGACGAATTAACATGAAAAGAAATATATAATTTCGAGGACGAGTGTGTGATATAGTGTCAAAAATAATTGCAGGGGTGGTTTTAAGCGTAAAAAATAGTTATAATCCCATATTTCCTAATAATACCTTTTTGAAGATATGGACTGTTTTTGACAACCAATCCCTAATTTCTATAAAATACGTTTTGAAGAATGGATGTTCTGTTTGACCTTTTAAAACCTTTATTACCAGGCAAGAACTTTTTAAAACAAAAAAATGTGAAATACACCACGCGTGTAAAGCGTGGGGTCTATCCCAACTTAATATATAAACCTATTACTTCATTCGATTCCATCTTCTCCCCTCGGCCTCTTCCTGCATAGTGGGCTTTCTTTCTTTTGGTAGGTTTGGTTGAAAATTAAAAGCTGCCAGGCATGCCTGAAGAATCCCTCGCTTGTGTCTACAATTACATGTCTATGCAGGCCACCACGTTCAGTTCTTCACTACTAAGATACTACTAATTATAATTCGTTTCAAAATCTAAAATATATTTTTATAAAATAGTCCCCTGGGGGGTGGGGGGGGGGTGGGGGGGGGGGGGGGTGGGGTGGGGGAGGGTGGGGGGGGGGGGGGAGGGGGGGGGGCCACAAATTTTTTAAGATGGATTTTTTTTTATTTTAAAAATATAGCTATTAAATACTCACGAGTTCTACGACAAAATATAATAGTTTTTTGGCATAACAATGCTGGATTAAAAATAAAAAAATAATATATTAAATTTTTTATTGTCAGTTTAGAGTTTTAAAATTAAAAAATATCTTTACCATTTTAGAATAAAATTAAAAATGATATTTTTTTCTCTATTTCCCCCCTTAAATTAAGAGATCCGGTAGTACTATTGTTTGAGCCTCTCCCAAGCTGGTTGAATAAAAATTAATTTACTAACTCTCCGCAACACTTCAATTTTCTTTCTTTTCTTTATTTTTTTTAATTTAAAATAAACTAGAAAATTTAGTCAATTAAAAAGAATTGAATTACATGTATAATAAAGTTGAGCATCTACCAATTCTATTCAAATGACGTACGTTTCAAACATTTCATGGTTTAAACGCGAAAATAATAAAAAGAACAACGGTAACCATACAAAAATTGTCTAAATTAACTAGACAAATTAAGCATTAATGCCTCTTTGGAGTTTGTTGTCTCCGGTTGGGAGATTTCTTTCGTTTGTGAGTATTTTTTTCAGTGCGTGAATGATTAAGATAGATTGTTCATATTTAAATATGATGTTGACCGTTGGTTCTTCTTTTAATTGCTCGTATTAAAGAACTGCTCAAATCTACGTATTCTATTATTACTTTGGAATTATAACTGTTTTTCAGGTGTCCACTAGTTGTTGTTACGATTGACCCTTTTCAGATTATCTGCTATTATGTTTAAAAAAATTACCATTTTAATTCTTTGTATTGTAATATTTTCATCGTTTGTAACAATTTACAATTCAGTATATTTCAGTCGATCATATTGTTTGACAAAAAAACATTAATTAATGATAGTAGGCATTGTACAAATTATTAATATTTTGTCTTGATAAATTGCACAATTTTTATCTAATTACTTAACATTACTCTAAATAATATTACTTTGTTAAAGTTTATTTAATTAATACCCCTACGTAACAGCCCATAATCAAAAGCCGGGATTAGTAGAGAATCGGACAGCACTTTCGATAACCTTTAAAGAGTATCATTTAATTAATTATTCATGCACCTCCACGATCCAGTTGGATACTTTTGGATTACTTAATTAGCTAGCAACTTCAATTCATTGTTTTTCCTCCCTTCTCCTTCTTTATATAAACCCATCAAATTAAGTCTCCAGCAGTACTTAGTTCGTCCATGAGAGCAAGATTAATACTCCTGGTGTAATAGTCTTCCATGAGCATTATTGATTGATCAGCTGATCATACGTAGTAGTACTACTACTACTTTCATTTATTTATTTACTTATTTAATTTGTATATATTGGATCCATCGTTTTGTATAGAATACATATACATATATTTATATCATCTGGCGCTAGCAGAGATATATCGAGCAAGAAAATTAGTACTTGCAAGTTACATGTATATGTACTGAATATTATTAAAAATGAAGAGTAATAGCAGTGCTTCCATTTTATTAAAACGTATCATCTCTGTGTTGAGCTCTATAGCCAAAGGCAAGTCCGGCAGCATTAAAAGCAAAACAGATGCAGTGAAAGCTCGGGTTATCATGTTCTCCTTGTTGAAGAACAAAAAGCTTCCGGCATGGGGTGCAATCTCTCACAAGATTCATGCAATACTAGGAGGAGGAGGAGGAGGAGGAGGAGGAGGAGGCCAGCAGCATGCAGATGATCTGCACGTCCACGGCCAAAGCAGTAAGGCCTCCGGTGCCATTGTACTCTACAATGCGAACGAGTCGATTAGTCGTGATCATGAGGAGCAGCAGGCAGAGGAGGAGGTGGCACTGGATCTGCTACTTAAAATTAATGAGTGGACTAAGATGATAAAATATCCAGATTCTGAAGGGCACTTCCCTATTTGATGGAAATTCGAAGAGGAGGAGTTTAATGAGTTTATCAAAGGGTGAGTCCAAATGCCTCCGTAATCGATTTAGTTAGGAATTCCAAGGAGGAGGAGGGGCAGAATTTCAGCCCTTGAAGATGAGATTGATCACGTTTGCTGACTTGTTTATCATGAAGGTTCAATAAGCGTTGATGCGGATGGCAAAAAGTTGGAGTCATTTAAAAGGATCATCAAGACATGCTTCACCAAGATCAAGCGCCTCTAATTAATTATAAAGTTATCAAGACAATGGCTTCAACAGATCGATTCAAGCGCCTACCAATAATATTTGTAGTAATAAAATTTATTATTTTTAATTTTTAGTAATTGTAAAATACTTCCCTCGGTTTCAAATAGAATTATAACATTATTATCGATTTTTTAAAAGTCAAATTGAGACATTTTTCAAATTTTAAAATTGACAAGATTTCATTTAAGTTTCCAAAATAATAAATCTTATAACTAGGTAAAATTATATTGACATAAACTAGATGAATTCATATCTTAATTTTGAGTAAAGTAATATTATCCGCGAGCCTTTACCTACGACTGGGAAGGTGAAGGGAGCCTACTTAATTACTGGTTTCTCAGATTACTGCACGTCCCTAAGCAAGTCTTGCAACAAACTTAAATTTTCAATTCAAAAAGTCAACAAAATAGGATTGACTCTCATTTTTCACCAAAAAATAATAATAATAAATTTTTAAAAAGAGAGGAGAAAAGGACAAACGAGCTCCAATTTTCTTGAATTAACTATATTAAAATAAAACCCTAGATATATATTGTAATATGGCACCTTCATCACCGCCGGATCAGGGACGGAATTCCAGACCCGTAATCTAGGGAGGGCAAATTCTAAAAAAACAAAAAATTCTTCCGCCAGAGACCAAGTCCTCGAAATTCCCGTACAACTTCCCTCCGTCGTCCCAAAAATTACTCTGCTTCAGCCGCTTTGTCGTTGGCCAATATTAGCCAGTTCAGTGTCCGACAACTCCTCATTTCGGGCTCGACTTATCCGACTCAGATTCACGTTTTTGAAGTTGCCGGAAATCAAGTATTCACAGCTTCGATCAACAAATCTAAACCTCCATCGCCATTGACTTCTTCATGTTTCTTGCTTTTGCTTTGTTCTGCCTCGTACCAGTTTCTTCCTAAAATCTCTATTGCTTATCGATTCCCGAGCTCGGCACAAATTCTCTTTCCCTTAGCTGTTCCCCAACTTATTCTCCTTCCCGAACAGTTCTTCCTCCTCTCGCCTCCGGCCGAATCAGTCTTCGTTTTCTGCAATGAAACTACCCCGCCGCAGGACGGCGGAAGAATTTGCTCTCGACTTATGATGGAGGAGTCTATGTTGCCTCACTACCTGACTTACCTCTGCTATTCTGCTTGCGAATTTGGAGACTTCAGACTTGGAGACTTGTAGTTGTTAGGTTGCTACTATTGCCACCTGAACAAATGAAAAACTACAAGAAATTAAGATTTAAAGATTTAAGACTAATTAATGGAGTATTCAGACGGGAATATGGGAATGAGATTAATGATATTTAGTGGCACTACTTTTGGAGTAAATCAACTATAGAATATGAGATAACGGGTGTATTTTGTTTGGGAGTAATATAAGTAAATGGGATTATGGGGAGGGAGATGGGATAATGAGGATTGCGGTTTTGGGTTTTTGGTTTATGTTAACATATAATTATTTCATTGATCAACACCTGCTCAATTTTTTATTTTTTTTTTTTAAGATGCCCCAGCCTGACTTCTAAAATGTCAATGAGGGCAAGGTGCCCCCCTGCCCTTGCCTTGGGTCCGTCCCTGCCTCCAGTTAATAGACAAAATGACACGAGAAAATTTGTCAGTTGAAAATTGAAGATTTAATTTATATTTTTGAAAATACATTAGAAGTTTTAAACAATTGTTATATTTGTCATTTTTGATTTAGTGGTTAGGCTTAGTATTAAAAAAAATATTATGAACAACATCCTATTTCCTCATGCGAATCCTGAGGATAGGAATATTCAAAATTGAGGGTGAAGGTTGCATGTGAAATCATAACTTAAACCCACATCCACTTGCAGTTATTTAACCACATAAATCAATATGTTGATAGCCCTAATCAAATAGGATTATTTGATTGTATTTTATTAATATATATTCTCCTCTTTTTGGAAAATAAGATTACTAGTTTTATTTTGTTGGTTGCTGTTAATGGTTTTTCTTTGGTGATAGAATGGAAATTTAAAATTGAGGAGTAATAATAGTCATACTTGTTTCAACAGTATTTGTTTATAGATAAAATAATTTTAAATCCTCAAAATTCAATATTTAAAAAATTATGTCTAAATAGGTTATAAAAAATATAATGCTCAGTATTTGGAAAAATTAAGAAAATGTGTACTATAGATTGGTTGTTAGATAGGATGGCAGTAAAATCTTTTGGTGCTTTAAAGTGGCTGTGCTGCGTAGACAATTCCAATTAAGAAAGTGTTTGACTAGTAAGCAAGTAACTAAAGGGGTGTGTTGCTGCGTTACTTCAAAAAAAGTAATGGGGGTTATTCTAAAATTATATATTCTCGTTATATTTGTGATTTTCAAGAAATTTACTGATTCTAGAATTAAATAATTCTATCATAGTTGTTATTTATAAATAAAAATTATTTATAAAATTAAAGGTTAAAATAATCTCTTATTATATTTTATTTATTTAGAAATATATTAAAAAATTGTAAAAAAACTTATTGTTTTAAACTATTAGTATTCTTTAACCACCAATAACAAAGATATTGGTTTTTCTCAATATTATGAGGTATATATAGATATAAAAGGATACACCGGTATATAGTTTTTAAAATAGAGATAAAAGGTTAATTTTGTTTGACAAAAATATAATAATTCCAAATGGTGCAGAATTATGATATATGATTGAATATAATATTGAAATTATCTCTTAGGTTTCAAGTCAATTTTATTACCCCTAGATTAATGTTATCAAACTCATAATTTTAAAATAAACAAATAGATTTAGAATTATAGTCAGTCCAAATACTCCTAATTCCAAGTGTTATTTTTTGGTAACAAAACAAAATATATGGCTAAGGTTTACACTCCCTCCGTTTTTTTTATTTATTTGTCTTGTTTAGAGTAGTAAAATTTATTATCTTTTTGATTTGGTGCAGAGTTTGTAAAGTTTTCAAAAAAGTATTGGATGACCTAGTTTATTATATTATTCCTATATTAAATATAAATTTATTTATCTTTCATATTTTTCAATAAATTTTGAAAAAATAATATTAAAATTTTATATTCATTTTAATTAATCAAACAAAATATTAATTAACTTTTTTAATCTTTGTATTTTCTTCTAAAACATTAATTAAAATGGGGCAAGTATTTTATAGTTGAGGGCACTTTAGTATATTCCTTTATTTTACCCTTGACCTAGGTTGTTCCATTTAAATACCCGCATATGTCGTATGCACAGACAGCGCACGCACGCCCGCACACAAAACCAGAAGCTCCTCTCTCTTTCAAAACGAGATCATGAGATTGATACTCACTTATTAGTTTTAAAGATTCCGATTGTTATTTATGCCGGTGATTATGATAAGTAATCAATTCTCCGTTGCTTTTATCCGATCGTGATTTCTCTGTTTAAAAAATGAATTATCATATAAGAACTCACCTTTTTGGGAGCGGTTTTGGCGATAATGTTGTTTACGAGGTATTGAATTAATGTCAATTTAGATTTATTTTGCTTTTCGATTTTTTTTATATAGCTGATACAATTTATAGGTTCTGTGTGAAAACTTACCAGATTGATGCTAATTGCCTTATAAACTCTGTTTATATATATATATATTATATATATATATATATATATATATATATATATATATATATTGGTAGCCTTAATTCATGTTCGTGAAATGTTAAAATATGTTTATCCATCATTTTGTGTTGAGGTATTGTTATTGCCTGGAATAGATTTTCCTTTTTTTATGTGTACGTGTGGTTAATAAATTATAAATGTTAAAGTTAAAACTTGCACGTTAAAGTTAAAACTTGCACGTTAAAGTTAAAACATACTATTATTTTATGTTTTGGTCGCTGCTTTATCATGTTATGATTACTGTTATATTATAAGTTGGATACCATTTTTGTTTTCTCAAAATGGTTTTTTGGTTACTATCATATTATATGTTGGTTACTATGTAATTGTTAGGTATATGCATGTTGGTTAAATTATTTTTGATTACATTATATTTCTGTTTTATTTACTATCATATTATATTTTGGTTATTGTCATATTATGTTTTGGTTACTAATATATTATATTTTGGTTACTATCATGTAATATTTATTTTATGTTAATGTTTCATTGAAGTAAAGTGTTTGTTACTTTATATTATATTTTGATTGATTACTAGGTTTTTGTTTAGTACATTCATGTTGTTTAAAATTATTATTGACTAGATGATGTTGTTATTTTGGTTACTATTAAATTATTTTATGGTTACTATTATTTTATATTTTGGTTATTGTTTTTGTTATTTATTGGTTACTATTTGATTATGGTTATTATATTAATATTTGTTGGTTACCAGGTTACTGTTTACAATTAAGTTGTTGATTAGTATGTTAATTATTGACTGTTCAAGTCTGATTTTGGGTAGTGTATACTAATACGGTAACTGTTAATGTTAGCCTGTATACTAATATGCTTTTATATTGAAGGACCGAAAAATTCCCTAGAAAGAATGATAATATTGAAGCTGCATTTGTATTTGGGTCTGTCCCAATATCATCAAAAATGTGGTTTTACAAATTAAAAACTCTTGGAGAATGGTTAGACGACGACGTGAGTTCTTTTTTTAAAAAATTATGTTTTTCTAGATATGGTTACATTCTTTAGTTGGGGTAGTAACTAGTGTTAATAGAGTTGGTTACATTCATTACATACTTACATTTTTCAGCAACTGTGTAATAATATATGTTTTTTTTCTGGTTCAACATATCAATATTGCGTTATATTATTTCCGTAAATTGGCCAGACATTCCGACAGTGTTCATATAAGGGCAACGACTACGGATTGTTGGTTTCATAACAAGATGACTGCTCTTTTCGAGGAGTATACAAGTAAAAATGTAGATAAGAGTGTTTTGTTTGTGGATGGTGATGTTGATGAATACATCCATGGGTTGTTTATGGATGTCAACACACCATAAAGAAATGTTGACTACGTGTTGTTCCCCATTCATATGACATCACCAGAACATTGGTTTTTGTTGACATTTGATGTGCACGTAGACGTCTAACTGTTTATAATTCTCTGCGGCCAAAAAAGAAATCCATGCAAACAAAAATTATGGATGTTTGTGAGCCATACATATTCATTCTTCCCACTTTATTGCGCAAGATTGGTTTTTGGAGGGATATGTCTGACATTGACTTTAGCAGTGAACCGTATCGCAACAAGGAGGAAGATGATATAATTGAGTTGGCATTTGCAGAGGCGGTTCCTGAACAAGTTGAGGGGTAAGGGTTACATTGTTTACATTTTTTAATTATTACATATAGGTTGATTTTAGTTTTGATTTTTGTTATCTTTTTTCTGTGTGTGTAGTGATTGCGGGATGTTCACGATATGTTTCGCTGAGTATGTCATTTATCAGAAATTTGATGAAATTCCTATTCCATTCTCCATTGCGCAGTATCGGAAGAAGTTATGCATAAACCTATATATGCATGCAAGGAACAAACAATTGGAGGGATATGAGACTGACAGAGAATTTTCAGGAAGATTTGTTCCAGATTTTGATTAGTTCGGATCTCGTTGTTTTGTATTTATGAATTGTGCAGTATCGGAAGAAGTTATGCATAAACCTATATATGCATGCAAGGAACAAACAATTGGAGGGATATGAGACTGACAGAGAATTTTTTGTTTTTTTTTGTTTCAGGAAGATTTGTTCCAGATTTTGATTAGTTCGGATCTCGTTGTTTTGTATTTATGAATTGTGTTTTATATTTTGTTTTTTTTGGGATATACACAACATTTTTGTATGGGTTATGAGTTTGTGATGTTTATAATGGATTACATATTTGAGAATTTTAGCAGTAATGAAAGTAACATTATTTGTTGGTTGGTATTTGTTTCTTTTAAGTTGTGTTTGCTATATTATTTGAGATGTACAGTTGGTAACGAAATATGTATAAAAAGGTAACCGACTATTGTTTTGATAGTAACCAAAGAGTTACAAGCTTGTTTCAGGACATATATCAATTGTGAAATGTACATGTCAGAGTATACTTGGGTTGCCTAAACAAACAATATTACTTTCATTATATGATGTTGGATACACAGGTTGTTTTATGTTTTGGTTACCATTAATACATGTTATGGTTACTGTTATGTAACTATTTGATTACTTATTTATTATATTTGTTTTACTGTTATTTAATGGTTTTTGATTATTATATTGTACAATCAATGAGGGATTTTAGCTTTTTTTTGTTAATATGTAATTGTTTATTATACATGATTTCTTAAGATGGATTCTTGTTTTGTTCTAGTTACCATTATTTTTATTATATAGGTAACCATTTTATTATTTATTAGTGAACAAATTGACATAAAATTTGTTAAAATCAGTATATATCAACTATTTAAGTTGAAATGTTAGGTAAATATCCAAACCTACATATATATTAACAATTTTTGTTTTTGTTGGTAACCAAACAGTTATAAGTTTGTATCACGAATGTTATAAAGTGTTAAATGTATGTGTCTGATTTATAGTCAAATGCATAGTGTACATGTGTGGGTTCCCATTTATCTAGCTGATGAATACTTTTAAATTACATAGTTATCTAGCTGGTAGTAATTAAACATTAATGTAGTAGTAACTATTTTATTTTAGGTGGTAAACAAATTTACATAAAAATGTTTTAGAATAGTTAACAATTGTACAATGTATATATATGTGTGCTTTATATTGGAAATTCATAATGAAATCAGAAATCAAAATATTAATCAATAACAATTTTGTTTACTGTAAACAATAAAAAATGTTACCAACCATATGGATAATGATTACTAGTAAACAATTATATAAGTAGTGTCCCCTCCCCCCCCCCCCCCCCGCGTAAGTTGATTGTATGAACGTTCCATCGATTATAATTATTGGAAAGCAATGGTTCTATGCTTGAATGGAAGCTCCAATGGCAAAGAATAAATACTTGAAACGACCATTTGTTTTTAACTCAAGGGATGTGACAGAACCTGATATGAAACATGAGCATTATCATTAGAATTACAAGTAGTATACAATATCCAAATCACTAGTAGTTGGTAGCCATTCAGTTGGCTAATGGTATCCAAATCAGTTGAGTTGGATAACCAAATCATTTTAGTAGGGTAACCAACTAATTATGGAAAACCAACAAAATGTTTTTAATTGTTACTTGGATTTGTTTTCTTCAACATGTGTAACCATGATGGGATCATTGAGTAGTCGTGTGGATTTTCTCTTACTTTTTCCAACGCTTTCTCCTTCGATCTCCATGCTTTTTGGTAAGAGATAGACACATTATATTCTGTCATCATGTCCTCCACAATATTGGTTGGTGTGTATATTTTTTTTCAAATTTGTTAATTTGTGCATTATGCATTCACTGACCAACTTACTATTTGCCTGTCTGTGGTCTCCCAAAAATACGTTGACTGAGCACGTGTGGATGTCGTTGAATTCTCTCACCTTGAACATACTGGTTTTTCGAAAACTTGATGCTCTCATCTTCCATTTACAATTTTCATCATATACGCACACTAGCACAAAGTCTCTATGACCTGTTCGTTGAACTTTGCGTTGTCTGTTTTTCCTGAATGAATGCAGCCTCATAGCTTGTGATAGAATTTTTTTGTCTTTGTAGGTTTGATGTAATTGTACTTCACATTCATTCAGATCTGTTATTACATCATCATATCGTTCTTCTGTGTATGATCTGTCATGTTGTCTTTCTCGTTGTTGTTCAATAATTTCCATTACAAGGTGATCGGCATACTGCGTTCCAATTTGGCAATCGTGTGTTGGTAGTGAAACTAGTGTTGAATTCCCTTGTGTTGATCTGATTGGCGTTACGTTGTTAATTGTAGTTTCTTTTACATTTGTCAAGTTATGCAAGATTGTTGTGAGTCCCCTTCTGTGTTCAGCTTCTATAATCACTGGGAATTTACCTTGCTCATCAGATTTTCTACTGACTTCAATAAAGAATCTTAAGGTTGCTTCATCTGATATACTGATTGGTGGAATATCGCTTTTAATTTGAAATTTGATTGACAATGTTGTTGCATTTGTGTCTAGCCGTAATGCACTGCATATCATGTTTTGCATTTCTGTAAACGAACAAGTTGATGGAACTAGTATGCCGGTAACTTCAAATTTGGTGTATTGGTTACTATCAGTCCATGTACCGTTGAAATATAAAGTACAACTGGAATCATCTCCATTGTCTGATAACAGAATAAGTATTGTAAAGTAACCAAATCAATGCTAGTTAGTAAGCAAACTACATGATGTTAGTAACCAGAACATAAAACACATTTGTACATTCATCTTACAATAGAAATAATCAGTATATTGATATTTGTTACCAATTAAATTATAACAGTTGTATGCAGGTAACCAATGTAGCTAATAAGTAACCACCATATTAAAACAAACCAATATAAAACACCGTAACATTATACAGTAATCATAACAACTTTATACAGTAACCAAATACATTTTAGACTGTAACCAACACATATTTATTTAGTAACCACAACATAAACACATTTTCCATTGCATTTTTATAGTAAAAAACAACCAGTATAATTTGTTTGTTACCAACACAAGGCAAACTTTTGTAAAAATATAACCAATGTAGCTAACAAGTAACTATTAATATAAAAAACATAAGTAGAAGTGTACATTAATATGCTTCAACAACTAATAATACAGTAACCAATTAATCACTGCAGTAATTCAGTTTGCATTAGTCAGTAACCAAGTCAGTATTAGTCAGTAACCAAGTCAGCATTAGTCATTAAATAATATTTTTACACAGTAACCAAGTCAGCATTATAATTTTACACAGTAACCAAGTCATCATTAGTAGTAACCATTACAGTGTTACACAGTAAGCAAGTTAACATTAGTCAGTAACCAATATAATGTTACACAGTAACAAAGTCAACATTAGTCAGTAACCAAGTCAGCATTAATTAGTAATATTATGCAGTAACCAAGAAAGTATTAGTCAGTAACTAAGACATCATTAGACAGTATAATGTTACACAGTAACCAATACAAAATAGTCAGTAACCAAGACAACATTAGACAGTAACCAATTTATATAACCTTAGTAACCATAATATAAAACATGTTTTCAAATACATTTTGCAATCACAACATTCAGTATTCAAACTTTGTGACAATTTTAAGTTCGAAAAACTTAAGAAAGGTAATCAATATAGAAATTCGTAGTAACCATAGGTAACTATATGTTTATAAATTTTAAACTCACATACCTCAGTATTTGTATCGAAGTTGATGTTGATCTAGTATTCAATAATCACTGCAGTAATTAAGTTTTTGGTTACCGAACTTGAAGGCGATGCTGATTTTGTATGTTATTTTCGATCTTAGAGATGCGTCGCCACAATAGGTTTTGTCTTCTCCGATTATGAGTTAAGTCGCGATAGAAGGCTTCGTCTTCTCCGATATCAGAGTTGTGTCACGACAAAAGATTTTGTCTTCTCCGATTGATTTGGCGTTGATCTGTTATTCCGATATCAAAGTTGCATGTTTTCTCAGTTGCTTGAATTTAGGTGCGGTTAGTTACAAATATGAAAGTCGATAACTGAGGTGTATGAGTTAATGATACGTGATTTTAGCAATGTAATATATTATGTTTTGTTGTTTTTGTAATTATTTTGTGTGTGTTTTATTT
This sequence comes from Aralia elata, assembly GCA_034770075.1. NCBI lineage: Eukaryota > Viridiplantae > Streptophyta > Magnoliopsida > Apiales > Araliaceae > Aralia > Aralia elata. Next base: position 78,356,482 of record CM068378.1, read on the forward strand.
TTGTAATTACTTTTTAATTGTTGTATATTAGGACCCTAATTAAATTTAGTTTCAAGTGGCCCAAACTAGTAGGATACAAGCTTAATGGAATTAAATTAGGAGCCCAATTTTTAACCTAAGCAATGGGTGACTTTTTAGTCATTTGTCTAGGTAAATTAACAATTAAAATAAATCAATAATGGGGCCAAATTCCTTGAGGTGGCCGGCCATGTGGGTGAATAAAGGAGTAATGATTTCATTTTTTTGATCTTATCTCTTTAAGCTAGGTGTCAAGCTAATAATTAATCCAACAATTTTGTTTAATTTTTAGAATCAACAAGATAAGGATGAAAGAGGGAGAGTGAGATATTAGTAGATTATAGTTAGATACATAATCTATATCTAACATTTAAAACAAGTAAATAAATACTAAGTTACTTCTATTCACTTCCTTCATTTCCTAGAGAGCTAAAAAAAAAAAAACCAAGAGAGAAAAAGTGAGAGAGCTCACGGCAAGGAGGGGAGAAAGGGAGAGATCAAGCTTCATGCACCCAAAGTTTATAACTTATTTTGGAAGAAAAATGAGAGTAGGCATCAAAGCAAGGTAAAGATAGAATTTTTTTCTAGATTTAGTTAAAGTTTTATGTAGTTTAGTACTCTTATTTTTTATCCATGAAATTTTATGAACTTGTTAGTAAAAACCTCATGAAGAGGTTGGATATTGTGATATATGATGTATCATGTGAATATATATGAGATTTATGTTGCAAATGTTAGAGAAAAAAAATGAAAGTGAATGAGTTTTTTCGGAAATATTTTAGTTAATAGTTATGATCTATGTTATTGATTTTGAGATCTATGTTTGGTATTTGTAATCTTCTTGTTGGGTGTGCTAGAGCTATAAGTTATGAGCAAAAGTCCTTTGGAATGACTCAAAAATATTGTGGAACGAACAAGATATAGAAGTTATACTAAAACACCTTCTTGATGGAAAAATAATGTTGTTGACCAGCCACTTTGGTACTGTTTTACGGGACCAATACAGTTCCAAATTTAGTGTTTGATGAATGAAAATTGTAGTTCAGAAAAATACGAATCCAACGCTTCTGACGAAACTCGATCTGAGTTGTAGATTTCATTTTATGGGTGTTTCCGTGAAGGACCCCAGAACTGAAAATGTAATGAAAATGTTAGTAATAATAAATTTTTTTAGTAAAGAGTAATAAGTGATTAATTATTATTTTAATTCATATTAAATAATGATTAAAGAGTAATTAAGTGTTATTGTATAGTAATGATATAATAACTTGATTACGTGAACAAAATAATTATTATTATTTAATTAATATTAAGTTATAAATAAGAGCAAATGCTAATTAATTATTCTTTGAGAAAGAATAATTAAAGATTAATGAAGTGAGTTAATTATTTATTTTATGATAAATAAATAAATAATTATTTATTATTTAATTAATATTAAATAATAAATAAGTTCAAATGTTAATTAACTATTCTTTATTGGTAAGGAATAATTAAAGACTAATGGAGTAAATAAATATATTATTATTTGAGGATAAGTAATTAAGTAATTATTATTTGAATAATAATAATAAAAGACAAATGTGGCTAATATGTATATGTAATTAGTTATTATAAATAATAACTAAAGATAATTAATTGGTTACTATTTAACTGTTATTAAATAGTAATTAAAGAAAGATAAAGTTATTAAATTAATTATTTATTATTTAATATTAAATAATAAATAAGGATAATTAATTAATTAATTATTATTTAATTATAAATTAAATAATAATTAAAGACAGCTGAGATTAATAAATTAATTATTAATTTTTTGATTAACATTAAATATAATTAGTTATTATTTATTATTAGATAATAACTAAAGGTAATTGATTAATTACTGTTTAGCTAATACTAAATAGTAACTAATAAAAATAGAGTTAATTAAATAAAGAGAATTTAATCGACTCATTAATTAAACAATTATAATATAATTAATTGTTTAAGGGTTTAATAAGTGTTTATTACTTAAGAAAAATAGTATGACTGAATTAAATTATTAACCTAAGGTCTATTAATTGTCCAATAGACTTAAGGATAGTATAAGAGATTATAAGTGTTATGTGATTAATTGATTGTTAGTAAATGATGGAGGATAAATATTCAATTATGCGCAATGCTAATTGACCGATCGGCATTATCAATGTTAGGTCATTTGAAGAGTTTTAATTGAAGTTAGATAATTGTAGTTCGTCGAACATGCAAGTTCCCTAACTCAAACTTGCGTTGTTAATTTCAAAGCATGTTAGTGAATAATTATTGATGATTATTCATATCTTTAGTGATTATTGACATTCGCACTTGTGCAATTAAATTTCTGTTCTATTGGACTGTAAATTATTTAAAATTCTTTCATTCATGAACTGTTTATGAAATGGATCTATACTAGTTGTATCAGCTAGATCAAGCAGGTTTAAATTTGTTAAATCAAATTCGTTTTAAAAGCTAATCCAACCAGTTGATTGGTATGGATTCTTCGACTAAAAAAAGGACTATTTTACTAAAGCATTAAATTGGAAAATAATTATTGCTCATTTATTAAATGTTTATGCATAAATCACCGGGTATGAAAAGGCTGATCCTTTTGATTACCAAAACTTACTAAAATGACCAGTTTAAATACTGACAACCTTCGTATATGTTCATGGTTATTTATGACCACTTAATATCTATTATTCAATTATCGAATTTTGTTAAATGTTCTTTCACAATTGAATTTCATTGATTGAACATCGATAGATAAATTCCTTTCTAATCATGATATATCATCTTTGTAATTAAACTTGCTAAGCAAATTAATTGTTTACTCTTGTCATATCATGACGTTTATTTCAGCTAAGCCCGAAAATTCGAACAAGAAGGATAAGGGCAAGGGCAAGGTCTAGGACTACTTTGCGTTTGATGTAGAGATCGCTGAAACGATTCGGGTTGAGGATGCTTGGGTCAGGGCAGCGAGGCTAGTTGATCAGTTGCGAGAGGAATTAGTTGATAAGGATGTGAGGATCGACACGTTGGGGCGAGCCTTAGACACTTCTTACATGAGCCAGCGAGCTAGAGTGGCGAGACTGCACTATGAGATTGGCGAGTTGATGAGGGTGTATGCCAGCGAGTTGATGAGGGTGTATGCCAGACTCAGGATCATGGGCATGTTGATTGGACTTCTCAGGGCGAGTAGTGATGCTTGGTGGTTACGTTATGTAAATAGATGCATTAGTACCCTTTTTGTATACTAGGATTATATGTTTGTTAATGTGAACCTCAGATGGTGTGAGGTAGTATGTAAATATGATATATCCCCATCTTATGTGTATATGTGAGTATATCTTTTGGTAGATCCTAATTTTGATGTTAAAATAGGATAATTGGGATTTATAGAAATATGCCAGACATGTAAGTGTATGACACTAAGATTTGGTATATGAATATAAATGCAGTATTATGATTACATGTTTGATTAAGTAAATAAGATTTGAGAATCAAGTTAGTATGTTGTCTATTTTCAAAATCCAATATTATGATTATATAAGTTTAAAATACGTATTACATTTTAAAAGCTAACACTAATAAGCCATGACATAACATAAAACTCAAAAAGTAACTTAAGGTTTTGTTTATTCAGACAATGCCGCCAAGAAGAGAACAACAACGTCGAAAAATAGATGAATTCAATAATGACGAAGGAGGTCAAGCAAACCCAATGCAAGACTTTGTTAACATGCTTGCAGAGGCTATGTAGAATCGAGCACTAGCCACAGAAAATCTGCTAAGGAATCAATTAACGAATTTTAAAGACTTTAAGGCAGTAGGTCCGCCAGAGTTTAAGGGGAAAACTGACACCATTGAAGCACAAACATGGTTAAAAGAGATAGAGAAAGCCTTTGTCATTGCAAGAGTTGTCGAAGAATAGAAGACAACATTTGCGACTTATCTAATGAAGGGAGAAGTAAACTTCTGGTGGGAATCCAACCAAGCTAGAGCCAGTGCAGGAGTAGTAGCATGAGAAAGGTTTAAAACTTTATTTTTCGAAAACTATTTTTCGAAAAGTACGTAAGCAAGAATGGAGGTGAAGTTTCTAGAACTGAAGTAGGAAAATATGTCAGTGTCAGAATACGCCGCCAAGTTTAATGAGTTAGCTAGATTCGCTCCACATCAGGTGGACACAGATGCAAGAAAGGCGCGTAGATTTGAGAATGACTTAAAACCATGGATTTATAGCAAGGTTGCAGTGTTACAGATTACTACTTTTTCGACTCTGTTGAAGAAAGCTCTCATTGCAAAAGGTGGGAGTGAAGCAGTATCAAAGTATTATCGAGAGAAGAATAAGAAGAAGGTTGAAAGAGGAAATTTGAATGTTAGTAGCGGCGGAAGTGATAGTAAGAAGTGTAAGTGGAACAATGGAGGTAATAATTTAGAGAGTCAGTAAGGAAGTGTACAACAGAATAAGCCAGCATGTGAGAATTGTGGAAAGAATCACTCGGGAGAGTGTGTGAGGGGTAATAATGTATGTTATAGCTGTGGGCAGGAAGGGCATATTTCGCCCAATTGTCCTAAGGCAAAGAAAGGTGGTTGTTTTTCATGTGGAGGAACGGGATATAGATTCAAGGATTGTCCTTTGAAGAAGAATACTGATGGGGGAAGTGGCAATAAGGACAGTTACACCAAACTAACCATTGGAGGGCCAACACAACAGAGCAAGCCAACAACTAGAACATTTAACATGATAGTTCAAGACGAAGTGGCATCTAAGGAGGTGGTGTCAGGTATTATTTCGATCAATAGTATGAATGCATATGTATTATTTGATTTGGGAGCTACCTGTTTATTTGTGTCTGATGATTTTTCTAGAAGGTTAGAATTCCCTCGTGAGAAATTAGAAAACCCAATGAATATAGAAGTTACAAACAAAGAAGTGATCCTTGTAAAGTTTATCCATAGAAATTATTGTGTGGAAATAAGGGGACACAAGTTAAGCGTGAATTTAATTCCGATACGCTTAGGAGAATTTGATGTGATCCTAGGAATGGATTAGTTATTTAACCATGAGGTAGTTATAGACTATCAGAAGAAGAGTACACGCCTTAAGACACCAAATAAGTCTAAGGTTGTATTTTATGGTAGCAAGTTGCCAAGACAAATGAGTTAGCGAGTTTGGGGATGTTTTTCTAAAGGAATTGCCAGGACTTCCCCTAGACCGAGATATAGAGTTTGTAATTGATTTAGTACCAGGGATAATGCTTTTATCAAAAGCATCGTATAGGATGGCTCCGGTAGAAATGAAAGAGTTAACGGTTCAACTGTAGGATTTATTGGAGAAGAAATACATTTAACCTAGTGTATCTCCGTAGGGGGCACCGATGTTTTTTGTAAAGAAAAAGGATGGATCGATGAGGTTGTGCATGGATTATAGAGAATTGAATAAGGTGACAATCAAGAACAAGTATCTGTTACCGAGAATAAACGATCTGTTTGATCAACTTAACGGAGCGAAGTATTTTTTGAAGATTGATTTTAGGACTGGTTATCATCAATTGAAGGTGAGGCCAGCGAATGTACCAAAGACAACATTTAGAACTCGCTACAGCCATTATGAGTTTCTAGTGATGTCATTTGGACTGACGAATACGTCAGCTGCTTTTATGGACTTGATGAACAGATTATTTAAACAGTACTTGGATAAGTTCGTGGTTGTGTTCATTGATGACATTTTGGTGTATTCGAAGACTGAAGAGGAGCATGCCGAGCATTTACGGATAATATTGGAGACATTGAGAAAAGAGAAATTATATGCAAAATTTTCAAAATGTGAATTTTGGTTGAAAAGAGTTCAGTTTTTGGGACATGTTATCGACAATGAGACAATTTTTGTTGATCCAACAAAAGTAAAAGCGGTGAAAAATTAGGGACAACCGAAGATACCTACAAGAGTCAGAAGTTTCTTGGGGTTGGCAGGATATTACCGAAGGTTTATTGAAGATTTCTCAAAAATAGCTAGGTATTGACGAATTTGATAAGAAATACGGTTAAGTATGTGTGGACTGAGAAATGCGAGCAAAGTTTTCAGATAGTACGAGAGGTTTTATAGTGTTCAGTGAGGCGTCACACAAGGGACTATGTTGCGTGTTGATGCAGAATGATAAAGTCTTTGCGTACGCGTTACGATAGCTGAAGGACTATGAGAAGGGATACCCTACCCATAACCTGGAATTGGCAGCAGTAATGTTTGCCCTTAAGATTTGGAGACATTTTCTCTATGAAAAAAAGTGAGATATACACAGATAATAAAAGTCTGAAGTATATCTTTGCACAAAAGGAGTTGAACATGAGGCAGAAAAGGTGAATATAATTGATCAATGACTATGATTGTGATATTTTATACCATCCAGGAAAGGCCAATGTAGTGGCAGATGCTTTAAGCAGAAAGAACAGAGAGAAGTTGTTTGTATTGACAGAGCAACAAGAGTTAGTAAAAGAGATGAAGAAAATGGAGTTAGAGGTGAAAAATCCGAAGGATTCGGAGAAAGTAATAGAAATGAAAGCAAATCTGACCTTATTAGACAAGGTGAAGGAGACTCAGAAAAATGATGAAGAATGTGGTAACATCAAGAAACGGAGGTGAAGAGTTGATGTATAAGATCGATAGCACCGGATTGTTGAGATTTGAAAACCGAGTTTGGGTACCTTCAGTACCGGAGTTAAGAGAAGAGATTTTACAAGAAGCGCACAGTACAAGATACTCAATACACCTAGGAAGCACAAAGATATATCAGCCACTGAGCCATATTACCTTGCTCATATCTTGATTTTTTCCCTAGGATAATAAAGAAAGATCAATGCTTTTGGGAACTCAAAGCGGTGCTTAGCTCCGACGACCAAACAACGAACCACGAAGGAAGCAAAACCTTGTAGTTGGACCACCCTAGGTGGCTGAACCTTAACACTCTGTTTTTGAGTTTTGGACGAAAAGAAAAGAATAAAAAACTTAAAGTTTTCTTTTGTGATGTTTTTAAGTTTTTAATAGAAAAAATAGAAAATTTAAATTTTTTCTTTTTTTGCATGTATTATTTAATAAGTTTATTTGATTTATTTAATTAGCACTAAAAAAAAGGTACATACATGCAGTACGTATTGCATGTATGTATTATTCAATAAGTTTATTTGGTTTATTTAATTAGCACTACAAAAAAGTTACGTACATGTAGCGCATATATGTATTATTTAATAAGTTTATTTGATTTATTTAAATAGTACTAAAAAAATATAAAAAAAATAAAAAAGTTAATAAGTTACGTACATGCAGTGCATGTATGTATTATTTAAAAAAAAGTTAATAAGTTACGTACTGAATTAGCCAAAAAAAATAAACATGCAGTACGTACTGCATGTATGTATTATTTAATAAGTTTATTTGATTTATTTAATTAACATTAAAAAAAAGTTATGTACATGTTGTACGTACTGCATATATGTATTATTTAATAAGTTTATTTGGTTTATTTAATTAGCACTAAAAAAAAGTTTCGTACGACATGTATTTATTATTTAATAAGTTTATTTGGTTTATTTAATTAGCACTAAAAAAATGTTGACATCATAGCCCTCATATGAGTACGTACTGCATGTATTTAGTAAGGTTGAAGTTAATTTTGTCTAGAAATTTTTAGTCCCAAACGGTGGAGATTATAATATCTGGTTGAACATGGTATTAAATAATCTTTCATATTAAGCCATTTTATAATCCCTAGATTAATAGTTCCAAGTTCAAATTTAAAAATAAACAAGACACTTGGGATTAATAGTTCTATAGTAAATGTAATACTTGCAAACAAACATAGCCCTAGAATAAACAAGAGATTTAAAATTAGTAATTAGTCCAATACTCTAATTCCAAGTGTTATTTTTTACAAACAAATATATGCTAAGGTTATACTCCTTCCATTTTTTTATTTGTCTTTTTAGATAGTAAAATTTATTTCTTTTTATTTGTCATTTGTAAATTTCAAAAAAGTATTGATGACCTAGTTTATTATATTATTCCTATATTAAATATAAATTTATTTATCTTTCATATTTTTCAATAAATTTTGAAAAATAATATTAAAATTTTATATGCATTTTAATTAATCAAACAAAATATTAATTAACTTTTTTAATCTTTGTATTTTCTTCTAAAACATTAATTAAATGGGGCAAGTATTTTATAGTTGAGGGCACTTTAGTATATTCCTTTAATTTTACCTTGACCTAGGTTGTTCCATTTAAATACCCGCATTTGTCGTATGCACGTAGCCGCATGCCCGCACACAAAACCAGAAGCTCCTCTCTCTTTCAAAACGAGAACATGAGATTGATACTCACTTATTAGTTTTAAGATTCCGATTGTTATTTATGCCGGTGATTATGATAAGTAATCAATTCTCCGTTGCTTTTATCCGATCGTGATTTCTCTGTTTAAAAAATAAATTATCATATAGGAACTCACCTCTTCGGGAGCGGTTTCGGCGATAATATTGTTTACGAGGTATTGAATTAATGTCAATTTAGATTTATTTTGCTTTTCGATTTTTTTTATATAGCTGATACAATTTATAGGTTCTGTGTGAAAACTTACCAGATTGATGCTAATTGCCTTATAAACTCTGTTTACATATATATATATATATATATATATATATATATATATATATATATATATATATATATATTGTGGTAGCCTTAATTCATGTTCGTGAAATGTTAACATATGTTTATCCATCATTTTGTGTTGAGGTATTGTTATTGCCTGGAATAGATCTTCCTTTTTTTATGTGTACGTGTGGTTAATAAATTATAAATATTAAAGTTAAAACTTGCACGTTAAAGTTTTCTCAAAAATTCAACTTGTAGCCCCCCAAAACACCCAAAAGTTCTTTTTTGTAAACGAAATGCACCTCCTGCGTTAGTTTTTGAACATTTTGTTGTTGGATAAGTTACAGTCGTGAGATAAGTTACAATTACCCATTTAAGTTAATTGACAAATTGGTGATTGAGAATTTTCTTATCAAACACGATGGAAAAAACTATTATGGCATTTATCCATTCTATATCTCAATCTCCCTTTGAGTTTTGAGGTATTGAATTTCATCTATTTGATCTGTTTTAGTTTTAACCATAGTTTAGTCGAGTATTTTATTACTTTCATGGTTTATGTAAATATAAATACTCCATTATTATTTCAGACATTTCCTTGCCAGATGCATTAAAATTTGGGGCAAAAAGTATAAAACTGTAATATTTTACCCATTTTACTTTTGTGGTTGAGGAAATTTTCCTCAAAACACTTGTGGGAAGAATTATTTGGTATTTTATCCAATCTTTATCTATTTATTTGTACTTTATTTTGTAGGTTCATTTTGAAAATAATAGATGAACGGAGTAAACACCCAACTTACGGGACAAGATATTCACGAAAACCTAGGTTTGTTACCCCACATTCAGACAAGGACATCGTTCTCCTCACGAATGGTATAATATTTGTTTGATTTCAGTTATTCAGTTATTACCGTAGTTTTTGTCCGAGCATTTTATTACTTTGCTCTCACGTAAGTATATTACCCCATTAATTTGAAATATATAATTTTGTTAAGTTAGTTATAATTTTATAACTAAATAGTATTATTATTACCTTAATCTCAATCTCATTATTAGCAAGTTAGTTTACAGCTCTTTCTTGGATTCATTTCATGGCATCATCTTGGCATTTTAATATTTAGTTAGTGCAATCTAATTCCTACTTCTAATGTGTAGTATATTTGTTTTTAGCATCTTTAACCACGAATACTTTTTATTTTATTTTTTCCATTTTTTGACTACAATGTATTGCAATTAGCTCCTTATTGTTCAATAAATCCATGCTATATTTTAAATACTGGATATAGAAAGTCAAATACTTGGTTGATAAGTACCAATTTTACTATACACGTTGAGAATAGCTGAATCATAATTACCATGCTATATTTTAAATACTGGATATAGAAAGTCAAATACTTGGTTGATATTTGATAAGTACCAATTTTACTATATACGTTGAGAATAGCTGAATCATAATTAATGTGCATATAAATGTATTAGATGACTTTGTGTTAGTACTATGTTCTTATTTCTAGAACAATTAACTATATTCTAGAAGTCTTAATTATTGTTAGCAATACTTCTTGTTGTTGCTCTTAAGGAAATAATTTGTGGTTTGCATCCCCATTTGTGCCATATGCAACAGCACAACGCACGAAATTGCACCGCTTTCACACCGCATCCGCGGTTTATGAATGTGATTTTAAATTTTAGTAATCACACAACGGGGGATGCGAATGGTGTCTAATCCGCACCATGCTCTCTCTCCGAGTTTTTGCTGGGATTTTTATTACCTTAGAACAGAAGGGGATTCGGTCTTGAAATTTTTTCTATATTAATTCTAATTGATTGACAAATCAATATTGTTAGTTGGGCAATTGCAATCTTTTCTAATCAATTTCTCTCAATCTACTCCCAGCCACCTCTCACTCTCTCCTCTCCCCTCCCTTTCAAACAAATTCACAGTCGATTTCATCGATGGTGTGAGTAACTGATTTGGAGTTACAAAGAAAGGATAAATTAGAGGATTTTTTTTTAAAAATAATTTTTTCACCTCATTAGCAATTATTAGGAAAGTAAAATTAAATATAGATGGAAAAGTTAAAATCAACGATTTCGTCAAATATATGGATGTTACATTCAATTGTATCCTTTTAGAGTTGAACCGAGCTGTTCGCGAATAAAGCTCGGCTAGGCTTTGTTCGACTCAAGCTCGTTTATCGAGTCGAACAAGGAATCAAGTTCGTTTATTTAAACGTGCCAAGCTCGAACTATTCTATGTTTGACGAGCTCGACTCGTTGCTAAATCTCGGCTTGTTTAGTATTTAGTTAATGAAAACAATTATTTTCAAATATTATTATATAAAAATATAAAAAGTTAATTTAATTATTTTAATTGGGTTGAACTCGACTAAAGTTCGACTCGACTCGAGCTCGATTAGGCTCGAACTCGAACAACATATCGAGGCTCGTTTAAAAACTCGGTTCAACTTGAGTTCGTTTAACTTTTAGTCAAGCTCAAGCTTAAGCTCAACAAACCAAAGCTCGACTTGTTTATAGCCTTATATCCTTTTGAGCGGCATTTGAGAATTGTATTGAAGAATAAAGGAGAGCTATCTTTCATAGCTAGCTGATGGAAATAATTTCAAAGATAGACGTGTCACATAATCACACAAATAAGGAAATAAAGTGCCTAATGTTGAAGTTAAAAATTTATCAGCAAAGAAAAGGAGGCAAATGTTGAAGTCTCAAAATTATAAACTACATTGACTAGTACGTATAACTAGTCTTGGGCCTTTGGTACATCTTGTGGACTATAAGAGTTTAATCAATCAAGGGTTATTTACACTTCCTAGTACATTTTTTAAAAAAATTACAACAAAAGTGCATCCGAAAAATATTTACAGAATTAAAACATTTTTTTATATTTTATTTACATAACTAGTGTATTTGGTATCCCTTTAATTTAGTTGAGTGTTTTAATGGGTTGCTGATGTGGCAAATCAGTTTTTTAAATGGTAACTGTTCCCGGTTTTTGTGTATAATCTGTGACAATTTGAATTGCATGCCTTTCCCATTTGTGATTTCTTGCTGTTTGTTATAGGATGGTTTCTACGAGGAAGAATGTTGGGAGGATGGTTGATAAGAAGAATGATGGGAAGAGGAAAAGAATTAGGGAGGATGATTCTTCTAGGAATGTGAAGAAATATGTGAAGGCTGGTGTGGTCAAGTCCTCAAAGCACGGAAGAAGGGAGTGGTCAAATCCCCTCTTAAGGATAAGAAATTGGGGAGAAAGCGTAAGGAATTGTTGGATTTGGAGTCTGATTTTGAAGATCCGCCAAAAAATTGAGAATGCAGCTTATAGCCAGAATATTATCCCCCGCCAAAAACATCTTAAGGTGTGTTATTTTAATTATTTTTAAGAATTTGGAATCCTTAGTTGTTTCTGACTACTTGTGAATTTGTTTTGGGAACTGGTGCTGTCATACTTGGTAACTGATTAATGTGTATTTGTTAAAATGGTTATGTACCCTCCAAGTGGAGGGTTGATTACTATTATATTCTGATTTGGTTACTAGGTACTTTTTGACAATATAGAGGTTGATTAAATTGGTTTTGGAAACCTGCTGATTGTGTTTTGGTTACTAGTGCCGATATATTTGGATACTGTTGATTGTGTAGATGTTGAAATGAGTTTTGTTACTCAAGAGTTGTGTTGTGGTGATTGTTCGATTCTGATTTGGTTACTATATACGTTATGTTAATGCAGATGCTCGTTATTGTTTTTTAGTACTTCAGTTTCGATTTGGTTACCTACTTTAATGTGTTTGATTAATTTGGTTTAATTTGAGGTTGTGAGTATTTTGCTTGTTTGTCTATGGTAATGTATGTATTGTATTTGCAGATTTGGGATTTATATTACGAGGAGCGCCATCGTAATTTCACTGGGAAAATAATTTATTGGTCTGACATGGAAGTGTCCATTGTCATTATGAAGAAATTGACTGAAGATCAGTTGGAAAAGCTTAAGTTGACTTGTTTTGGGAACTTTGTAGATGTTGGGGAGTCGCAAATGTTACAAATAATCCATCAGGCTTTGGTGAGAGAAGTTTATCAAAGGGACAAGGGGGAGATGTGGTTTTTGTTTGGTGAGAAAAGGGTAAGATTCGGGCTGCCAGAATTTTATTTAATTTTAGTTTGAGTTAGCAAGGAAATGAGGATATTTCTACATTCAAGGGAAGGGAAAATCAGTTAGTGAATTTTTTTTTGGAGATGAGGTTGTGACCTGTACTAGTATCAGGAGGATATATCGGAGTGTTGTATTTGATGATGATGAGGAGGCTGTCAGGATGTCCATTATATTATTGGTTTTCAATTTTCTACTAGCTACTGTTTCAGATAATCATGTTGATGAGGTATTGATTAACTTTTTTTCTTATGGCGACTTTGATAGTTATCCGTGGGGGAGACGAAGAATTCTTTATCCCTTGTTGTGAAGGGACATTTAAAGAAGGGCATGAATGGGGGTGTTATATACAATTTTTACAAGGACAATTATTGTAAATCTTATAAGTTGAATGGATTGCCCTATGTTTTCCAAGTTTTCTTGTTTGAAATCATTCCTACTCTTAAAGTCCGGGGTTTCTGTATTGATGAGAATCTGTCAGAAATTAGATTATATAGATGGAAGGAATTAGGGAAGACTCCCAAAAATGACAAGTTGAATGATTTAGTGTTTGGTTCTGGACAGGTACGTCGGTTACCATTAACATTATGTTTGGTTACTAATTTTAATTTATAATTTTCCGTGTGCTGTTTTGTTTCTTTTAATTGTTCAATGTTTTAAAGATGCTATATTTAGTGTTATCACTCTGTTTTAGTTGAGGATACAAATGCTCATTCCTATGGATGATGAGAAGGATCGTTTGGATTTGGGTGGTTTTCACTTTTTCCATAGACATGATGGTGGTTCTAATGTTGTTGATATGAAAGTGGATAAAACAAGTAAGGGTAGAGATTTTGGGTGTTCACTTTCTGATGTCAAAAATATTATCGATGCATGGGTGAGGCCTTTGGAGAAAAAGGTGATTGAAGTTAAGAAAGAAATTGAGAAGTTGGGGGTTGATTTGAAGCTTGAATTGCATGTTTTTCATATTGATATTTATAGGGACATAAGGAAGATTCTTAGAAAGCAGCTACGTGGCTGCTCTAATGTTAGTGAAGGTGGGAATGAAGGTGATGATGATGGTTCGGAAGGCCGCAATAGTAGTAATGAGTTGGATGATGATGATATATATGATGAGTCTGATGATGTAGGAAATGGTTCGGATGATGCAAACTAGTTTGATGGAAAAACTGATGATGATGTTGGTGGTATGGGTGGGGTTCACATTGATGGAGATGATGACAAGGTTAAACATATTTGTTTTTTTTTCTGTGTTATATGTTTTTGTTGTATTGATTATGTAGTGTTTTTTATTTTTACGGATTGACAAGAAGAATGATAAACCAACTTTTTATATTTTAAGCCAGACTTCTGGGAAAGAAATTGATGCAAACCAGTTTGATGGAAAAATTGATGATGATGTTGGTGGTATGGGTGGGGTTCACAGTGATGGAGATGATGACAAGGTTAAACATATTTGTTTTTTTTTGTTATATGTTTTTGTTGTATTGATTATTTAGTGTTTTTTATTTTTACCGATTGGCAAGAACGATGACAAATCAACTTTTGATATTTTAAACTAGACTTCTGGGAAAGAAATTGTTGTTTTTACCCCTACTGAGGTTCACATTGATGGAGATGATGACAAGGTTAACCATATTTGTTTGGTTTTCTGTGTTATATGTTTTTGTTTTATTGATTATTTAGTGTTTTTTTTTATTTTTTCAATTTGGCAAGAACAATGACAAAACAACTTTTGATATTTTAAGCCAATCTTCTGGGAAAAAGCTTGTTATTTTTACACCTACTGGGGTTCATGTTTTTTTCAATCTTAGTTACCTTCATAGATTGGATTGGTTACTTCCTTATAGTATTTCTTTTACTGCTCAGTCAGTTTGGAGTTTGTAGTTGAAATTCTAGTTGTATTTGTGACGCGTTTTGTCAATTGCTAAAGCGGGGTAAAATCGATGCAGAAAACAGTTCGGTACTTGATGAAATGATTTTAACTACTCAGGATATAGTTCATTGTGTTGAAGTGGAGAGAAGTGCTTCTAAACCTTGTGGTAGACCGGCTCGTGCTTCTGCGAAGAGTGCGATTTTGAGGAGTCCATATACAACGAAGTTTGGTTCTGCTGATTCATCTTCCTCTGTTGTGGTTCCTACACAAATACGCAGAGGTCTTTCTGCATTTCTCAATGTTTGCATGGGTATGCCATCCAAATTTGAAGATGTATTGTTTGATCAATGGTTTAAGATTGACATAAATAACAGGAAAATGTATGTTATTTGTAGTTTAACAATAATATAGTTTTTTTTAAAAAAATAATTTGTTTACATTTATTTATATGCTTTTATATTAAAGGATTAAAAAATTCTCTGGAGATAATGATAAGATTAAACCTGCATTCAGATTTGGGTTTGTCCCAATATCATCTAAAATGTGGTTCTACAAATTAAAGACTCTTGGACAGTGCCTTGACGATGATGCGAGTTTCTTTATTTTTGAAATTCTGTTATGTTAGTTTTTATTTCTTTCAAGTTTTTTGTAAAGTGATTTTCTTCTCTGATATTGTAGAAAATTATTTATGGTTAGTTTATTTAATTGTTTTGGTTACTACTTTTTACAATGTTGGTTACCTTTATCAGAAAGTTTTAATTTTTGGCAATTATTTATATCCTACGGATTTTGGTTTGTTTTTTGGTCCAACATATCAACATTTCCTTCTATTACTTCCGAAAATTAGCTAGGCACTCTGCCAATATTCAAATCAGGATAACTACTACAGATTGTTGGTTTCATGTGAAGCTGTCTGTTTTATATGGTCAATATTGTCTTAAAAATACAGATACGACTCTATTGTCGGGGGAAGGTGATGTTGCTGAATACATTCGTGGATATTTGATGAATGTGAACACATCTTGGGTTGTCGTTGATTATGTTTTGTTTCTCATTCACATGATAGATCCAGAGCATTGGTTTTTGTTGATCTTTGATGTGCATCATAGACTTCTAGTATTTTACAATTCTCTTCAACCTACCAGGACAGTCATGCGAACAAATATAATGGATGTTTGTGAGGCTTACATTTTCATTCTATCCATAATCTTGTCTAAATGTGAGTTTTGGAAGGGTAGGTCAGATATTGATTTCTATAGTGAACCATATCTTCAGAAGGGGAACATGATATCATTGAACTTGAATTTGAATAAGGGGTGCCTGAACAAATTGAGGGGTAAGGTTCATACTTTTTTCCATTTTTTTAATTATTCCATCTAGTATGATGTTTGGTTTGATTTGTTTTCTATTTTGTTTGTTTTGAAGTGATTGCAGTATGTTCACGGTTTGTTTTGATGAACATTTTCTTCACCAAAAGTTTGCTAAAATGCTTAATCCATTCCCCATTATCCAATACCGGAAGAAATTTTGTGTTAACCTCTTCATGCATGCTAAGAACAAGCAAGTAGGGAGATATGATTCTGATACAGAATATCCAAGCAGATTTGTTCCAGAAGAATAATTTGGTTGTCTATGTCTTTTCCTTTTAAAGTTTTTTTTATCTTGTTTTTTTTGGATATTCATAACCATTTGTTAAAGTTACTGAATTTTTACTGTTTAGTGAATGTTTCTGTTAATGGAATTACGTCTTTGATTATATTACCAGTAGTTTGACATTGTTTGTTTGTTCATATTTGGTATTTTAGACTCGTTCCTTTAGAGGTAACCAAATGCGTATTAGTGAGTGATAGAACTTCATCGTGTTGGTTACTATTTACCTTTTGATTATTTTAACTCGTTGAACATATTGAGGAATTCAATTATTACTTATCCAATTTGTAATGTTCTTTGAATTTTACTTTGAAAGTATCCAGTATGTCGAAGTTCCAATGTATAATATACCCCAATTAGACAGCGCAATAAATTTGTGTCCAATTGTCCAATATGTAGTGATCAATAAATCATATCCCAAATGACCAATTTTATAGTGATGGTAATGTATGTATGATTAATTTTTTTGTTTTAACAAAAGGTGGAGATGGTATCCGAAATGCCATGTAAGAGTTCTCATTTATGTAGCTGTTGGTTACTTATAAATAACCTTTTAAAAATAAAATTATTTGGAATATGATGCAGTTGGTAGCCAAACCTTCATACAAAGGTAACCATTTTAATTTTTGTGGGTAACCAAATAGTTATAAAAAAAATTCAAAACAGTTACCAAATGTTCCATGTATTAGTTTATCTTTATATTGATAAATCATGATGGAATCAGAGAGTGGTCGCGTGGTTTTCCTCTTACTTAATGTAAGAAGAAAAGAATACAAAATATTATTCAATATTGTGTAACATAATCTCGGTTACCTTACATCAATAAAAAGGTTACCATTTATCTGGTTATTGGTTACTCACAGTAAACAACAAGATGTTTTAGTAGTTATACTTTTTTGCTGATGTACTATATTAGACCTTTTTGGTCGTAAAATTGGTGGATTATTGCATGTTTTCCTGTTGTGTCCTTTTTCTTGGCACCTGCTGCATTTGTTTTGAATTCTGTTTTCAAATCCATGCTTGTACCTCACTATCTTTGGTTTTCCCGCTGGTCTTCTTGTATTTGGTGGTTTTACACATATGTTTCTTATTTCTTCTAGCACATCCCAATTCTCTTTGTCATCTAATGGCAGGTTGGAAGTTGAATACGTGTCTACCAAAGTTGTTTTTGAGTAGTTTTTTGAGCAAAATTCATAACAGTTCAAATTCCTTTTGTTGATAACAGCAGCAGCGTGTGTACAAAGCATCTTATGGTACTGAAATTTATGGCATGTGCATGTCCTTTGTTCCATGTCCACAATAAAATGTTTGGTGACATCGTAAACAATGAAAATCACTAGGTTTGACGTCTCAACCTACCACACAATTTAAGGGTGTAGTTAGTATGTATAATCATTTAGTTTCTTTAATTCAAAAAAATGGCAGACATATGTACTGTTGGTAACTTTTTCAGCATATAGAGGTAACCAATAATGACTAATGCGGTTTCCATTAAATACAAATGCAACTTCTGGTAAAAATACATGTAATAATTTAAAAGTTGTATTACTGACCTTAAGTTTCTTTGATTCAATGATATTAAATTGCAGTTTTCTCTCAGCTGTTGTGGAAAGGGTAGTGAATATTGAATGGGTTTCTTGTTTGTTTGTGAAATACCATCTTTTACCAAACAACGGAGGCATTCAATCATTACTGTAACCGGAAGTTCCCTAATTCCCTTAATTGCATTGTTGATAGATTCGGCTGTGTTTGAAGTCATTGTTGAGTATCTGCTTACAGTCCTATAGAGCCTTGTTCACTTCTCTAACTTAACCTATTCTTCCAAATATGTCCTTATTCGAGTATCAATTGCATCTAGTTCAACCATGTGTTTGTTGAATTGTTCAATAGTGTAAGCTCTACAAGCTTCGTTATATGCTTTTTTGAGTTATTCTCTTTTCTTTCTGAATCTGTTTTTTATATTTTTCAATACATGATATGTACATGAATCGTGCATGACATCGGGGAACACAAAGTTCAGTCACTGTACAATGGCTTCATGTCCATCTGAAACAATGCATTGACCTTCCCTAACTCCATAAGCATTTCTCAAATTGACGAAAAATCATCTCCAAGATAATTCATTTTCACTGTCAACTACTGCAAAAACAATCAGAATAATGTTTCTGTTTGTATACTGGGTGCTTGCTATGAGGAGTGTCCCCCCGTAGGTTGATTGTGTGAATGTGCCATCAATTACAACGATTGGGAAGCAATGATGCCATACTTCAATGAATGCTCTCATGACAAAGAATAGATACTTGAAACGACTATTTATTTCCAACTCGAGGGCTGTGATTGAACCTGATTTGAAATTACAGTAATGTCAATATAAATCTATGGAGCAGATAGTGTTCAAACTTGTAGTCGAGGGTAACCATTTGTATGGTTAATAGTATTCAATTAATTAGCATTTAAATTTTTTCCATATGATGCAGATGGTGTCCAAAATGTCATTTAAGTCTAACCTTTTGTTTAGATATTAATTACCGACAAAAAACTATTTTTATGAAGAAAAAAAAATTCATAGTCCAGTTGGTAGCCAAACTTTTATACAAAGGTAACAAATTCAGTTTTATTGGGTTACCAATTAATTATAAAAAAATTTAAAAACAGTTTCTAAGTGAATACCTGGATGTGTTTTCTTTAACATGTGCAACCATGATGGGATCAGAGAGTAGTCGTGTGGATTTCCTCTTACTTTTTTCAATGATTTCTCATTTGATCTCCATGCTTTTTGGTAAGAGATAGACACATTATACTATGTCATCATGTCTTCCACAAATATCTGTAGGTGTGTATATTTTCTTCAGATTTGTTAATCTATGCATTATGCATTCACTAACCAACTCACTATTTGTATGTCTATGATCTCCCAGCAGTATGTCGGATGAACATGTGTGTATATCATTGAATTCTTTCATTTGCAATTTTCATTCTCTATGCATACTAGCACAAAGTCTCTACCACTTGTTCTTTCAACCTTGTGTTGTCGATTTTGCCCGATTGAATGTAGTTTTATTGCGCGTGCTAGGATTTTTTTGTCTTTGTAAGTTTGATGTATTTTAATTTCATATTCATTCGAATTGGGGTATATTATACAAGTTCTGAAATACATCAAACTTACAAAGACAAAAAAATCCTAGCACAAGCAATAAAACTACATTCAATCGGGCAAAATCGACAACACAAGGTTGAAAGAACAAGTGGTAGAGACTTTGTGCTAGTATGCATAGAGAATGAAAATTGCAAATGGAAGTTGAGAGCATCAAAGTTTCGGAAAACCAGTATGTTCAAGGTGAGAGAATTCAATGATATACACAAATGTTCATCCGACATACTGCTGGGAGATCACAGTTAAGCAAATAGTGAGTTGGTTAGTGAATGGATAATGTATAGAGTAACAAATTTGAAGAAAATATACACACCTACAAATATTGTGGAAGACATGATGACAGAGAAAAATGTGTCTATCTCTTACCAAAAAGCATGGAGATCAAAGGAGAAAACATTGGAAAAAGTAAGAGGAAATCCACACGACTACTCTCTGATCCCATCATTGTTGCACATGTTGAAGAAAACAAATTCAGGTATTCACTTGGAAACTGTTTTTAAATTTTTTATAATTAATTGGTAACCCAATAAAACTAAATTTGTTACCTTTGTATGAAGGTTTGGCTACCAACTGGACTATGATGTTTTCTTATTCATAAAAATAGTTTTTTGTCGGTAATTAATATCTACACAAAAGGTTAGACTTAAATGACATTTTGGACATCATCTGTACCATATGGAAAAAATTTAAATGTTAATTAATTGAATACTATTAACCATACAAATGGTTACCCTTGACTACAAGTTTGAACATTATCTGCTCCATAGATTTATATTGACATTACTCAGTTCAATCACAGTCCTTGAATTGAAAATAAATGGTTGTTTCAAGTATCTATTCTTTGCCATGGGAGCATCCATTGAAGCATGACATCATTGCTTCCCAATCGTTGTAATTGATGGCACATTCATACAATCAACCTACGAGGGGACACTCCTCATAGCAAGCACCCAGTATGCAAACAGAAACATTATTCTGATTGCTTTTGCAGTAGTTGACAGTGAAAATGAATTATCTTGGAGATGATTTTTCGTCAATTTGAGAAATGCTTATGGAGTTAGGGAAGGCCAATGCATTGTTTCAGATGGACATAAAGCCATTGTACAGTGACTGAACTTTGTGTTCCCCGATGTCATGCACGATTCATGTACATATCATGTATTGAAAAATATAAAAAATAGATTCAAAAAGAAAGGAGAATAACTCAAAAAAGCATACAACGAAGCTTGTAGAGCTTACACTATTGAACAATTCAATAGACACATGGTTGAACTAGATGCAATTGATACTCGAATAAGGACATATTTGGAAGAATAGGTTAAGTTAGAGAAGTGAACAAGGCTCCATAGGACTGTAAGCAGATACTCAACAATGACTTCAAACACAGCCGAATCTATCAACAATGCAATTAAGGGAATTAGGCAACTTCCGGTTACAGTAATGATTGAATGCCTCCGTTGTTTGGTAAAAGATGGTATTTCACAAACAAACAAGAAACCCATTCAATATTCACTACCCTTTCCACAACAGCTGAGAGAAGACTACAATTTAATATCATTGAATCAAAGAAACTTAAGGTCAGTAATACAACTTTTAAATTATTACATATATTTTTACCAGAAGTTGCATTTGTATTTAATGGAAACCGCATTAGTCATTATTGGTTACCTCTATATGCTGAAAAAGTTACCAACAGTACATATGCCTGCCATTTTTTCGAATTAAAGAAACTAAATGATTATACATACTAACTACACCCTTAAATTGTGTGGTAGGTTGAGACATCAAACCTAGTGATTTTCACTATTTACGATGTCACCAAACATTTTATTGTGGACATAGAACAAAGGACATGCACATGCCATAAATTTCAGTACTACGAGATGACTTGTCCACACGCTGCTGCTGTTATCAGCAAAAAGGAATTTGAGCTGTTATGAATTTTGCTCAAAAAACTACTCAAAAACAACTTTGGTAGACACGTATTCAACTTCCATCATGCCATTTGATGACAAAGAGAACTGGGATGTGCCAGAAGAAATAAGAAACATGTGTAAAACTACCAAATACAAGAAGACCAGCGGGAAGACCAAAGATAGGGAGGTACAAGCATGGATCTGAAAACAGAATTCAAAACAAATGGAGTAGGTGCCAAGAAAAAGGACATAACAGGAAAACATGCAATAATCCACCAATTTTACGACCAAAAAAGGTCTGATATAGTACATCAGCAAAAAAAGTGTAACTACTAAAATATCTTGTTGTTTATTGTGAGTAACCAATAACCAGATATATGGTAACCTTTTTATTGATGTAAGATAACCGAGATTGTGTTAACACAATATTGAATAATATTTTGCATTCTTGTCTTCTTACATTAAGTAAGAGGAAAACCACACGACCACTCTGATTCCATCATGATTTAGCAAGATAAAGAAAACTAATACATGGAACATTTGGTAGCTGTTTTGAAATTTTTTTTATGACTATTTGGTTACCAACAAAAATTAAAATGGTTACTTTTGTATGAAGATTTGGCTACCAACTGCACCATATTCCAAATAATTTTATTTTTAAAAGGTTATTTATAAGTAACCAAAAGCTACATAAATGCGGACTCTTACATGGCATTTCGGATACCATCTGCACCTTCTGTTAAAACAAAAAAAAATTAATCATACATACATTACCATCACTATAAAATTGACCACTTGGGATATGATTTATTGGTCACTACATATTGGACAATTGGACATCTATTTATTGCGTTGTCTAATTGGGGTATATTATACATTAGAATTTTGACATACTGGATACTTTCAAAGTAAAATTCAAAGAACATTACAAATTGGATAAGTAATAATTGAATTCCTTAATATGTTCAACGTGTTAAAATAATCAAAAGGTAAATAGTAACCAACACGATGAAGTTATGTCACTCACTAATACGCATTTGGTTACCTTTAAAGGAACGAGTCCAAAACACCAAATATGAACAAACAAACAATGTCAAACTACTGGTAATATAATCAAAGACATAATTCCATTAATAGAAACATTCACTAAACAGTAAAAATTCAGTAACTTTAACAAATGGTTATGAATATCCAAAAAAAAACCAAGATAAAAAAAACTTTACAAGGAAAATACATATACAACCAAATTATTCTTCTGGGACAAATCGGCCTGGATATTCTGTATCAAAATCGTATCCCCCTACTTGATTGTTCCTAGCATGCATGAAGAGGTTAACACATAATTTCTTCCGGTATTGGATAATGGGGAATGGATTAGGCATTTCAGCAAACTTTTGGTGAAGAAAATGTTCAGCAAAACAAACCGTGAACATACCGCAATCACTACAAAAACAAATAAAATAGAATACAAAGCAAACCAAACGTCATACTAGATGGAATAATTAAAGAAATATAAAAAAAGTATAAACCTTACCCCTCAATTTGTTCAGGCACCCTTCTGCAAATTCAAGTTCAATGATATCATGTTCCAACTTCTGAAGATATGGTTCACTATTGAAATCAATATCTGACCTACCCTTCCAAAACCCACACTTAGACAAGATTATGGGTAGAATGAAAATATAAGGCTCACAAACATCCATTATATTTGTTCGCATGACTGTCCTGGTAGGTTGAAGAGAATTGTAAACTACTAGAAGTCTACGATGCACATCAAAGATCAACAAAAATCAATGCTCTGGATCTGTCATGTGAATGGGAAACAAAACATAATCAACAGAAACCAATGTGTGTTCATATCCATCAAATATTCACAAATGTATTCAGCGACATCACCCTCCCCCGACAGTAGAGTCGTATCTGCATTTTAACACAATATTAACCATACAAAGCAGACAATTTCACATGAAACCAATAATATGTAGTAGTGACCCTGATTTTAATATTGGCACAGTGCCTAGCCAATTTTCGGAAGTAGTAGAATGAAATGTTGATATGCTGGACCAAAAAACAAACCAAAATCCATAAGATATAAACAATTGCCAAAAATTAAAACTTTCTGATAAAGGTAACCAACACTGTCAAAAGTAGTAATCAAAACAATTAAATGAAGTAACCATAAATCATTTTCTGCAATATCGTAGAAGAAAATAACTTTACTAAAAACTATAAAGAAATAAAAAGTAACACAACAGAATTTCAAAAATAAATAAACTCACATCATCGTCAAGCCACTGTCCAAGAGTCTTTAAATTGTAAAACCACATTTTAGATGATATTGAGACAGACCCAAATTTGAATGCAGGTTTAATCTTATCATTATCTCCAGAGAATTTTTCAGTCTTTCAATATAAAAGCATATAAGTAAAAGAAAATAAATTCTTTTTTAAAAAAAAAACTATATTATTGTTAAACTACAAATAACATACTTTTTTCTGTTATTTATGTCAATCTTAAACCATTGATCAAACAATACATCTTCAAATTTGGATGGCATACCCATGCAAACATTGGGAAATGCAAAAAGACCTCTGCGTATTTGTGTAGGAACCACAACAGAGGAAGATGAATCAGCAGAACCAAACTTAGTTGTATATGGACTCCTCAAAGTTGCACTCTTCACAGGAGCAGGAACCGATTTTCTGCCTCGATTTTACCCCCTTAACAATTGACAAAACATGTCACAAATACAATTAGAATTTTAACTAAAAACTCCAAATTGACTGAGCAGTAACAGAAATACTATAAAGAAGTAACAAATCCAATCTATGAAGGTAACTACGATTGAAAAAAATATGAACCTCAGTAGGGGTAAAAACGACAATCTCTTTCCTAGAAGATTGACTTAAAATATCAAAAGTTTGTTTGTCATTGTTCTTGCCAATCTATAAAAATAAAAAATACTAAATAATCAATAAAACAAAAACATATAACACAGAAAAAATAAACAAATATGTTTAACCTTGTCATCATCTCCATCAATGTGAACCCCACCTATATCACCAACATCATCATCAATTTTTCCATCAAATTGGTTTGCATCAATTTCTTTCCTAGAAGATTGACTTAAAATATTAATAGTTGTTTTGTCATTGTTCTTGTCAATCTGTAAAAATAAAAAACACTAAATAATCAATACAACAAAAACATATAACACAGGAAAAATAAACAAATATGTTTAACCTTGTCATCAACTCCATGAATGTGAACCCCACCCATACCACCAACATCATCATCAGGTTTTCCATCAAACTGGTTTGCATCATCCGAACCATTGCCTACATCATCAGACTCATCAGATATATCATCATCATCCAACTCATTACCATTATTGCGGCCTTTCGAACCACCACCATCACCTTCATTCCCACATTCACTAACATTAGGGCGGCCACGTAGTTGCTTTCTCAAAATCTTCCTTATGTCCCTGCAAATATCGATATGGAAAACATGCAATTCAAGCTTCAAATCAACCCCCAACTTCTCAATTTCTTTCTTAACTTCAATAACCTTCTTTTCCAAAGGCCTCACCCATGCATTGACAATATTTTTAACATCAGAAATTGAAAACCCCAAATCTCTACCCTTACTTGTTTCATCCACTTTCATATCAACAACATTAAAGCCACCATCATGTCTATGGAAAAAGTGAAAACCACCCAAATCCAAACGATCCTTCTCATCATCCGTAGGAATGAGTATTTGTATCCTCAACTGAAACATAGTGATAACACTAAATATAACATCTCTAAAATATTGAACAATTAAAAGAAACAAGACAGTACACGAAAACCAATAAATTAAAATCAGTAACCAAACATAACGTTAATGGTAACCAAACATAATGTTAATGGTAACCAACGTACCTGTCCAGAACCAAAAACTAAATCATTCAACTAGTCAGTTTTGGGAGCCTTCCCTAATTCCTTCCATCTAAATAATCTAACTTTTGACAGATTCTCATTAGTACAGAAATCCCGGACTTTAAGAGTAGGAATGGTTTCAAACAAGAAAACTCGGAAAACATAGGGCAATCCATTGAACTTATAAGATTTACAATAATTGTCCTTGTAAAAATTGTATATAACACCCCCATTCATGTCATTCTTTAAATGTCCTTTCAGAGCAAGGGATAAAGAATTCTTCGTCTGTTCAAAGGAAAATTTCCCCCACGGATAACTATCAAGGTCGCCATAAGATATAAAGTTAAACAATACCTCATTAACATGATTATCTGAAATGGTATCTAATAGAAAATTAAACACCAAGAATATAATGGACATCCTGACAGCCTCCTCATCATCATCAAATACAGCACTCCGATATATCTTCTCGATACTAGTACGGGTCACAACCTCATCTCCAAAAAAAATTCACTAACTGATTTTCCTTCCCTTGAATGCAGAAATATCCTTATTTCATTGCCAACTCAAACCAGAAATTAAACAAAATTCTGGCATCCCAAATCTTACCCTTTTCTCACCAAACAAAAACCACATCTCCCCCTTGTCCCTTTGATAAACTTCTCTCACCAAAGCCTGATGGATTAATTGTAACATTTACGACTCCCCAACATCTACAAAGTTCCCAAAACAATGTGAACCTCAGTAGGGTAAAAACAACAATTTCTTTCCCAGAAGTCTAGGTTAAAATATCAAAAGTTGATTTGTCATCGTTCTTGCCAATCGGTAAAAATAAAAAACACTAAATAATCAATACAACAAAAACATATAACAAAAAAAAAACAAATATGTTTAACCTTGTCATCATCTCCATCACTGTGAACCCCACCCATACCACCAACATCATCATCAATTTTTCCATCAAACTGGTTTGCATCAATTTCTTTCCCAGAAGTCTGGCTTAAAATATAAAAAGTTGGTTTATCATTCTTCTTGTCAATCCGTAAAAATAAAAAACACTACATAATCAATACAACAAAAACATATAACACAGAAAAAAAAACAAATATGTTTAACCTTGTCATCATCTCCATCAATGTGAACCCCACCCATACCACCAACATCATCATCAGTTTTTCCATCAAACTAGTTTGCATCATCCGAACCATTTCCTACATCATTAGACTCATCATATATATCATCATCATCCAACTCATTACTACTATTGCGGCCTTCCGAACCATCATCATCACCTTCATTCCCACCTTCACTAACATTAGAACAGCCACGTAGCTGCTTTCTAAGAATCTTCCTTATGTCCCTATAAATATCAATATGAAAAACATGCAATTCAAGCTTCAAATCAACCCCCAACTTCTCAATTTCTTTCTTAACTTCAATCACCTTTTTCTCCAAAGGCCTCACCCATGCATCGATAATATTTTTGACATCAGAAAGTGAACACCCAAAATCTCTACCCTTACTTGTTTTATCCACTTTCATATCAACAACATTAGAGCCACCATCATGTCTATGGAAAAAGTGAAAACCACCCAAATCCAAACGATCCTTCTCATCATCCATAGGAATGAGCATTTGTATCCTCAACTAAAACAGAGTGATAACACTAAATATAGCATCTTTAAAACATTGAACAATTAAAAGAACCAAACAGCACACGAAAAATTATAAATTAAAATTAGTAACCAAACATAATGTTAATGGTAACCGACGTACCTGTCCAGAACCAAACACTAAATCATTCAACTTGTCATTTTTGGGAGTCTCCCCTAATTCCTTCCATCTATATAATCTAATTTCTGACAGATTCTCATCAATACAGAAACCCCGGACTTTAAGAGTAGGAATGATTTCAAACAAGAAAACTTGGAAAACATAGGGCAATCCATTCAACTTATAAGATTTACAATAATTGTCCTTGTAAAAATTGTATATAACACCCCCATTCATGCCCTTCTTTAAATGTCCCTTCACAACAAGGGATAAAGAATTCTTCGTCTCCCCCACGGATAACTATTAAAGTCGCCATAAGAAAAAAAGTTAATCAATACCTCATCAACATGATTATCTGAAACAGTAGCTAGTAGAAAATTGAAAACCAATAATATAATGGACATCCTGACAGCCTCCTCATCATCATCAAATACAACACTCCGATATATCCTCCTGATACTAGTACAGGTCACAACCTCATCTCCAAAAAAAAATTCACTAACTGATTTTCCCTTCCCTTGAATGTAGAAATATCCTCATTTCCTTGCTAACTCAAACTAAAATTAAATAAAATTCTGGCAGCCCGAATCTTACCCTTTTCTCACCAAACAAAAACCACATCTCCCCCTTGTCCCTTTGATAAACTTCTCTCACCAAAGCCTGATGGATTAATTGTAACATTTGCGACTCCCCAACATCTACAAAGTTCCCAAAACAAGTCAACTTAAGCTTTTCCAACTGATCTTCAGTTAATTTCTTCATAATGACAATGGGCACTTCCATGTCAGACCAATAAATTATTTTCCCAGTGAAATTGTGATGGCACTTCTCGTAATATAAATCCCAAATCTACAAATACAATACATTACCATAAACAGACAAGCAAAATACTCCCAACCTCAAATTAAACCAAATTAATCAATCACATTTAAAAAGGTAACCAAGTCAAAACTACAGTACTAAAAAATAATAATGAACATCTGCATTAACATAACGTATACAGTAACCAAATCAGAATCTAACAGTCACCACAATACAACTCTTGAGTAACAAAATCCATTTCAACATCTACACAATTAGTAGTATCCAAATATATCAAAACTAGTAACCAAAACACAATCAACAAGTTTCCAAAACCAATTTAATCAACCTCTGTATTGTTAAAAAGTAACTAGTAACCAAATCAGAATATAATAGTAACCAACCCTCCACTTGGAGGGTACATAACCATTTTAACAAATATACATTAATCAGTTACCAAATATGACAACACCAGTTCCCAAAACAAATTCACAAGTAGCCAGAAACAACTAAGGATTCCAAATTCTTAAAAATAATTAAAAAAGCACACCTTAAGATGTTTTTGGCAGGGAATAATATTCCGGCTATAAGCATCATCTTCAACTTCATTCCCAACTTTATTTGGCTGATCTTCAAAATCAGACTCCAAATCAAGTGATTCCTTAAGCTTCTTAGAAACTCGTCTTCCCGATTTCTTATCCTTAACAAGGGATTTGACCACTCCCTACTTCCCCTGCTTTGGGGACTTGACAACACCAGTCTTCCCATATTTATTCACATTCCTAGAAGAATCATCCTCCCTAATTCTTTTACTCTTCCCATCATTCTTCGTATCAACCACCCCCAAACCTTCTTCCTCGTAGAAACCATGCTATAATAAATCGCAAAAAATCACAAACGGCGACAAGCAGAAAAGAAGACCACCGACGGCGACAACTAGAAAAGAAGAAAATGAAGCGGCGACGACCACAAACAATCCAAACGGAGCAGCGAAGTCTGAAATATTACTACCAAAGGCGGCACACTGAACTTAGAAAAAGAAAATTTTGGTTTCCAAGTTCCCAAATTAGAAAATAAGGGTTTCCAATTAAAAGAGATAGAAACAGCAAATGGGAAAGGCATGCAATTTAAATTGTCACATATTATGCACAAAAACCGGTACCAATACCCAATTAAAAAACCGATTTACCACATCAGCAACCCATTAAAACACTCAACTAAATTAAAGGGATACCAAATACACTAATTATGTAAATAAAATATAAAAAATGTATTAATTCTGTAAATATTTTCCAGATGCACTTTTGTTGTAAATTTTTTAAAAAATGTACTAGGAAGTGTAAATTTCCCTAGTATTTTTTTGGGTCATTATAGCCCACCACATGTTCACTCAAAAGGTCATAATTAAATGTATTATTATTAGGAATTCAATTCCTTATATACAAACTTTTCTCATATCTTGGTGAATATAGCTATGTGATGAACATTCAAAGTAATTATTTATCTTTCTCAGAATTTTGACATTTCTTTTGCTCTCTCTCATAAATGGAAAGTCTCTCACCAATCACCACCAATTATGGTCATTGATTTTGTAATTTATAATTTCCATATAAATCACCATTGCAATGATAATAATAGTTAGATTTGTAACTCCAAACACATGGAGTAAATCTCTCTTAGATTCAATGGTGAATATGGCTATGTGATGTCATCTCAAAGTATTTATTTATCTCACTGAATTTTTTCGTTTCTTTTGATCTATCTTACAAACTGAAAGTCACAATACTTTTATAGGACAAACACAATCACCACCAATTATGGTCATTGATTTTTTATTTTGTAATTTCCATATAAGTGGCCATTACAATGATAATAATAGTTAAATTTGTAACTCCAAACACAAGGAGTAATTCATGCTATTATGTTGGATTCGTTGTACCTAGACTGTTCTGGAAAATGATCCAACGAGAAATCACCGGAAGGGGCGGATGCACATGTAGGCCGTGGGCAAACCCCCGCCTTTGATTTTTAGGAATTTTTTTATATAATTATAGGGGTAATATAGTAAAGTTGTCTCCTCCTTTAAAAAAAACATTAGATCACCTATCAACAATTAGATATTTTTAATATTTTATTTCAAATTCAAATTTCAATTTTTGTGATCGTGAGTCTATTTATTTTTTTTTCCAATTCTTAAGGTTAAAATTAAATATCATAAAAAAAATTCTATTTTTTTTATTAATTATCTATGAGTAGTTAATTACCCCATCCCATGTGGCTCATTTTCTTTACCTCGTGTGCAATATACTTCATCTGTTTCATATTATAAGTTTATTATTGATTTTTGAAAATTAATTTAAGATATTTTTAAATTCAAAATTAAGTTGATTCATTAAAAAATATTAAATATTAAGAGTTTGACTTTAAAAAACTGAAAGTCAATAATGATCTTATAGTTTAAAACATAGGGAGTATTTCTTAACTTTTATAAATGAAAGAAAAATGCACCAACTTAAATTTCTTGCCAAATGAATGAGTATGCAATTAATTTTTTTTTTATAGTAATTATTGAATTCTAATACTGGACTGTTGGAGATAAGAGTTGACATAGTCTATGTTATTATCTCTCAGTTGTTGTATATGATAAATATATCTTATTAGTTAGGCTAGATTGATTTTTATCCCTTATTGTTAGTCATTGTTATGTATAGATATGTATAGACTTAGTCTATCTTTATCCTTGTTTTAGCTTCTCATACGTGTAGCTATTTATATTGTAATATTTACATTGAATAATAATCATCATTTTTAAAACCTTTCATGGTATCAGAGTAGGTTGTATCCTCAGCCTAATTTTTTTCATGGCATCCATTACCATCCCCAATGATGCTGACCCAAATTCACCTCTCGTCGTCGTTACAATTACAAATATTCTCAAGCTAACCACGACCAATTATATGTCATGGAAACTCCAAATTCATGCTACTCTTATTGGGTATGGCCTATTTAAGTTCTTGGACAGTACCTTTCCGTCGCCATCTTCCACCATCACAACAGAGTCGACCTCTAAACCCAACCCTGCTTACAACACTTGGGTTCGCCAAGACAAGCTCCTCTTTGGAGCCCTCATTGGAACCTTGGAACCAACCATTGTTCCGCTAGTCTCTCGTGCTGACACCACCAAACAAGCCTGGGATATTCTAGCAAATACCTTTGCTAAGCAATCTCGAGGTCACATCAAGCTCATCAAAGCCAACCTTCGCGCCATTTCCAAAGGATCCCAAACAGTAACTGAGTATATGAATGCTCTCAAAATTTGTTCTGATCAATTGGCTATTCTTGGTGCTCCTATGAATAATGATGACCTCACTGATCGAGTTCTTGAAGGACTTGATACCAACTACCAAGCTGTGATTGATTCGGTCCATGCCCGCGATGCGCCAATTTCCTTCGATGAACTTTATGAGAAGCTGTTAAATCGTGAATTAACCATCAAATCTCAAACACCTCCATCCTCTTTACCCGCTTCCACACACGCAACCACTACCAGGTACAACAATCACAACCAAAACACCCAACCCACCACTACCAGGTACCACAATCAACACCAAAACACCCAACCCCCCTCCAACTACCGCCACAATTCAGCCCCAAAACCCAACTCCACTCAACCTAAGCGTACCAACCAAACCAAAGGTCCAGGCTACCAAGGCAAATGCCAATGGTGCCATACCATAGGCCATTCCCTATCCTTCTGCCCCACCTTCCAGGAAAAGTTTCCCAATGTTCAACCACCTCCTCGCCCCACCAATTACTTCCACCAACCACCTCAAGCTCATGTCGCCACTGCCACCCCTATTACTCATCATTCCCCATGGTTACTTGACACTGGAGCTAGCCATCATGTCACCCATGATCTCTCAAACCTCTCTTTCTATCACCCTTACGCTGGTTCCGAGGAAATTATTATAGGTGATGGCACCGGAGTTCCCATTACTCACATTGGTTCCCTCTCTATTCCTACTTCATCTCAGTCTTTAATTATGTCGAATGTTCTATGTGCACTTACTATGTCTCGTAATATCTTGTCTATCTCCCAACTTTGTTCGGAAAATAATCTTCTAATTGAGTTTTCTTCTGATTTTTTTGTTGTGAAGGATCGTCTCACGGGGGCACATCTTCTCCAAGGTCCAACTAGGAACGGTGTTTACGAGTTGTCAACCCCTTCCTCTATTCTTGCCTATTCAAGTGTCAAATCGTCAGCAATAGATTGGCATCATCGTCTAGGCCACCCTTCATTTACTATTTTTAAGACTTTAGTTTCAACTTTCAAGCTTGATGTTTCCAATGTTCTTCCTTTCAATTGCAACTCTTGTCAATGTAATAAGAGCCACAAGCTCCCTTTTATTAAATCGACTTTATTTTCTCATGCTCCTCTTGATCTCATATACACTGATTTATGGACTTCTCCTGTCTATTCCATTGATAGCTATAAATATTATGTCATTTTTGTTGACCATTTCACAAAATATATTTGGTTTTATCCTCTCAAAAACAAATATGACACAAAAGCAGTGTTTATTAGATTTAAGGCCTTAGTGGAAAAATACTTTGAGAAAAATATTAAAGTCCTTTATTCTGACAATGGAGGAGAATATCACGCCTTAGAAAGTTATCTTACTATTGATGGTGTCTCACATCTCACCTCCCCACCCCACACTCCGGAACATAATGGTTACGCTGAGAGACGACATCGTCATATAGTTGAAACAGGATTATCCCTCCTAACCCATGCACAACTTCCTATAGAGTTTTGGTCATATGCCTTCACCACCGCTGCTTATTTAATTAATCGGCTTCCCACTCCAACTCTATCTCATCAATCTCCTTTCCAATGTCTTTTTGGGATGTCTCCTAACTATTCTAAGTTGCGAAGTTTTGGTTGCTTATGTTATCCGTGGCTTCGACCCTATGCGTCTCACAAGCTAGACTCCAAGTCCACTCCATGTATTTTCATTGGATACTCCAAAACTCAAAGTGCCTATCATTGTTGGGACCCCATCACACTCAAAGTCTACACTTCTCGACATGTTAGATTTGTTGAAAATGAATTTCCTTACCGTAGACTCACTGACCAAACTATTCTGCCCTCCATACCTAGCCCAGACTCATGGTGCCCCTTGGTTCTGCCCCTCCTGCCCACTACAACTTTGCCTCATCACCAACTGAATGACACACCCCCCTCTCCTGCACCTGTT
The DNA here is from genome assembly GCA_034770075.1 of Aralia elata. Classification (NCBI taxonomy): domain Eukaryota; kingdom Viridiplantae; phylum Streptophyta; class Magnoliopsida; order Apiales; family Araliaceae; genus Aralia; species Aralia elata. The sequence continues at coordinate 78,389,689 of CM068378.1, forward strand.
CAAGCTCAACTCACACCGTCTCTACCCACAGTCCCACCCACGCCTCCTTCCTCACTCAGCTCACCTCCCACATCCACCTTAGCAAATAACACCCCGCCCACCCCACCATTTACTACAACCGAACCCATCCAACCAACTCAGCCCACTACTGCCCCTAATATGCTACTCCAACCAGCCCAGAGGATCATTACTCGGTCCAAAAACAACATTCATAAGCCCAATCCCAAATACCTACACCACACCACGATTCATGCCAAACCCACCGAACCTACTACATTGGCTCAAGCATTGAAGGACCCCCTATGGCGTAAGGCCATGGAAGATGAGATCAAAGCTTTGCATAGCCTTGGCACTTGGGACTTGGTGTCACCCGAAAACACTCGAAACCTTGTAAAATGCAAATGGGTATTTCGTATTAAATACAAACCGGATGGCACAATTGAACGTTACCGAGCTCGTCTTGTTGCCAAAGGTTTTCAACAGAGACCCGGAATTGATTACACAGAGACCTTCAGTCCGGTTGTAAAACCTGGCACAATTCGGACCTTACTATGTCTTGCAGTCATGAATAAATGGCATCTTCGACAGCTTGATATCAACAACGCATTCCTTCATGGAACGCTATAGGAAGAAGTTTACATGTCACAACCTCCAGGTTTTGTTGATATGGCACTCCCCAACCGTGTGTGTAAATTACGAAAGGCGATATATGGGCTCAAACAAGCGCCTCGGGCTTGGTACACTGAACTCACCAACTTCCTCCTCCGTACGGGCTTCAAGCGATCCATGGCTGATACCTCACTATTTATTTTGCACCATGCTACTACACCAATTTATTTAATTGTGTATGTGGACGATATTATTGTAACTGGTCCTAATGCTACTAACCTTGATTTTTTCATTAAAAGCTTGGCTAACAGATTTTCCTTGAAGGATCTTGGTGCATTATCGTACTTTCTAGGTGTTGAAGTCATGCCTACGAGCAAGGGGTTATTTCTCAGTCAAAGGAAATACATTATTGATCTTCTGGATCGACTGAGTATGCTCCATGTTAAGCCCACTCCAACTCCCTTGATTGTCACTCATGGGCTATCATCCACCTCCGGCGGCGACCTTCTTGAATCACCAACAGAGTATAGAGCTGCTGTTGGTGGTCTACAGTATCTCACTTTGACGAGACCCGACGTTGCCTTTATCGTTAACAAGCTTTCTCAATTCATGCATAAGCCACGGAGTGACCATTGGGCAGCCTTAAAATGCCTCATGCGCTACTTATGTGGTACCTTGGACAAGGGCATCAACATTTATAGTGACTCACCACTTCACCTTCATGCCTTTTTCGATGCGGATTGGGCCGGTGACAAAGATGATTACACTTCTACTATGGGTCATGTAGTATTTCTTGGTCGTAATCCTCTTACTTGGAGTTCCAAAAAGCAAAAATCATTGGCTCGATCATCCACCGAGGCAGAATATCGAGTTGTCGCCTCCACTACGGCCGAAATCATGTGGGTCCAAAATCTCCTTACTGAGTTGGGTGTTAATCTTGTGCATACTCCAGTCATCTACTGTGACAATCTTGGTGCCACGCATCTAAGTGCCAATCCGGTGTTCCATTCGAAGATGAAACACTTGGTTCTTGCTTATTATTTCATTCGAGAACAAGTACAAATGGTACACTTCGTGTCGTTCATGTTCCCACAGGTGATCAGCTAGCTGACTTTCTTACCAAGCCGTTGTCACGACCTCGACTTGATCTTCTACTGTCTAAGATCGGACTATCAGACAGACCGTCCGTCTTGCGGGGGCATGTTGGAGATAAGAGTTGACATAGTCTATGTTATTATCTCTCAATTGTTGTATATGATAAATATATCTTGTTAGTTAGGCTAGATTGATTTTTATCCCTTATTGTTAGTCATTGTTATGTATAGATATGTATAGACTTAGTCTATCTTTATCCTTGTTTTAGCTTCTCATACGTGTAGCTATTTATATTGTAATATTTACATTGAATAATAATCATCATTTTTAAAACCTTTCATGGACCACATCTATTTAAGTATAAATTCACCAATAATTTACACAATGAAGTATTAGTGATGCTGTGACTAGCTTAGGATTATAATTATCAATTTAGACTAAAATTATAAACATTAAATTTCTTTCTCCATCTAAGGTATAATGAAACGTTTGTTAGTCAACGAGATGAATTAGCTCGGCGAATTAAAAAAAAAAAAATATTTATTGCCCCAAATAAATTTATTCCACGGGAGAAATAGATAAGATGGTAGCATCCTGCATAGGCAAATGTCATTTATTGACTGGTGTTACAAATATCAGGAAAACTAAAAAAATTAAGAAAGCTATATTTATTACCCTGTGTTATTTTAATCTCCAATACTTTCTTATATAAGTGTGAATTTTATTTACTATTTATGTAAGAAAGATCTTGCGAAAATATCATTTTTACTAGTGAAAATAATATTTTTTTTACCGTACTTTGCATTTAAATTGATTGTATGGGTATAAAATCTACGTTTATATACATATATAAAGGAGTGTTATTCCACATTTATTTCTACAAGGCCCCATGTCACATAAATATTGGACTCGCTTACTATTCAGACCAACATATTCTCTCGGTCATGAGCAAAACGACTTAAGCCATTTTTATGTAAATTAGAAAAGTGAATTATTTTTCTCTAAATAGTGGACCCAAATAATATTTAGTTACTGTAATTAAATACAATAATCGTACATGGGGTCTATAGCTTTATAATTTTGACTTGTATATTTCCCTATAATTATAATGTATATAAAATCACGAATGGGCTTGGTTTAGATTTTAATTTTATAGCTTAAATGATTTAGGTATTTTTTTATCCAAAAATTATCCTACAAAATCTAAAATAAATACATGTTTTTATAATAATCCAATTTGTAATACTCATTCCCTCCACCATAAATTTAAACTAATTATTCTCCAAATTATGGACCCTTTAAAATTTAAGATAATCTAATGGTTGTAAGCTAATTAAAAGAATAATTATATGTGCACAAGTTGTGCATAAATAGTATTTACCCAGGTAATGAATTTTTTAAAAAAATGGTGTAAGAAGTTCATCAACCTCATCAATATTTCAAACGATAGGACTCAAATATTGTTCTCAATTTTTTCCTTGCAACCGTGTGTACTAATTTTTGCGTAAAATTTGTGCATGTAGAAGTACTCTATTAATTAAAATCATCTGAAACAAGGTCTGCACTATAAATTTCTCCTAGATATGTCCCACCATGTTGAACTCTATATAGTCGACATTTTGTTGTCCCACCATGTTGAACTCTATAGAGTCATTTTCATTATCATTAATATTAATCGAGAGTTTTCATTGTTTATCTAATGACAATTAATACTTGATTCCTTCCTAATATTTAGGGATAATTATCCTTTGAATATGGACTGCACTGTCTAACGACGTTCTAAACCCAGAATGACCTAGAATTTAATTACTTTATACATAGAATGAAAAAAAAACACTTGATTCCCACCTAATACTTAGTGATGATTATATTTTGAATATATTTGTGTGTTATTTTGTATATGGAACGAACTATCTCACAACGGTCTGAACCCAGAATGAGCTAGAATTTAGCTCAAGAAACGAAGCTACGTTCTCTTGAAAAACTCTTCTATGTACAAAGCAAAAGTATTGGTATAATACAGTTGAACATTTCCCAGTGACTAATTTGTAGGGATATTATTTTGCAGTCACCACGGCTGAATTTGGATATAAAGCATTATCCATACTTTCAAAAAGAAATCATATATAACATATTGACATTATGCTTACCGACATTCACCTACCTGACTTGGATCTATTAAAGCTTGAGCTTCTTCATCGGACAATTAACAATATGTGCTAACAATATGTGCTAACAATTCCCATGAATTCTCTTCCAAACATTCTAAATTAATCTTTATTATAGAATATTCTTCATTTAAAAATTTTCTTTCTTTTAAAATATAAGAGTAAAATGATATGCAAAATGCAAATGAAAATGTTCTTATATTTTGAAACAAATAGAGTATTTAATTATTTTTCCCTTACATTTAATTAAACCTGCACAACAGAACATTGTAATTCAAGACTTAAACAACTTGAATGGTGAAAAAAGAACTTCAAGAGTCATTCACTACTCCCTTTCTCAGTATATAACTTGGATCTTTTGGATCAAAAACACATAATTTGGATCAAATAAAGTCTAAATTTAGTAGCATAAAGCTAACGGTATCGCTTAGCTCTTTTAAGTTTTATGTCATGACTAATGTCTTGTTATTGAAGTCCTAAATGTATTACTCCATGAGTTATTTAAAGCACTGTGCTTTTCTTTACTTTTGTTTTTTCATCTGTATGATCATGATTACATAATTTAATTAACTATCTCATGATCATGTGCGAAACACGACTTTTGTTATAAAATTATTGTATTATTTATACCTTTTTTGTATTATAGTATGCTAATATATGAATTAAAAAACCACTTAACTAAATTCAAAATGTACGAAAATAAGAGATAATGATAAATTGATAATTATGATAGTAAAATTGTAGATGAAAAGATTTTGAAATCAAATAAAAGATAAAAAATATTGTTTCTTCTCCTAAATTTTATAGTTGAAGGATCATTCCTAAATTGTAGGGTTGTGAGACCATTTTGTGCTATTAATTAGAGGAAACTCTATCCGACAAATCCTCATGGCTGCAGTTCCTTGAACTAGACACCAGTTCCTCGAACCAGACATGCGGAGACTAGAAGATATTGAGAAACTCCTCCTGGAGCAGGTCAGCCTTCCATTGAGCTTGCTTAATTCAAATAGTACTTACTTTATATCTGTACTTAGTGGCGTCAGAAGAAAATTTTCTAGGTAGGCGAGAAATACTGAACATGTATTTCTCAAAATTGTGGTGGGCAAAATTATATATATTAGTACATTTTTATCCTATTTTTTTAAGAAAACTAATATTCTTAATACTACCTTAGTGCTTGGTTACATGGCATTTATCGGAAAATAAATGGGAGAACAAAGAAATAACAAGTACATAAATTGAGATAAATCTTAACATTAGGAAACAGCGATCACTGCATATCTATTTATATATCAACTCTTCACTCCACCCTAAAACTTAGACAAGATTATGACTCTTCACTTCACCCTGAAACACTCGACACTTAGACAAGAGTATGAGTGTGGACACTTAATTGAGAAATATCCGTGTCGGACTCTTCAAAATATCCGTGTCTGACTGGACACTCCATCCGAGTCTATGTAACTTAGCTGCATATACAGGAGGACAGTGAGACAACTTTAGTGCTTAATTTCTAGTCTTTACTTGCTGGGCTTAAACTGATAATTACCGATTCCGTGCGACAGATTTACGGGGCACCCAGCAACCAAACCAGAGACCAGTGGAGTGCAGGGTGATCAAACTTTCCTGGTGGCCAGCCTTAGAACTTCCGTGGTGGAGTGCATGGACTAGAGGCTGTGGGGAGTGCAGTGTATTCTACTTTATTTTTAATGTTTTCTGCAATAAACTGAACTTGATTAATAAGCTTGGAAAATGATGCTAATGTGTGTCGAATTTTTTAGTTACATAGATAAGTATTAGTGATAATTCTTTTAAATAGATATGTAATAGGTGGGTCCTTCTTATAATTATATTTAATCTCATGTATCGGTATGTTTTACAATTATAATTCGACACAAAATTATCGCAATACATAGCAGGACTCAATAAGCTTATACTTCCTTGAACTTGCCACTAAAATCTAAAATAATTGGATGCTATTGATAATATGTTCTTTAGACTTTTTGGATAATTTGGGAGATATTAACCTTTCTGTAATATTATATTTGTGCAATGTGCATCAATCGGCAGATTTATAGCCAGTGTTATTCCATTGAATTACATTCAGCTGCCTTTTTCAGATAATGGTTTGTTGGAGAAATTATTCACTTATCTAACCTTCTAAGTACATCTAAGCATGTGCCCAATGTGCTTATAATGTTATTTTCTTATGACTGGAACTCGGATTTGCAATGGGTCAACCACTGGGTGTATGCAATATCTGAGAAATTACGCGTCAATCAATTGTAAGTTTTGTTTAGGTGACTTTAAAGAGACTATTGCTGTTGTGCAGTATTGAATTATAGGGCATTTTATTACTGAGTTCTCCATCTGTGAGCCAAGTCATGATATGATTATATGTTTAAACACATCATACCAACTGTTCATACTGGATTCTTTTAAGAGCTGCTATGAGAGTTACAGGACTAAATAGCTCTGCAAAACAGGTAATACTAGTATAATTGAAGCCCAAAAAATTTGAGGGTGAGCTAACTCCAAAAACCTGTCCTCAATTCGGATAGCAGGCTGCAATTCTTTGGTCTATACCCAGATCCGATGAAAAAAATAGGATCACTTCTTATGGACATATGGTCTCTCTTTGGTCTCTACCCGGACCCGATAAAAAAAAATAGAATCACTTCTTATGGACATGTGGTCTCAACCGGGAAGAATTTGTACAAACCAATTATACAATCATTCTCCCGACCTTCTGGGGTATCTATCAAGTGCGCGGCTAAACTCTTTAAAATATCAAACCACCATATATTCTCAAATCTAGAGCCTGTGTAGCTAACTCTCAAAATATTACCATGTATGTATATATGTATATATATTTAAAATATTTCTCTTGAATATCATTGGATATTAATTACCTCTAACATGCAGCTTTTATATATGAAGTTTATTTATTAATGTTAAGGCATAAAGACTATGAGGATGATATAAATCCCTAGTTAAGAAATTGATATTTTTACATGAAAATATAATTATTTTCGATGTTTTCTTAATATAAATATGAAACTCATTCATTATTCATTTAAGATATATTTTTCCAATCACGAACAAATTTTCCATGTTCCTTTGATTTATATAATAGTTTCACTTAGCTGAATATCACAAGGGAATATCTTTTAACTTTAAGGACCACATGTGATAATTAAATTTGAGGTAAACTACTAGTGATCCTAAGTGCTGTATTTTTAATATATATCAATGTTCAAGGTGTACCCAATTGATTTTTCTGTTTGCATTATTGCAAAGTAGTTTCATCAATTAACTGAACACATTATTGTCGTTAATCGTTATTTCAAAAACTAACTGAACACATTTATGTATTAACAATACAAACATAATAGATATGGTTCCTTAAGATTAAAGTATTTTAATAAATGTGCTGCTCTAGTGCAAAATGATTTCATTGGCTAGTGATGATATCCTATCCTTTGGATAAGCATCTCCAGTTCAGTCCCTTGATATATTGGACTTACACAACACGTTTTCATGGTGGTTAATGACTCGAGACCGCCATGCAATACTTTCGATGTAGGTGTCAGTAACTGAAGAAGAAAGATAGAATATCAATCTAGGATTTTTAAGTGTAAATAGTGTCAGTCTCATCAATATTATAGACGAATTCTTTTAATAGGTCACGATAGCGGAATATGTCCTTTCGGTACGTCCTATCAATGAGCAACTGAGACCAGAATAGCATAGACATATCACATCCAAAGGACATATATTGATCATGATTTGCGGGCCCGAGACGGTAACTTCGGCGTCTGGTCTCCCTATATCAAGTGGGTCCCTCAGTTGTGTACCCTCGACCTTCACTTTTGGGCCTTAAGTAGGTATCCTATCCGCCAGTTTTTCAATGTCTCCTTGAATAAACCAAGTTTTTAGATTTGCAAATAGAAAAAAGTGAAAAGACAAAGATAATCAATTTAAAGAGTTTTTCCAAAAGAATTATGGGCTTGTTACCATGTGTAAATGGGAGGAACCACCATTTCTCTTTGTTCTTATTTTGTATTTTTTTTTCTACCTCTATTTTATCAATCTATCATTTTCAGTTGGTGTATTGCTTGTAAATTAACTAATGATTCCATAAAATAAATTTTATCAAGAGTTCCTGCTTTAACTAATGAGTCCATGAAATAAATTTTACAAGCAATACAATAACCGTTGTCGTCACTTAATTATTATACTAAACGATGTTATTGTATTTATTTATACTTTTCAATATGGTAGCATCCAATAAATATAAAGTTAAGAAACACATATTTACAAATATACAATTTATTAAATTTAAATTAATCGTTTGCTCATTTATTAACATTTGACGCATTTGACATGATAAGATTTATCGTGTTCGAACGCACTGTACCATTTAATTACGGCGTGTTCAAACTTAAACACTACATTTTTAAATTAAAAAAGTTGCACTCGATATTAGTTGTTGTTTGGTGAAAAAACATATTAAATGCGTTTGATGTGTTTTAAACTTTGAAACGTCAATATACAAAAGAAGACTAAATCTCTTTTTAGATGATCTTCCAAATAGATTGACTAATATATCACCTAAATGGTATTTTCTCTCTTTAATGTATTGTGCATCATCAAATGTGAAATTTAATATCAATCAATATCTCAATATATCAATTTATAGCTTTTAATTTATTCCTTTCCTTATTATTCGAACTAATTATTTCCTTCAATCTACACAACTACATTGCAAATATCCAAATCAAATTTTCTAAGTTCTTTTCTCTCTAGGATAAAAGTATCATTAACATATAAGTACAAAATAAAACTAACTACGTGTGAAGTAAAGAGAAAGTGTTTTTAAAGGGAAAATGGAAGAAGAAGAAGATAATTAATGTGTAAAATTGAAAAAGTAAATGAAATTATAGCTTAGATCAGCTATAGTTTAGGTGAAATAATAAAGAAAATAAAGATTAAAGACAATTCAATCTAAACAATGTTACTGTTTTTTTTTTGGGCATTCAATAAATATAAAGTTAAATATACAAATTTACAAATATACAATTCATTAAATTTAAATTAGTGATTTGTTGGTTTATTAACATTTGGTGTGGTAACATTTGTTGCGATAAAGCATCAAAAATCATTTTGGTATGGTGCGTTGAAACTTAAACAGTGCACTTTTAAATTAAATAAACTGCATATGAAGCTAGTTGTTGTTAGGCAAAAAAACTTTTTAATTTTTGGAATTTTAAAACGACAATATACAAATAAGCACTAAAAGCTTTTTAAATGATCCTTTAAATAAATTATTCATTATTATATCAAACAATGTGACTATATTTTTCTTTATACTTTTCAATATAGTGGCATCCAATAAATATAAAGTTAAATACACATACAACTCATTAAATTTAAATCAATAGTTTGTTCATTTTTTAACTTGTATTTGGTGCATTTGGCGCGGTAAGTTTGTTGCATTTAACACACTGATACGTTCAACTTTAAATATTATATTTTTAAATTATATAAGCTACATTAGAAATTATTGTTATTAAAGTAAAAGAAAATTCGTAAATGTGTTTGGCATAACTGGATCTCTGAAATTCAATATACAAGTAAACACTAAATTTTTTTGAGTGATCTGAATAAGTTAACTAATATATCAGCCTAAATATTATTTTCTCTCTTTAATATCTCAATATAGCAAATTACGTATCTTGATATATTCATAATCTTATTTTTTTCAAGCTAATTATTTTCTTTTACACAATTGCATCATAAATTAATATCCAAGTCAAACTTTCTACGTGCTTTTCTCTCTAGGACAAAAGTATCATTAACGTATAAGTACAAAACAAAACCAACTTAATGTGAAGTAAAGGGAAAGTGTTTTCAGCGGAAAAATGAAAAATAATAATAATTAATGTGTAAAATTAAACTAATTGAAATTATAGCTTAGATTATTTATAGTTAAAGTGAAATAATAAAGAAGATAAAGATAATTCAATCTAAACAATATTATTGTATTTTTATTTATACTTTTTAATATGGTGGCATTCAATAAATACTGTCAGGACAAATACATATTTGATTTGATGATGAGATAATGTATATTTGTATCCAGTAACTTTTGTGAAGTCTTTATAATGAAATTGATGTAAAAGGACTTCGATTAGAATATCAAACTTGTTAGGTTGATCTATTTCGTTGAGTAAACTGAATGTATATCTATAAGAAATTAAATAATGGTAAAGTTGTTTAGGCGATCGTAAAGCTAAGTGAATGATCGTAGAGCACACTGGTCAAATTCGCAGAGTCTACTCTGAGATCGTAGAGTCTGTTAAGAGATCATAAAGCAAGTTGAAGATCGCAGAGTCTGTCAAAGATTGTAGAGTAGTCTGCTAAGAGATCGTAAAGTAAGTTGATGATCGCAGAGTCTGCTAAAAATCATAGAGTTGTCTACTCAAGGATCGTAGAGCTTATTGAATACCGTAGAGTTTGAAAGAGATTGTAAAGCTTATTGAAGACCGTAAAGTCTGAAAGAGATCGTAGAGCTCATTGAAGACCGCAGAGTCTGAAAGAAATCGTAAAGCTCATTGAAGACCGTAGAGTCATTAAAGATCGTAGAGCTTATGGATCGTAAAACTTGTCAATCGTAGATTCATCTAGCCAGATACTCTACGACCACCATTAAACTCTACGATTAGGAAAATCGTAGAGTATATCATCTCTGACAGTGTACTGACATATCACCTCTCACAATGGACTGACATTGTCAAGACTCGAAGAGTGAAGATCCCAAGATAATTGTTGAACATCTTAAGATTGAAAAGAAGATCAGATCGAAGTGTGTCTAACTGCTAGTTTGGCGAAGTGTCAACGACCCACGTACAAGTCACTGCAGCAGTCTGATGTGACATATTACAGTCGAAAGCAAGCTAACATATACTCTCTAAAAGTCAACAATCAAAGATCTTCTAGGATCAGAGCATTGAATAAGCAACTTTCAAATGAGACAATCTCAAGGGTATCTATAAGAGGAACACAGATTTAATCCAACAGTAACGATCATATATCATATTAGTTGAACTGCTTTTAAACTCTTAAGAAATCTAATCTACAATCTTGACGATCTTAAAGATCTCGAACATCTTGCTCTACTGCTAAGTCATTCAGTGTTGATATTAAAGTAACTTAGCAACACCCCAAAACACCTTATTCGTTCTATGATTATTCATGTTTTAGTGACATTTGTAATCAGGCATTAGTAACCTTTTGCCCTTCTTACCCGAAAGTTAAGAAAGTTTATGAGAAAGGGCAGAAGCAGCAATTCTAGAAGATAAAACAACAACAACAACAACAACAACAATTTCAACAACAATAAAGATCATTCGAAAGACCTGTGCTACAATTGCAAAAATTCAGGTTACTATATTACTTACTGCAACAAGCCTTTGAGAGAAGAATTGACTTGTAATTAGAAAATAAATCTCTTGATTTTGTGACATTTTGTTTTCTTTAGAATTGTAATTTTGGGAATTTAAAGGACCAAATTTTTTAATGTAGGTAGAATGTAATATCCGGGTAAAAAAAACGAAGTAATAATATAATAAAACAAAAATAAATATACAATTAGATAATGAAAAAGTAATTATTAGTACATATCTTAAACCTATTAGGATAGGTGAGTTAGACTTGTAACAAACTTTTAATTCTAAAAATGACTTTTTTCCTTAGTTATTTATTTTGTAAAGGAATTTCATGTATTTAAATTATTATATAACAACAGAAAGAAATATCAAATGAGAGAGAAAGAGAAATGAAACGTAAAACTATTTGGCTTTGTAGTACTGCAAACCAGAGAAGAAGAAAAGAAAAAAACTCAATTAGGTAAATCTAAATCTTCCTTTCAATTATGAGATAATACTTGTATTATATATGAAAATTTTAGATTTTTAAAGCCATGATCATAAAAAAAAAATAGTGTTATGTATGTATGTATGTTTTCTTTTTCTTTCTTTTCAAATAGTTGTTTCTACAGGTTTTGTTTAATATAGTTCACGATTTTTCTACTGTTAAATACTATAAACTCCAGAATTACTCATGTAATAAGTGAAGATTCTATCTTTTTGTATGATGTAGTTCGTAATTTCATTTACTAAAGTTACTTGGTTGGGGAAAGTAAATTGCATGTGTATATATATACATAGTGTTTATATATATATATATATATATATATATATATATATATATATATATATTATACGTTCTGGAATCATGGCAACCATATTCCTGTCTGTAATTACGTGTATGTATGTATTATTACATTGCATGCATGTTATGTAAATATATTAACATAATGGATTTTAAACTAATAATAAAAAATACTTGTTTTAATTTTAAAGTTATAGTATCTAAGTTATTATAACTTCAAAAAATTATTATAATTTCAGTATATTAGCTAAATACAAATTGAATTAAACATAAATAAATAATAAGTATCAGTGTGTGTAAGATATGAAACAAAAATGTGTGTGAGGTAGGATATTTTATCCTAATAATTTCTATTTGTTCTAAATTTATATTTAGGATTTGTTCAACTAATATTTTCATATTTTGCAATATCGAGGTGAGTGGTTTTCCTAACTATTTAGTATTTTTAAATTATCGTTTACTTCCTTATTAATTATTCGATGCCTAAATGTACTATTTCAAAATTTGTATGTTTTATTTAAGGCATCCATTTAAATGAAAACGTTATTCTTTTATTTCAAACTTCAGATCAAGTATTTATTTTGAATTGTGAAATGAGATTATATGATTTTGAACTGTAAAAAAGTATAGTTTAGAACATCGATAATATTGAGAAAAATTTTTGAAATCCTCAGTCCGACTATGTATAGAACTTGTTAGTGTTTACGCTTAGTTCTGTAGCTAATATAGGACTTACTAAGGTGCACACCTTTTAAATGCCCTTCGGGGAGTATGCATTTTATAGATACCTTAGTAAGGTGCGTGATCATTGACGTTATCGAACTTTTGGAGAGTTATGTCTCCATTTTACGATTTTGGTATTTAATGGTATTTCATTTGAATTGGATTGAATGATGTTTATTGTTGGGTTTAATTTAAGATTATTATTGAATTGTTTTGTTTGGACTGCGCGCTATTGATATTTTGCTTTGCGGTCCTTTGGGCTTGCGGCATATAGCACTTCGAACCTGTAGCAGATTCGGGGTGTTACAGACTGGTTCATTCAGACTCCTTCAAGTCACTTAGACTTGGTTACAAAAGGTCACTAAGACCTTATTACAAATGTCACTAAGACCTAAATAATCACAGAACAAATAAGGTGTTTTGGAGTGCTGCTAAGTTGCTTTAAGATCAACACTAAATGGCTTGGCAGCAGAGCAAGATGTTCGAGATCTTCAAGATCGTAGAGTAGAGTTCTTGAGAGTTCGACAGCAATTCAACTCGTATGATATATGATTGTTATTGTTGGATTGAATCTGTGTGCTTCTTATAGATGTCTTTGAGATTATCCTTTTTGAAAGTTGTCGTTGCTCATTTAATACGCTGATCTTAGAAGATCTCTGATTGTTGACTTTTAGAGAGCATGTGCCAGCTTGCTTTTGGATGTGATATATCATATCAGACTGCTGCAGTGACTTGCACGTGGGTCGCTGTCACTTCGCCGAACTAGCTGTTAGACACATTTCGATCTGATCTTCTTTTCAATCTTAATATGTTCAACAACTATCTTGGGATCTTCACTCTTCGAGTCTTGATAATGTCAGTCCATTGTCAGAGGTGATATGTCAGTCCATTGTTAAAGCTGATATACTCTATAATTTTCTTAATCGTAGAGTTTCATGTGTCGTAGAGTATTTGGCTAGGTGACTCTACGATCCATAAGCTTTACGATCTTCAATGAGCTCTACGATCTCTTTCAGACTCTAAGGTCTTTAATGAGCTCTACGATTTCCTTCATACTTTACGGTATTCAATGAGCTCTATGATCTCTTTTAGAGTCTACGGTTTTCAATAAGCTCTACGATCTCTTTCAGACTTTACGGTCTTCAATGAGCTCTACGATCCCAGAGTAGACAGCTCTACGTTCTTTGGCAGACTCTGTAATCTTCAACTTGCTTTACGATCTCAGAGTAGACAGCTCTACGTTCTTTGACAGACTCTACGATCTTCAACTTGTTTTACGTTCTCTTAGTAGATTGCTCTATGATCTTAACAGACTCTGCGATCTTCAACTTGCTTTACAATCTCTTAGCAGACTCTACGATCTTAGAGTAAACTCTGCGAATTTGACTAGTATACTTTACGATCATTCACTTAGCTTTACGATCACCTAAACAATTTTATGATCGTTTAATTTTCTATAGCTATACATTCAGTTTACTCAACGACATAGATTAACCTAACAAGTTTGATATTTTAATCTAAGTCTTTTTACATCAATTTCATTATAAGGACTTCACAAAAGCTAGTGGATACAAATATACATTAGCTCATCATCAAATCAAATATGCATTTGTCCTAACAATCTTCCCCTATTTGATGATGACAAAACTAGTAGCTTCAAGCAATCATCAATTCTAAGATGTAGATAATTTAATCTTAAAATTTAAACATGACTTATATAAAGTGAGCAACTGTATTTCTAGAATAAAAGAATGAATTTATTAATTGAATAAAAGAATGTTTCACCATAGATATCAATCTATTTATTTACCTTTTCCACCTATAACTCCTCGGCGGATTTTTTCGCTCAGCTTCTCGCCTTCTCATGTAACTTTCTCTCCCTTTAGCTTCTCTTCTTTGGATTTATTCTATAAAGTCTTTGGGACCGAGATCAGGCATATTGAATCGTTTTTCCCCTTCAATGTGAACCCCTTGAAGATTTTTATTCATGAAAGCTGGGTCACATGATGGGAGTCGTGAGCCAGTAGGTGTTACTGCACTCGACGATCCTGCCCTTGAAGAGGACTCCATGAGTTTGACCATGGCCCAAAGGAATGGCTTGAGGTACAGAAGAATCTCTATAGGGAGGATGAGGAGGAAAAATTGATGTTTACTAAGGTCGTCTCCTCTCCTCCTTTTTGTCAGCATCTCTGCCACTTCGTAGAGCATTAACTACGTCAGAGAGTTACTTGACAGTATTGACAAGTTCCTGTATTTGGCTCCTAGAAAGTGTAATGTCGTCTTTGGATTTTTGATATCTAGTTTCGCATTATCAGTGTGTTCTATTGACTGCATCACCATGAAAGTAGTATGCACACAGCCAATCACATTTGATGTGATGTAGTATATACTTTGTAGTCTTATTCGTTTATTAATAAAAATAATTTATTTATTTAAAGGCATTTTCTTTATCCACATTATGTTGTTGAATTAATTGTGAAAACCCATAGTTTTGAAGAATGTTTTTAGAATCATGATGATGATCATACTAATGAGATCTAAATTCAAGATAGCCCAAAACTAAAATTGTTCCTAACCATTGGATCGCTAAGAATGGGATTAGCTTATCCGGATAGATTAGTATATACTATGTTTGCTCTTATGAAGAGGATGATTGATCTCATAATCATTTGTGTAGAAACACTAAAGCAAGTATGTAGCTGCTTATTAGAGAATAAGTTCACTGAACGTGACTGGCTAAAGAAATACCTAATAGAGTTTTACTTGTCTATCAATAGGAATTCCTAATGTGATAGTAGTATAAATGATCCTTGGACTTGAGATCATCATAGTATCTTCTGTATGATGAGTTATACTTTAACATGTCCCTTAAGACCTTTAGGGTATATCAAAGGGTATGTTTGAGCATAATAAGTTGTACATGGAGATAGGTGAATGGTCAACAAAGAATTTACTACTTCTAGTAAAAGATGAGAATGTCCTATGTGATTCAATAAATGACAACTCAGTAGTCCTTGGCCAAGACATAACGAAATTAGAAAGGAGTTTCTAATTTACATTATTTAGAGTTATGAATTTGAGAATCGAAATGCATATAATCAAATAAAATAAAATTTGACAGTAATTACATGTCTTATATTTGATTGGGATATTGTATGGTGGAAGGATTGAATTATACAGTAATTATTTACTGAAAGGTTTTTTTATGATTAAATGTTGAAATCTATATTATCTAGAAAGTCGTTGATCACTAAGGGGGCTTACCCTTATTGTGGAATAAATATTATTTAATTAAATGAATATAAATGATTTAATTTATTTATTTAAATAATATTATAATTGTTCTAATTGATTTATTCTACAACCGGTTTAATATGGAGAACCTAAAGGGTCACACCGCAAAAGGAAAATATTTATTTAAGAAGTGAATGACATAATCGTAATAATAAGTTAAGTATCTTTAATTTATACTATGGTGATAGAATAAATTAAATAGCGTAATATTTATTATTTAGTATTTTAGAAATACTAATTATAAATTAATAAGAGGAGTCTTATTATTATTATTATTATTATTATTATTATTATTATTATTATTTAGTTCCTAAATAGTTTAGGAATTAATTAATAAGAGTACTCTCATATTAGTTCCTAATTAGATTAAGAGTTTAATTAAAAATAAAACCATACTCCTAAATAGTTTAGGAGGGTTGTCTATATCTATAAATAAGGGTAGTCTTATTATAGATTAGGGTTACATACACTTCCATAAGATTTAGGAGAGTACTCATAAATTCTCTAGAGAAAGAAAGCTAGGATTTGCCACCACCCACTTCTTGAATTCTTCTTTGGTGGATCACCTCTATAGGCCAAACACTTGGGTGACTAACGTTGATCAAAAGAATCTATTCGGTGGAATTCAAAGAGAACGCGAAGGAATTGGAGTTGAACTTGTACCTGAGGAAACTTTATTCTGCAAGGGTATAATTCTCTATCTCCTTTTGTTAATTGATAATTGCGCATAAAGATCGATCCTGGTTATGGTTTGTAAAATTTTAAATTTTGATTTTACCATGCTTCCACTATTTATAGCAATATGATTGTATGTTCATGGATATTACAAACTAACACACCAAATTTTTAAATTCCAGCAACGAGGAGTTCAACGAGAAAACCTTGTCTGAGAGAAACTTGATAGATTCAACATTTGTAGATTGGAGAGATATTAAGTGAAGAAGATATGTGTATAGAAGAGGGAGTATTTTATGTTTCGATCGTAGGGTTTTAAGACTCTACGATCGGAGAGTTGGGAATTTGTACATTGATCGTAAGGTGTTGGGACTCTATGATTGAGAAGTTAGGGTGTTGGCTCGACGATTGCTCAACGCTTGCTGTTATGGACTCTACGATTACTTCATTGCTTCAAATGTATCATCTGGTTGCTCCCCCCTTAGATTGAGCATCTACGGGCTCAGAAGCAGATTGACTTGGCTCCCTTCCGATGTCCTCTATGACTGATTCAATAATCCTTGTAAACTCCAAGGAATAATCAGAAGAGCTTTCATGTGGCTTCTCCCCCTTAGAAGTAGCTTTAACTGGCTTGGCTATTTTTAGGGTTCTCTTCTTCATCTTCTTCTTCTTCTTCTCAGGCTCAGAAGCATTCTTCATCCTCTTCCTTGGCTCGAGTTTAGATACCTTCATAACTATCTCTTCATTTTCTTTCTATGGCTCTGGCATATCAGCCATCTTTTCAACCTTCATTAGTTTTGGCTCAAAAGCCTTCCCAGCCATCTCATCACCATTTGTTGTTTTTTTAGGCTCTATAATCGACTCAGCAAATACAAAATCTTCTACTGAAATAATTCTGCCAGATTTTGCCATCTTAGCAGATCTTCCTTTCTTTATTTGCTTCCTATCGCATTCAGTAAGGATAGACCTTCTGTGGCCGCAGTCTCAGCATCATGTATGTCAATCTCTTCACATAACTCTTCAGCATGTACTCGAGTGGACTTGGGAGAAGGCTTAATAGTGATCTTCCTTGATCTGGATTTGAAGTGCATGCGTTATAACTTTCCCTAATCTATTCAGCGATATGACCCATATTGTAGAGCTTCCTTTGGTAAGATATTTTTATTTTATGATACCTCTCCACTCTGCGAAGCACTCTATGAACTTCTTCACTCTGCGAAGTACTTTACAAACTTCTTTACTCTGCGAAGCACTCTATGAACTTTGCTTTACTTGTCTGTTCTATGATTTCTTCCTGCAAAGTTAGTTTTCTCCAAAGCGTAATATTAAGGATGTAAATTTAACATTCTTAATTCACTTATTAACTTATTAAATCTAGATTCGTCTAATGGTTTGGTAAAAACATCAGCTAACTGATTTTCAGTAGAGATGAAATGCAAATATATATTTCTATTCTAAATATGATCTCTTATATGGTATCTGATGTCTATATGTTTAGTCCTAGAATGCATGACAGGTTTATGAGAGATAGAAATAGCACTAGTATTATCATAGTATATAGGGATGGACTTAAACTCAAACCCATAGTCAGCTAACTGATTCTTCATCTAAAGAATTTGAGCACAACAGCTACTAGCAGCAATATACTCAACTTCTGTAGTTAAAGTTGATATTGAGTTTTGCTTCTTGTTAAACCATGAGACTAGTTTATTCCCAAATAATTGGCATGTATCACTAGTGCTTTTTCTGTCTATTTTGCATTTTGTAAAATCAACATCTGAAAATCCAATTAGATCAAAGGGTGACTCCTTGGGATACCACAGTCCCAAATGTGGAGTGCCCTTAAGATATTTGAAAATCCTTTTAACAACTATTAAATGTGATTCCTTAGGATTAGCTTGAAATCTAGCATAAATACAAATAGCAAACATGATATCTGGTCTACTAGCAATTAAGTAGATGAGAGATCCGATCATACCTCTGTATTGAGTAATATCAATATTTTTACCTTGCTCATCTTTATCAAGCTTGGTTATAGAAGCCATTGGAGTCTTAATGGGAGTGACTGATTCCATGCCATACTTCTTGAGTAAGTCTTTAATATGCTTGGATTGGTTGATGAATATTCCTTCATCAATCTGCTTCACTTGTAGTCCAAGGAAGAAGTTTATCTCACCCATCATACTCATCTCGAACTTTCTCTGTATAAGCTTGGCAAATCCCTCACACAACTTCTCATCAGTAGAACTAAATATGATATCATCTACATAGATTTGTACTAATAATGTTTTATCCTTATGTTTCCTAAGAAATAAAGTTGTATCTACCCTACCTCTAGCGAATCCTTTTTCAACAAGAAAATTACTTAAAGTTTCATACCATGCCCTAGGTGCTTGTTTTAATCCATATAAAGCCTTATCTAATTTATAAACATAATTAGAATGAGTTGAATTGACAAAACCTAGAGGTTGTTTGACATAACCCTCTTCCTAAAATTCTCTATTCAGAAAAGCACTCTTAACATCCATATGAAAAACCTTGAACTTTATATGAGCAACATACGCAATGAACATTCTGATGGCTTCCAATCTTGCAACAGGAGTAAAGGTCTAATTATAATTGGTTCCTTCTTCCTGAGAATATCCTTTGGCCACCAATCTTGCCTTATTCCTTATGATCACTCCATCTTCATCCATCTTATTTCTGAATACCCATTTGGTGCCAACGACTGGATGATCTTTAGGTCTTGGGACTAATCTCGAAACTCTACTTCTTTCAAACTAATTAAGCTCTTCTTGCATAACTTCAATCCAGCTTGAATCTTCCAAGACTTGTTCGATCTTTTTAGGCTCCATCTGAGAGAGAAAGCTTAAGAAGAAGCATTCGTTCTAAGTTGCAGACGTAGTCCTGATTTTTGTATTGGGATCCCCAATAATCAGGTCTTAGGTGTGATCTTTTGCCCACTTGCTTCCAGTTGGAACATCAGTTCTTATGCCTTCTTGTCTGAGTTTTTCAAGCTTTGGCTCTTGTTCAGTAGAATCTTCAATTCGTAGAATCTCCATCTCAGGAATTATGGACTCTAGGATTTCTTGCTTTGGCACTATGATCGTTGGGTCTGGCTCTACGACTTCTGAGTCTTTGATCAAAGGGTTTTCCTGCTCTATGACTGCTGGTTCTTGCTCTTCGATCTCATCGAAAGACACAACTTTTCTTAGATCCCCTAAGTCAGATTCATCAAAGGCAACATGGATTGATACGTCAACACTCAACGATTTCTTATTGAAAACTCTGTAGGTTTTGCTATCTACAGAATATCTAAGAAAAATTTCTTCGTCTGACTTGGGTTAAAACTTGGTCAGATATCTCTTGTTGTTGTTGAGGATGTAGCACGCACAACCAAATACATGAAAATAACTTATGTTAAGCCTTCTTCCTTTCCACAATTCGTAGGGCGTCTTCTTGAATATAGAGTGAATGCGCGATCGATTTTGAGTATAACAGGCAGTATTGACAGCTTTAGCCCTGAAATATTCAGGTAGACAAGTTGTAGCTAGAAGAGTCATTCCTGCCTCTATGAGAGTTCTGTTCTTTCTTTCAGCTACTCCATTTTGTTGTGGAGTTCTTGGAGCTGAGAAGTTATGATTGATTCCATTGTCTTCACAAAACTTGTCCACCTTAGAGAAGTCAAATTCTCTTCTATGATTACTCCTTATAGCCTTGATCTTCTCGCCCTTCTAATTCTCAACCAGCTTGAAGAATCTTATCAATTGGGAGTTGATTTCATCCTTAGAGCTCAAGAAGAATACTCATGTGAATCTGGTATAGTCATCAATTATGACCAATAAGTATCTTTTTCCTCCAAGGCTGACAGTTGGATAGGCCCAAAGAGATTTATATGAAGTAGTTGCAGAGGCCTATCATTGAAGTTTACTGTCTTGCTTTTGAATGAGACTCTTATTTATTTTCCTAACTGACAGGCTTTGCAAGGCTTTTTCTTTACAAAATTCAGCTTTAGTAAGCCTGGAACTAGATCTTTAGAGGCAAGCTTTGACATATTTTTGAAGTTCAAATGAGATAACTTTCGATGCCATAGCCAGCAGATGTCTTCTGACGCTTTAGCAAAGAAGCAGGCAGTTTTAGTTGAACTCAGTTCTGCAAGATTCACCACGTATACATTGCCTTCTCTAGTTCCAATCAGCTTCAATGAATTTGATTTCAGGTCTCTGACTTAACACTGGTTGTTGAGGAAGATCACTTAATGTCCTTTATTGCATAGTTGGTTGATGCTTAAGAGATTATGCTTTAAGCCTTCAACCAATGCCACTTTGCTGAAGGATATTGCACCATTTCCAATAAGTTATATTCTCGAGTCTTTCCAGAGTTGTTGTCTCCAAAGACAACTACAAGACCATCCTTTTTCTTTGAAGTTCGACAGAAGAGCCTTATTTCTAGTCATGTACCATGAACAACCACCATCAAAATACTAGGTTAAGCTAGTGGAATTCCTTTCCTACAATAAGAATTAACTTTTACTTTGGTACCCATATTTTCTTAGGTCCTGATTTGTTATTTCCTTTTGGGACCCAGACTTGCTTGATTCTAGGTCTATAATGAACATGATAATAATCATAATAGCACAAGGCAACAACATGTCCATATTCATGACAATTATAACATTTTATATAATACATAATGCATGCTTTTGTGTGTGTGGATTCCTTCTCTTCAATGACACATTTCGACTATAGACATTTATAACCTTTCTTTTGGGCTCACACACTCTCTTTTCCACACTACTCTATGATTCTGAGATTTCGTAGAGTGAAAGTGAACTTTACGTTTCTTGCCTGGTTGGTTTGTAGAGTAAGTATTACTTGACTCTATAATCCTTCGAGGCTTGAAGGTAGTGTTTGGTTTACCTGATGTTTCTTAAACCCTAGACCACTTTGTGATCTGTTGTTCTTAGGGATCACAACTTGATCAACAAAGATCGTACAATTTGGAATAATCGGCTCTGCAATCTCTGTGGATTTCACAAACACTATGTTTTTATGCATGGGAGGTAAAAACACCGTTATTGTTAATCTTTAGTGTTGTATCCACACTATGATCTGAGGATAACTCCTCAAATCCTAAACCCGATCTATCTAAGACTGTTCTCTAACTTGTGATCAGGGAGTCCATGGAAGAAGAAAACATGTTCCATGTCGAGATAGTCTTCTCTAGTTCCTCAATCTTGAAAACTAAAGTTGATTCTCTTTGTGTATATTGCTCAGTTATATTTCTCACGTTTTTATTCTCAACCTTAAGCAGGGATAGAGAGCTAGTAGTTCATAGAGCTGTTTTCATCTCTACTTGTACTTTTTTTTCTCCACTTGAAGAAGAGAATGGTCCCTTGATAAAACCCTGAACCACTTCATATATTTATGCAGATTAGAAGTAATATCATGCAAAGAAAATTATAAGATCATTGATATCTACATCAGGGGAATTGAAGTTAAATACCTCACTGATATCATTTTCTTGATGATCAGTGGTGTTATATGCTTGAGCTTCTATGGCCATAAGATAAAGATTGGCCATCTGAGGTCCTTCATCATCACTGAACTCTGAATTTGATTTATTGTCAGAGTCTCTCCACAAACTTTCTGCAACTAGACCTTTTGTCTTTCTTTGGATACTTTTTGTAGACTCTAAATTCTTTCTTTGGTGCTAACTATTTCTTCTTATTATTTTTCTTCAATTATTATTATCTAATTACTAAACATAATTGATAAAAGAGTTTAATACGTTAATTCTGGCTGCCTGAAAGCTGAAACACACGTCCTCGATTTGGTCTATAGGCTTGCCAAGGTTATTTCCTCCTTCTTTCTATCTCCTTTAAGTTGAGGGTTCTTGGGGCATTGTACAATCCTATGGCCAAACTCTCCACAATAAAAACACGCTCCCATATTCCAGTAACATTCCTTGTCTAAGTGGTTCTTACCATACCTCGAACACTTCAGCTTATTCTCTTAATTCCATTGGTTTCCTTGATTTCCTCTAAATTTAGTGGTTTACGTATTCAACTTTTTCGTAGGCCCTCCATGGCTCAACTCTCCCCCGGATGGCTCTTCTCTCTTATAGTTCTTCCCTTTCTCCATTTCTGCTAAGCCCTTCTCAAATATTAATGCCTTATTGAGTACCGCATTATATATGGGCAGCTCAAAAGATACCACACCATGTCTTATGTCGGCCCGCAATCCATCGTCCAACCTACGTGCTTTTGTCACCTAATCTGCCACCAGGGTCGGTGCATACTTGGCGAGCTTCGCGAATTCGGCTTTATATTGAGCAACTATCTTACTCATTTGTTCGAACCTGATAAATTCCCTCTCTTTTTATGCTCGGGTCGTTCGAGGAAACTACTTGTTAGTAAAGGCTTCCTTTAACATGGTCCAAGTGTAGGGTTCGGGATTCCCCTCGTGCTTTCTTCTCTCTCTATAAGCCACCAATTATAAGCCTCGCCCTAAAGTTGGTAAACTGCCAACGTCACCTTATTGGCTTCGCTACTTCCTAACAAGTCAAACACCTTCTCCATCTCTTGAATCCACTTCCCAACGATGGCAGGGTCCGTAGCCCCTTCAAAGATTTGCGGGTTCAATCTCTTGAATTTCGTTACTATGTCACGCTGTCCAGGCTGTTAATTTTACACTAGCTGGGCTAAAGTAGTAGCCAGTTGAGTCATACCATCAATGCCAAAATCACTGTTAGTAGGGTTGCTTCTTCTAGGCGACATTTTCCTACACAAAAAGCAATCCCCACTCAATAACCCATACAAAACTAGTAACAAAAACGGATCAAGATAAAAGCACACACATAATTGCAGTTCAAAAACTCCAAATTTATTTAATTTGACATACCATTACATGTTCATGCTCAAAAACCAAACTAACAACCAATTAACAAACGACAAATCAGTAAAGTACTTAAACAAAACTCTTCATAAACTCTAATCTATTACACGATTTAACGCCACTTGGCGTCCCTCTTCTTCACCATCTCAAGATGTTTGTCGAACTCCTCAATAAATTTGTTTATTACCTCTTGTGGTTCCGCTGCACCAGGAAACGCACGATGGACAGATTCCTTAAGACATTCACATCCCTTCAAAATATGTCTTGCATATATGATGAGTGCATAATGTTATATAATTTTGATTCATTTATGTTTGGTTTTATTACATGTTTTATGTGTTTATGGACTTATTAAGGTGTTTATTGATTTCAGGAGGAATTAGAGCTAAATGAGGAAAAAGATGGAAAAATTATTGATGATGAAGGTCCAGCGCGACGACGTTGGAAATGAACTAGGAAGCAGCGCGGCCGCGCTGCAATGCAGAAGTAAAAAATGTCTCTCTGTCAGCGTTGGAAATAGCCTAGGATTAGGCGCGGCCACGCCAGGTCGGGAACAGGGATTTTTAAAGGCTTTGTAATTTTTTATTAAATTTCTACTCCGATTAGGATTGTAATTTCTTAGGACTTTAGGACTTTATTCTATGAATATAAATAGATGTTCCTAGTCAAGTTTTAGGGACTTCTTCTTCTACAATTGCAACCCCTAGTTTTGGAGCAAGATTGAAGGCATGTCGAGCTAAATTCTTTATTTCAGTTCTAAGAGATGTTAAACCTTCTTTATAATTAATGGTTTGATCAAGTTTACTTTATTTATTCCTTCTTGTATGAAATTCATTCTTGATAATCTGATTTAATTGTTGAATGTTATTTAGTTTAATTGATTTGATTTTTGCAGAATTGAATTGGTTAACTAATATCATATGCTAGATTAAGAATTTGTATTAGTGTAATTGATATTATTCCTAATCACAAGTAATAGTTAGTAATACATGATTGTAGACAAACTTTTGAGAATTGCTAAGATTATCAGAAGACAGATTAAATAATCCTAGCTTTTGTGATTATTGCTTAGAATAGTCTAATTTTCTAGTTCTTAATGTTGCTATTATATTAAATCTAGAGAGCTTGTTCTATGTTGTATGATAGTTAGAATCTTGTGAAGAACTTGTTTCATTGAGTGAGAATCTAAGGGAAATTTTAGATAGCAGAGCTTATTGTTATCTAGGACTATTAGTTTCATTGAAAAATAAATATTGTTATACTTGACTACTTCATTATTGTAAAAAGGTGATACTGAACAGAAGTCTTTTATTCATTGTTTATTCTTATTAATTATTTTATGTTACATTAGTTAGTTTAATTTAATTCAAAAACCCCTAATTTATATTCAATTTTGTTAGGAAATATTATGATAAATATAAAACAATTCACTCTTTGTGGGATCGACTCTTAGTTATTGCTATACTAATTCTTATATTAGGAGCGTAGAAGTAAGGTATTAATTTTGGCGTGATAACGACAGCTCCCAAATTTTGGCATTGTTGTCGGAGAATGTTATTTGTTTTTATTTATTCTTTGTTTTCGTTTATTTATTTTTATTTTATTTTATTTTTATTTTTAGTTTAGGACTCGATCCTCTCACTCTCTTAAATTAAAATCTGATCAAGAATTAGAGAAAATTGCACGTAAGGATGGTTGCTCTCAACAACAACAACAAGACTTTGAAAGAATTAGTTACTCCTAATCTTAATCAACTAGCATTGTTTATTGAATATCCTACTTTAGATATTGCTTTTGAATTACAATCATGATTAATACACATTTTGCCTACTTTTTTGTGGTTTTGCAGGTGAAGATCCACATAAGCATCTAAAGGAGTTTCATGTGGTGTGTTCCACCATGAAACCACAAGGAGTAACAGAGGAACAAATCAAGCTTAGAGCTTTTCCATTCTTATTAGCAGATTTGGCTAAGGACTGGTTATACTATCTTCCTTCAGGATCAATATAATCATGGAATGAGATGCAGAGGTTGTTCTTGTAGAAGTACATTCATGTGTCAAGAGTTGCCAATATAAAGAAGGAGATATATGCAATCAAGCAGTTCAATGGAGAGACTCTCTATGAGTATTAGGAAAGATTTAGGAAGTTGTGTTCCAGCTGTCCACCTCACCAAATTGATGATAAACACGTGATTCAATACTTCTATGAGGGACTGTTGCTAATAGATAGGAGCATGATTGATGCAGCAAATGGAGGAGCACTAGTTGATAAGACACCTGAGGTTGCACGGAACTTAATTCCAAACATGGCAGCTAACTCACAGCAGTATGGAACTAGAATGGATCATACACCTCAAAGGGTGAATGAAGTAAGCACTTATAGTGTTGAATGTCAAAACTCTGAATTAACTGCTATGGTTCAACAAATGGTTACAGGGAATTTGCCAGTGGCAAAAGTGTGTGAAATTTGTTCAATGTCAGGGCATAAAACAGACACTTGTCCATTATTGCAAGAGGATGAAACTGTTCAACAAGTCAATGTTATGGGGACATTCCTAGGATAACATCAACAACAATATAATCCTTATGCTAACACTTACAATCCAGGATGGAGGGATCATCCTAACTTGAGCTATGGAGGTAGTAAGCTGCCAATGCAGCAGTACACATCTAGACAAGGAGCACCTACCAATCCTGGAATATCATTTGAGGACATGTTTAATGCTTTCATGACCCAGACACAACAATTCCAGCAGGAAACAAGGACTTCCATACGCGAGTTGGAGAATCAGATGGGTCAGTTTGCTGCCATAGTAAATAGATTGGAATCTCAAAGATCAGGACAAGTACCTTCTCATACAATTATTAATCAAAGAGAGAATGTGAGTGTAATTACCTTGAGAAGTAGTGAACAGGTGTGTCAACAAGAAAAGTTAGTTCTTCTAGTCCAAAGCAAGTCAAGAAATGGTGAAACAGGCAGCAGTGCTGAATTTAAAGAGGAGAAAGCCAAGAAGAAGGCGGAACCATCCAAGGTAATTATTAATTCTATGATTCAGGTTGATACTAATCCCTTACCTTGTTCATCCAGGTATCCAAAGTCTAAGAGGGAGGAGTATAAAGAGATACTGGCAATATATCATAAGGTTGAAGTGGATGAGCTAAAACTTCCTGCACATGAGGCCATAAGATGGGGGCTGGAGAAAAGTGCAGGAATGGAACCGAGTCAGGACCTGAAAGATGGCCCCAACTTAGATTTAAGACCATTACCAGCTCACTTGCAGTATACAAGTCCAATTACATAGATTGAGAGGATTGATGTCGAGCAAACAACATTAAACAAATGCGTTACTTGGGAGGCAACCCAAGAATTTAGATCTGCTTTTCTATTCCTTTTTACTTTTTAGTTTCATGTTAATTAGTTGCTTCTTCTTTGCATAATTTTCTTACATTGGGGATAATGTAAGGTTTGAGTGTGGGGGAGGGGTTTAGGTTAGTTTTTTTTTTATTTTTTTTTTTAGATTTTAGCTTATGCATTACCTTAAAATTGCTCCATAAGAAAAAAACTGGATTTATTTGGCTAAGCTTTTAAAGGTTATGGTTGAAGAATGAAAATTGATGCTAATTGGTAGAATTTGTTTGATGCCTAATTAATTGATGAATTAATGATGATAATTGAGTCAAGATCCACAGTTGACTGATTTGGATTGAATGTGTTACATGAGTTCTTGAATATGGGATACATGTTTACTTGGCTAAGTTATTTGTGGGGTCTGACTATGTGCAATGATTTCATGATTTAGAACTGTTTAAACTGCTTATTGTGTTTACAGGACCATGTGAAAAAAAACAGAAAAAGTTGAAAAAAATTGAGCAAAGAAAGATCAAAAGTGCAAAATCATGTGGTGGGCAGAAATGGAGCGTAAAACACACTCTCCCATAAACACATGCAGATAGGTGAGATGGAGCATAAAACGTACTCACTTGTAAAAGAGAAGAAGATGAAAGGTGAAATGGAGCATAAAATGCATTCATCTTGAAAGGAAAAAAAGATTGAAATTATAGGTTCGGTCGGGTGGAAAAGAAATATAAGAGCAGGAAAACGACGTTCTTAGATTTGAGTTAGTGTGCACAGTTGTATTTCCATATGAACTGAGTTGAGTATTTGTGTTGATAATAGGAGATACATTTATGTGAGTACAAGTTTGATTTAAAGATGTTCAGTGGGGAATGACGAGATTGTTATTGTGAATTGATTAATGAAGTGTTGATCAAATTTTTGTTGATTAATGTTGATACTCATGATTGGTAATTGAATTGAAACCTTTAGAAGTTTGGTTGAACAAAATTTAGTTGATTGCAATATGTCCTTTGTTTTGGTTTACACGAGAACGTGTAAAGGCTAAGTGTGGAGGAATTTGATGAGTGCATAATGTTATATGATTTAGATTCCTTTATGTTTGGTTTTATTACATGTTTTATGTGTTTATGGACTTATTAAGGTGTTTATTGATTTCAGGTGGAATTGGAGCTAAAAGAGGAAAAAGATAAAAAAAAATTATTGTTGATGAAAGTCCGGCGTGGCCACGCTGGAAATGAACTAGGAAGCAGCACGGTCGTGCTGCTATGCAGAAGTAAAAAATGTCTCTCTACCACTTGGGCGCGACAGCGTTGGAAATGGCCTAGGATTGGGCGTAGCCGCGCCAGGTTGGGAACATGGATTTTTAAAGGTTTTGTAATTTTTTACTAAATTTATACTCCAATTAAGATTGTTATTTCTTAGGACTTTGGGACTTTATTCTAAGAGAACAAATAGATGTTCCTAGTCAAGTTTTAGGGACTTCTTCTCCTACAATTGCAACTCCTAGTTTTGAAGCAAGATTGAAGGCACGTCGAGCTAAATTCTTTATTTCAATTCTAAGGGATGTTGAACCTTCTTTATAATTAATGATTTGATCAGGTTTACTTTATTTATTCCTTCTTGTATGAAATTCATTCTTGATAATATGATTTAATTGTTGAATGCTATTTAGCTTAATTGATTTGATTTCTGCAGAATTGAATTGGTTAACTAATATCATATGCTAGATTAAGGATTTGTATTACATGTAATTAATATTATTCCTAATCACAAGTAGTAATTAATAATACATGATTGTGAACAAACTTTTGAGTATTATTAAGATTATCAGAAGACAGATTAAATAATCTGAGCTTGTGTAATTATTGCTTGGAATAGTCTAATTTCATAGTTCTTAGTGTTGCTATTATATTAAATGTAGAGAGATTATTCTAGGTTGTATGATAGTTAGAATTTTGTGAAAAGTTTGTCTCATTGAGTGATAATCTTAGAAAAAATTCTGATAACAGAGCTTATTGTTATCTAGGATTATTAGTTTCATTGAAGAATAAATATTGTTATACTTGACTACTTTATTATTGTAAAAAGGCGATACTGAACTGAAGTCTTTTATTCATTGTTTATTCTTATTAATTATTTTCTGTTACATTAATTAGTTTAATTCAATTAAAACCCCCCAATTTATATTCAGTTGTATTAGGAAATATTAGGATAAATATAAAACAATTCATTATATGTGGGATCGACCCTTTCTTATTGTTATACTAATTCTTGTGTTAGGAGCGTAGAAGTAAGGTATTAATTTTGGAGTGTTAACGACAGCTCCCAATATCTATCTCGGTCGTCTAGGGTAATCTCTAACTTTATATCCATCTCCATCAATGCTCTTCTAAGGTGTTTAACCTCGTCCTCTAACTTTGCGATCATGTCGCGATCTCTTACTTCATCGTTGAAGTGGTGCCTATTCTTTTTCGCCCTTTCTTTCCTCACTCGGGAACTAGGTCCCCTAGGTTTCCCTGACTCTTCATCCCTAATCCCGTATTAAGATGATTCACGAACAGACTTATTGGTTGGCTTCTTAGGAGGCGCGAAATAGATTTTGGCAAAATCTACAAATCCCTCAACTAAGTCATCTACCATGTTTTGATCACCCATCCTACAACAAAATAAAATAAAATACTCAATTAGCCTCGAGTACTAAACCTCAAACAATACAAAGACTTCTTACCTTATTCTCTATTTATCTTCAAAATTCTTAAATTTAGTCAAAACTATTACCCACAACTAACTTTCAAAATCACTCCCCAAGGAATATGTAGGTTTTTCGACCTAACACATTGCAATGGGTCACTACTCTGATACCATCTCCGTAACACCCCGAACTTGTTATAGGTCCGAAGTACTATAAGCCGCAAGCCCAAAGACCTGCAAAGGAAAATATCAATAGTGCGCAGTCCAAATAAAATAATTCAACAATAATCTTAAATTAAACCCAACAATAAACATCCTTCAGTCTAATTCAAATGAAATACCACTAAATACCAAAATCGTAAAATGGAAATGCAGCTTCGCGAAACTAAGAGTTTTATCAACATTCAACAACAAAAAAGAAATAACATTCTAAACTAAACTCCAACTATCCAAAACGTATCAAATAAGTGTTCAGCTATCAACGATGAGACCTATAAAAATTTATGTAAGGAGTGAGCGATAAAGTTCAGCAAGTGACAATATTCACTATTTAGGTGGATCAAGTATAATTTGCAAAACACTTTTTCGAAATTATTTTTTATTCGATTACAATAGTAAATATGTTTTAAAAAAACAAATAATAACAAAACAAATTTACATTCAAAAATGATTTCAATGCATACAATATATCTTTTAATCCAAAGCCTTAGCGACTAAGGTTACAATAGCCTTTTAACACGGCCTAAAAGTTTGATAATGTCAATGATCACACACCCTACTAAGGTATCTATAAAATGTACACTCCCCGAATGGTATCTAAAAGGTGTGCGCCTTAGTAGGTCCTATATTAGCTTCGGAACTAAGCGTAAACACTAACGGGTTCTATACATAGTCAAACTGAGGATTTTAAAAAAAATTCTCAATATTATCGATATTCTAAACTATACTTTTTCATAGTTCAAAATCATATAATCTTATTTCACAATTCAAAATAAATACTTGATCCGAAGTTTGAAATAAAAGAGTAATGTTTTCATTTAAATGGAAGCCTTAAATAAAACATAACAAATTTTGAAACAGTACATTTAGGCATCCGAATAATTAATAAGCCATATATAAAAGTAAACTTTAATTTAAAAACACTAAATAGTTGGAAAAACCACTTACCTTGATATTGAAATACAAAAATATTAGCCGAACAAATCCTAAATATAAATTTAGAACAAATAAAAATCATTAGGATAAAATATCTCACCGCAAATGTATCTTTACTTCATATCTTACACACGCTAATACTTATTATTTATTTGTGTTTAATTCAATTTGTATTTAATTAATATACTGAAATTATAATGATTTTCTGAAGTTATAATAACTTAGATATTATAACTTTAAAATTAAAACAAGTATTTTTTATTATTAGTTTAAAATTCATTATGTTAATATATTTACATAACCTGCATGCAACGCAGCAATACAACGTAATTACATACAAGAACATGCTTGCCATGATTCTAGAACGTATAATATAAATATATATATATATATATATATATATATATATATATATATATATTATATATATACACGCGCGCGCGCGCGCCCAACAATCTGTAATTTACTTGCCCCAATCAAGTAGCTTTAGCAAATGAAATTACGGACTACATCATACAAAAAAGTAGAATCTTCACTTATTAACATGAGTAATTCTGGAGTTTATAGTATTTAACAATAAAAAAATCGTGAATTATACTAAACAAAACATGTAGAAACAGCTATTTGAAAAGAAAGAAAAAGAAAACATACATATATAACACTTTTTTTATGATCATGGCTTTAAAAATCTAAAATTTTCATATATAATACAAGTATTATCTCATAATTGAAATGAAGATTTAGATTTTACCTAATTGAGTTTTCTTCTTTTCTTCTTCAGTACTCCAAAGCCAAATAATTTTATGTTTTATTTTCTCTCTCTTCTGATATTTTTTCTCTTGTTATATAATAATTTAAATACATGAAATTACTTTACAGAATAAATAAGGAAAAGAGTCCTTTTTAGAATTAAAAGTTTGTTACAAGTCTAACTCACATATCCTAATAGGTTTAAGATATGTAATAATAATTACTTTTCCATTATCTAATTGTATATTTATTTTTATTTTATTAAATTATTACTTCTTTTTTTTTACCCGGATATTAAATTGTCTTAGCGACAACTAGTATTAGTGACAACCAGTCTTAATGACTTGTTCTAAGTCTAAGTGACTTAAAGGAATTTTTATGATTTAGTTTTTGTAATAGTTCTTTATGAATTGATCTTAGTAAATGAGATTAAATGAGATTATAGCTTAGATCATCTATAGTAAGATAAAGATAATTCAATCTAAACAATGTTAATATTTTTTTGTATACTTTTAAATATGGTGGCATCCAATAAATATAAGTTAAATACACATATTTATGGAGTACAATTTTTAAATTTAAATTAGTCGTTTATTCATTTATTAGCAGTCGGTGCGATTGGCATGCGTCCAACACATTGCACTATTTTGATACTCTGCATTCAAATCGAAATATTATATTTTTAAATTAAATAAACTTTATTTGAAATAATTGTTGTTAGACGAAAAAAAAAAATCATAAATACGTGTAACGTAATTACAACTTTGAAACTTCATATATACAAATAAGCACTAAAACTTTTTTGAGTGATCCTCCAAATAACTTAACTAATATATCACCCTAAATGTTATTCTCTATTTTTAATATATTGTGCAAAATCATCAAATGTAAAAACACAATATATCAATCTATATATCTTAATTTATCCCTACGCTTATTTATTCAAATTAATTATTTACTTCTATCAAACAACATGATAACAAAAATTTTAATTGGACATGATAATTAAATATGAACTTTTTATAATTTTACTTAATTATATTTTGATCCCTCATTATAAAAAATGAGAAGTTAAAATACAAATAAATAAAATTATAAAGAACTCATGTACAATTATTATGTCACTCACACACACGATAAATATCCTAAGTCAAACTTTCCAAATACTTATCTCTCCGGGACAAAAATATCTCTACTACTTGATATGAATTAAAGGGAAAAGAATATATAATTAATTTGTAAATTGGAATTAAATGAAATTATAGGTTAGATCATATCTATAATAATTAAAGTGAAATACTAACAAGGAAGATAATGACAATTCGATCCAACCGTCATCATCTAGCTGTACCAAAAATAAATGGGGCATTTTTTTCAACGGTCCGATCACATCCAATTTTTTTCCCATCCAAGTCTCAAAAAATAAAACTTAAAATATACCAAACTGTCCTTTACCTTTATCTCTTCACCAAAAAAAAACTTTTTTATATCACCTTAAATGTTATTTTCACTGTTTAATTATATTGTCCAAAATCATGAACATGAAGTGTGAAATTTAATACCAATCAATATCTTAATACAGCAAATTACATATCTTGATTTATCCATAGCCTTATTTATTCAACTAATTTTCTTCTACCCAACTGCATCATAAATATCCAAGTCAAACTTTCTAAGTATTTTTCTCTCTAAGACATCAAAGTATCCTTAACATATAAGTACAAAATAAAACCAACTTAATGTGAAGTAAAGGGAGAGTGTTTTTAGGAGGAAAATGAAAGAAAAAGATATATAATTAATGTGTAAAAGAATCAAATGAAATTAGCTTAAGTCATCTATAGTTAAAGTGAAATAATAAAGAAGATAGAGATTATTCAATCTAAACAATGTTAGTATTTTTATTTATACTTTTCAATATGGTGGCATTAAATAAATATAAAGTTAAATAAACATATTTACAAATATACAATTCTTTAAATTTAAATTGGTCATTTGTTCATTTATTAGCATTTCGTGCGTTTAGCGTGCGTCCAACACACTGTACCTGTGATGCCCCCAAATTCGGGTCTACACCATACAATTTGAGTCGCCAAAATACAAACAATATACATAAATTCTCCTATTTAAAAGGGCTAAACACACATCTGTTACACCACGTATCACCAAAATCATAATTCAGCCCCCAAAGTAATTGGGCTTACAAATTACTACATAAAGTATCGAATTGCATACAATGTCAACCCCAAAATTATTTTTCGGCAAAATTTAACTGAAATACTCCATTTGACAGCAAGTAATTCAGTTTATACAGTTTGACTATATTCAGATACGGTTTGACTTCATTAAATAATAAAAATACTAATTTAAAAAATATTTCTATAATAACTAATTTAAAGACATAATAAAAAAAAATCAACATTGTCACCAACATCACTAACTCCATTCATCATCAACTCTTCCATCACCATCATCAATCAAGATAGACCTGAATCTCCAAACATAGCAAACTATAAATGTATATCAAACTTCATAATTAAAAATAACTCGCACACATCGGTCCACCATTCCCTCGCATATCCATTAACCACCATTAATCACAGCTATGCAGTAGATCTAAATTCAGAGAGAGAAAGAGAGCAAGAAAAAGAGAGAACATAGTTACATTTACTACCACCGAAGTAGATCCATCATGGAAGTGTTGTTGGACAATAGATTTACGACGGTAAAGTCCCCTTTTTATTCTTCTCTGCCTTCTTCCATTTACAGATCTGTATTTCTATTTCAATTTCGGCATGACAAAGTGTTGATCTTGATTTTTGCATAACATGTTGGATAACCTATACTAGTTGGAACATATGGACAAATTGAAAATATATGGGAATTATCGAAAAGGCATGAATCTGAATTCTAAACATATACTCCCAAAAATGATATTACTCTATATCATATCATGATTTTCTTCACATATATATATATATATATATATATATAAAAGTAAACTATCATGATTTTCTTTCTATATATATTTAAGTAAAATTGTGCTCAAAATTTATTTTGATTTTTAAAATAAAAATTTTGTATTTTGTAAGACCTTTTGAGTAGAAAAAAAATTCATATGAGATTATTTATTAATATTTTATATATTTTTTAAAATTAATTATTATTGTTATTGTAAATTGTATTTAGAAGTACGTTAATTTAGGGTTAGTTGTATTTAGAAGCATGTTAATTTGGGTTAGTTGTATTTAGAAGTATTTTAATTTAGGTTAATTGTATTTAGAAGTATTTTAATTTTTTAATGATGTCAAATCGTATCTGAATACAGTTAAACCGTATAAAACCAATCAAGTCCAATTGGGTTGTCGACCAGGTCAGGTATTCCGGTTAATTTTTGTCAGATAATAATTTGGGTCAACATTGTATGCAATTATGTAGTTTATTTAGCAATTTGTAAGTCTAATTATTTTGAGGGCCGAATTATAAATTTG
This sequence comes from Aralia elata, assembly GCA_034770075.1. Lineage (NCBI taxonomy): Eukaryota > Viridiplantae > Streptophyta > Magnoliopsida > Apiales > Araliaceae > Aralia > Aralia elata. The sequence goes on from CM068378.1 coordinate 78,424,827, forward strand.
GTGGTACTTGGTGTAACAGAAGTGTATTTAGCCCTATTTAAAATTATTACAATGTCGTGTATAGTACGGCAGTGTACACAATAAGTTCTCACTACAATTATTGTCATACTATTTTACAACTTGGTGAGGACTACTACAGCTACTAACTTGAACCATCACTTCATTCCCATGTTCTCCCCGCTAACCTCAGCTATACTCTCATTTCTTAAAGGGAATTATGAAATAAAAGGGTGAACTCAAATAGTACAGTAAAGAATATCATGACTAAGATAACGAAGAATAAGTTATCATTAGCCTTCAACAGTGATAAATTAGATATTTAAAAACATATGGTAGATAATATAAGTTTTCAACAAATAACTGCAGCAGAATGAGCAATCCATTAGAATAGTCAAATAGATCATAATGTTTATTATCTTCTCCAATTTAAATATTCACCATCAAGATTTTATCAACTGTAACACCAATGATCATGTCCATCAACAGTTCCTCTTTGCGCCCAAGCTAAAGAGAATTTTCACCATGTATTCTTGTCACACAGGCTAAAGACACTCGACAATTATATTGTCTTTGCACCCAGGCCAAAGATATTCAACTATAACACCAATGGTCATGATCATGTCAATCAACCGTTTATCTTTGCACCCAAGCCAAAATTTATAGTCAAAATTTATAGTCAAAATTTAATCAACAGTTTAAGCCTCCTATTTATAGTCAAAATTTAACCAACATCCACCACACATCACTTAACCACACGTTTCACATTTCATGATTATCTTTAATCTATATCATTCATTAATTATTCACACGTTTCACATTTTAAGATTATCTTTAATCTACCACATATTAGTTATCCATACGTTTCACATTTTAAAATTATCTTTAATCTACCACATATTAGTTATCCACACGCTTCACAGTTTAAGATTATTATTATTATTATATTATCTATTTTCTGCATTATTGATTTAATGTATTAATATCACAGATATCAGTGTTCTTCAAATAACGAGTGCCTAACTATTTAATACACGCGACTTTTAATTATGTAACTTTCTATTACTACCCTTACTACAGTGTCAATTATTGATTCAATAATATAAAATACTGTGCAGATATTATTGTGATAATTATTGATTCAATATTATGAAATATTGTGCAATTACTACTGTGACAATTATTGATTCAATAATACGAAATACTGTGTAATACCGTGTGTTATTGTGCTACACCGCGTGCTACTGTGGAATAACGTGTGCTATTGTTCCTTTATCACCAAGTATTTTAATAGTAAAGGTAACAATTCCGCCGGTAAATTTTTTTTTTATTAAAAGGTTATTTCTATCGTTATATCTGACAATTATTTTATTATGGGGCCCACCAATGATTTGTTGTTTCGGCGCCGTCATACTTTACCGAATATTCCCCGACATATTTTTTTTCTTATAATTTGCACATATCACCTTTAAGTTTAACTTTTTTATCAATTTAACATTTTACTGATTAGAATAATATTTATAAAGAAAATTAAATTTTATTTATAAAAGTTGAGGTCTTACAATACCATTTTGGAACGGTGCGTTCGATCCTAAACATTGCATTTTAAAATTAAATAAGTTACATATGAAATTAGTTGTTGTCATGCAAAATTACTTTCTTAGATGCGTTTGGAGTATTTGAAACTTTGAGACATCAATATATGAAATAAGCACTAAATCTTTTAAATGAATATATCACCTTAAATGATATTATCACTGTTTAAATATTGTGAAAAATCATAGTGTGAAATTTAATATCAATCAATATCTCAATATAGCAAATTATGTATCTTGATTTATCCATAGCCTTATTTATTCAAACTAATTATTTCCTTCTACCCAACTACAACATATATATTCAAGCCAAACTTTCTAAGTACTTTTCTCTCCTGGACAAAAGTATCATTAATATGTAAGTACAAAAGAAAACCAACTTAATGTGTAGTAAAGCGAGGAGTGATTTTAGAGAGAAACAAAATGAAAGAAAAAGATAATTTCAATGGATTTTTTTTAGGCACCGATTTGTTGTAACAAATGAACTTATGTATAGATAATGTTTGATGCTAAAACTATTTTGGATCGAGTTGATTAATGGTTTAATAACGATGCAGGAGATTGTCTTTGCATTTTACAGTTCGATTGGGTATTCATCGGTGACATTAATTTATTTTATTGACAAGGGCAGATTTGTCCAAAAAAGAAAAATGAAAATTAATTGCCATGTGCCCATAATTTTCAGCCTTGTTAGTAGTTTGAACATTTGGAGCGTTTGACGTGCATCCAACACACTGCACCATTTTAATACGATACGTTCAAACGTAATTAAACACTGAATTTTTAAATTAAATAAGTTACATATAAAATTATTTGTTATTCCCTCCGTCCCAAATTAATTGTATTTCTAGGATTTTTTAAAGTCAAATTGACTATTTTTAAAACTAATCTTTTTACTATTTTTGCTAACATATAGGTGAAGATATTATAACCAAAAGAAAGTATATACAATTTATTACTAATTTCAATTTTTATAATTTTAGAAATATATTTATATATGCTTAATTATTAATTTTAAAAATAGTCAATTTGATTTAAAAAAATCCTAGAAAAGCAATTAATTTGGGACGGAGAGAGTATTTGACAAAAACACTTTTTAAATGTGTTTGGTGTATTAATTGGGAACCTTGAGATGTCAATGTACGAAATAAGCACCAAAACTTTTTAAGTGATCCTCCAAATAATTTAACTAATATATCACTCTAAATGTTATTTTCACTGTTTAATATATTGTGCAAAATTATGAAGTGTGAAATTTAATATCAATTAATATTTCAATATAGCACGTCTTATTTATTATAATTAATTATTTCCTTCTATCCAACTGCGCCCATCAAAAATATTTAAGTCAAATTTTTTAAGTACATTTCTCTCTAGAACAAAAGTATGACTTAGATAAAACTGACTTAATGTGAAGTAAAAGGAGAGTGTTTTTAGAGGAAAAATGAAAGAAAAAGATAATTACCGTGTAAAACTGAATTAAATGAGATTATAGCTTAGATCATCTATAGTAAGATAAAGATAATTCAATCTAAACAATGTTAATATTTTTTTTATACTTTTAAATATGGTGGCATCCAATAAATATAAGTTAAATACACATATTTATGGAGTACAATTTTTAAATTTAAATTAGTCGTTTATTCATTTATAAGCAGTCGGTGCGATTGGCATGCGTCCAACACATGGCACTATTTTGATACTCTGCATTCAAATCGAAATATTATATTTTTAAATTAAATAAATTTTATTTGAAATAATTGTTGTTAGACGAAAAAAATTCATAAATACGTCCCGTAGCGTAACTGTAACTTTGAAACTTCATATATACAAATAAGCACTAAAACTTTTTTGAGTGATCCTCCAAATAACTTAACTAATATATCACCCTAAATGTTATTCTCTATCTTTAATATATTGTGCAAAATCATCAAATGTAAAAACATAATATATCAATCTATATATCTTAATTTATCCCTACGCTTATTTATTCAAATTAATTATTTACTTCTATCAAACTACATCATAACAAAAATTTTAATTGGACATGATAATTAAATATGAACTTTTTATAATTTTACTTAATTATATTTTGATCCCTCATTATAAAAAAATGAGAAGTTAAAATGTAAATAAATAAAATTATAAAGAGCTCATATATAATTATTATGTCGCATAAAAAAATTCACACGATAAATATCCTAAGTCAAACTTTCCAAATACTTATCTCTCCGGGACAAAAATATCTCTACTACTTGATATGAATTAAAGGGAAAAGAATATATAGTTAATTTGTGAATTGGAATTAAATGAAATTATAGGTTAGATCATATCTATAATAATTAAAGTGAAATACTAACAAGGAAGATAATGACAATTCGATCCAACCGTCATCATCTAGCTGTACCAAAAATAAATGGGGCATTTTTTTCAACGGTCCGATCACATCCAATTTTTTTCCCATCCAAGTCTCAAAAAATAAAACTTAAAATATACCAAACTGTCCTTTACCTTTATCTCTTCACCAAAAAAAAAACTTTTTTATATTCTCTCACTAGAAATAAATCATTTTCTCTCTCCTCTTTGTAGCTTCCTCTTTCTCTATCGTATGCAGGTCCCAACAGATCTGCCGCCGGCGACCAGACCGGCAGCTCCGATAGCTTACGCCGCCAACCCCACCCCAAATCACGCCCCTAATTTTAACCACCCGCCTTATGCCGAGGTACAAAGTTACAAACCCTCGTTTTCTCTCTCTACAAAAATACATACATATATATATTCTCTCTCTAGAAATTAGCTCATATCTTTAATTTGTATTTAACGATTTGGGTGTTTTTTGGTTTAGATGATTACAGCTGCTATAGTAGCTATGAAGGAGAAGGACGGCTCAAGCAGGCAAGCAATTGCGAAGTATATAGAAAATGAGTATACGAGTTTGTCACCGAGTCATGGCTCGTTGTTGACACAGCAGCTCAAAAGAATGAAAAACAACGGTCAACTCGTCATGGTGAAGCATTCGTACATGCTCCCTAGATCTGGTTCGGGTCAGAATTCTGATGGGTCCAAAAGGAAGCCGGGTCGTCCGCCCAAGGCCAGACCCGAGATTCAGCCCAATGGTGGTGGTGTGGTTGGTGTTGGTCCTCGTACTGATGGGCCACCGGCAACATTTAGTGGGCTAGCGACCTCTGTTCAGGTTGGTGGGCTGGATACTGGTGTCCCAACATTCGATCCAGGTGCGGTGCCTACAATGGTGCCAATTGGGCAGGTTGATGGGGCTGTTAAGAGGCGCCCAGGGCGGCCCCCTAAGCCTAAGGTCAACTCTGTGGTGGTTAATGCTGAACCGGTTCGTTCGGTTGTGCCGCTGAGTACAATAGGTAAGAGGAGGTCGGGGCGTCCAACTAAGGTCAATAATGGTCTTGTTGGAGTGGGCTCAGGTGGGCCCACGTTGGGAAAGAGACGCCGTGGACGGCCCAAGTTGTTGTCTGTTTTGATGGGCTCCAAAAGGGGACGTGGCAGGCCACCCAGAGTGGTTGGACCTGGCATCGGACAGAGACCAAGAGGCCGACCCAAGAACAGTGCTGCTGCTGGCAGGCCGAGGGGCCGGCCGGCGAAGAATGTTGCGGTGGCTGGTGGTGCTCCAGTGGTGCCTGTTAATGAAGCTGGTGGTGAAGTTTTACCGGTGAAGCGGGCTGGACGACCTCCCAAAACGGGTGAAGCAAAGAAGCCCAGGAAACTTGGTGGAAAACCTTTGGGCCGGCCCAAGAAGGTAATTTTATTTTTAATTGATATGTGAATGCGTATAAATGGTGTGGTCACCTTTTTAGTATGTGAACTTTTATGCAAAAGAACTCCATCTGTGCCCTAGATGTCATTTTTAGTCATTTCTGGTGTATTTACTGTATGAATTTTTAAAGGTGCATTTGGAAATTGAAATTCTCTTCGGCAAAAATTATCATTTCATTTTTTCTCTCTCTTAACTTAGCAATTGAATCTGATGATTCTGCTGCATACATGAATATTCTGAATTGAATGAACAATTTAGTTATAATATTAAATTTTCTTTGTATTTACATAGTTTTGATATGCCATAATATATTATGATCTTGTCAAACTTTATTTGCATTCTGGTATCTTAAAGTATATTTTCAGCTTGGATATTAATTGTGGATTGATTGTACAATTTAGTTAAAATTAGTAAATACACTATCAAAATCATATATATATATATATATATATATATATATTAAATTTCATTATATTTACATAGTTTTGATATGACTATAAACTATTATGATCTTGTCAAACTTTATTTGCATATTTTGATCTCTTAAAGTAGATTTTCAGCTTGGATTGGAATTAGGCAGACATGACCTTTATTTAAATAAGTAATTTATTTACGGAAAATGATATTTCCACATGTATATTTGGTATTTTCACATGTGCTCCACTCACATGAAGATGGGATCCACTCTACTCTTATGTGTGAGAGGTGACCATGTGGAAATATCAAATATTCATGTGGAAATAGTGCGCCCCTTTTCTCTATTACTAAAGCCTATAGAAAAAATATTGCATGATGAAGCTCGATAATAAAACTACTCGAGCTTGAAGGTAGGACTTTAATCTTCTTACTACTAACTGTATGTAATATAGAATATTGATTTCTATGGATTATTGATTTCATTTTTATTATATAAATGCTTGGCATTCGGAGTATAGAATGCATCTGTGGCAGCGATTCAAGCATCTGAACAACAACAGCAGTTGATTGCCTATCAAGAACTTAAAGGGAGAGTTGAGCATTTTGTAAGTCGAGATCTAATGTTATTAACATTAATGTTCTAGTATTATCAACATGTTGCAGCAGTAAAATTAGTATTTTATGTTGTGTGTTGCATTACTTTTTGCAGCAATCTAGAATCAAACAAGCCGTAAGCGTTGTAAAGCCATACTTAAATAATGAAACTGCAGTCATTGCAGTAGGGGCTTTACAAGAACTAGAAGAACTTGCTTCCATGGATATAATTACACCGGTAACTGTTCAAAGTGCACAAGTAACGGGTCAAAGTGCATCAGTAGCTGTTCAAAGTCAAAGTGCAGCATTAACTGTTCAAAATGCACCAGGGTCTGTTCAAAGTGCACCAGGGTCTTCTCAAATTGCACCAGGGTATGTTCAAAATGCACCAGGGTATGTTCAAGGTGCACCAGGGTATGTTCAAGGTGCACCAAGGTATGTTCAAAGTGCAGCAGAGTCCGTTCAGAATGCACCAATGAGTTTTCAAGGGCAGGAACATTTTCTCCAAAACTAAGAACAGCTCTGGTAGAACCAAGAAGTGGGTAAGGGTTTTATGATCTTTTCGACAATTATAATTTTATTGTGACGATCGAAAGGAGGGAGAGGAGTTTCTTGAGAAGGACCAAGAAGTGGGTATGGGTTTTGTAGGGGGGTAGGCAAGAAGCTTGGGAAAACTAGATGTGGCAGCTTCCAGATATGAACACAAAATCGGTTGTATCTACAACTCTTTCAATGCATGAATTGGTACTTGTGTGTACTTATTTGGAATAAGATCTTAGTTCAGTTAAATGGCCGTAAATGGTTAATCCTCTGTTTGTTTCTTTTTGATGTTGACATTCTGTGTTGGTGCAGCTTATTGATATTCTGAAACAGGTGAAACCTAACTGAATATTTCAAAGTTTGTGTTGGTTCATGTCTCATTGTCTTAGTAAAAAGGCTAACCTAGATGTGGCAGCTTCCAAATATGAACACCAAATTGGTTGTATTTCAATGCAAGATTTGGTATCTGCATGTACTTATTTGAAATAAGATCTTTGTGCAATTAAATGACCGTAAATTAATCCCCTGTTTCTTTCTTTTTGATGTAGACATGCTATATTGGTGTATTGATATTACGGAACAGGTGAAATATAGGTGGATATTCACAACGTTTGTTTTTGTTCTCGTCTCATAGTTGTATCTAAAAGCTAAAGCTATATTTTGTGTTGGTTCTGTTGGTAGTTGGTACGTCTCCATTGTCTGGCTAGTATATGTCTGATTGTGTGGTGGCTAGTTAATTTCAGTATAAATTCATTTCTTTATGTTACTGTGACAACAATTTGAGTACATTCACAGTGCAGTATTTTAGAAGCGCAGAGGTAATTTAATTGCAGCGGAACTCTTGAGTGCCAGTGGATCGAATCTAGGCATCAGGACAATGCTCAAGTGCCAGTGGATCAATTCCAGTCATCAGGAGGATGCTCATTACCTAACACTCGTTTCTGAGTTTTGGACGGAAAAAAAAAGAATAGAAAACTTAAATTAGAACAGAAAAGAAAAGAATAAAAAATTTGAAATTTTCCTTTTTGTTGTTTCTGAGTTTTTAATAGAAAAGAATAGAAAATTTAAAAATTTTCTTTTCTTGAGTTTTTGAGTTCCAATGAAAAGAAAAAAAAATATCATTTTTATAAATTTACCCTTCTAATAATTATAACCATTGAACCATGAATAAAAATATACAAAATAAATTTAATCAAATTGGGGACATGAGCAGCAAAATAGAGTGTTTTAGAATTGATGGCAAGCATACAGCTAAAATTAACATCATGCATATTAAAATCAAGAACTTTTGACATTCATTTAAGTTGTTATAAATATGTAGTTGTAGTAAAACATATTAATACTTTGAAAAAGTCTAAAATTGAAACATGGTATGGAAGTGAACAAATTACAATTTAAAAGCAATGCTCATCAATTAGTATTATATAATGCAATTAATACGAAAACAAATCAAGAAAATTATGCAAAATATCTCAAATCCAACAATTGCATTCTAATATAAACAAACATACAAACAAAACAGTCTTTCATAAAAGCTATTCATCCTCTTCCATAAACTCTAAAGTTCTTAAGCCCACAAAATACAAAATATCACATCTGAAGTTCTAACTCAAGCAATCATCTACTTCCATATAACTTCTTTTCGCATGGGTTTTCAGCTTCCTCAAGCAATTTCCTTTTCCCGAGCACTTGGTTTTCCCAAAACAATGGCTCTGAAACTTCATCCATGCTAATTGGCATCGCATCCAGGAAATTCAAGTCAAATATATAATCATCCATGCTAATAGGCATAGCATCCAGGAAACTAAAGTCAAATATATTATGCAAGCCTATTCTGCTTTGATTAATTTATTCTTCTATATTACCAAAATAAATAAAAATAAATTGGGAACATGGGTTGTAATTTAAAATTTATTATATTGAAAGTTGAGGATAATATGGGAATTATAAATCTATTACTTATTCCAATTTCTTTTCCGTCCAAATCAGGCCAATTTTGGACGGAAAACTTTGGCAGAAAAAGTGACCAAGTTTTCTATCCATTTCTTTTCTTTTCCGTTTATTAAAAAACTCAGAAACATAGGAATTGGAAAGAAAACTTAAATTTTCCATCTATTTCTTTTCTTTTCTGTCCATTTTAAAACTCAGAAACAGAGTGTAAGTGAGAATTTTGGACAGCATGGTGTTGAAATATAATCCTTGAAATTGCAAGGGATCATTATGTTAACAGGTTTACAGGTTTACCTTCAGTAGCCAGTTGGTTTCCCCTTCTGTTCTTAACTTACCATATTAACATTGATGGTTCTGGTGGGCTGTTGGGCAACGATGAAGGGCGTTGGATCGCTCGGTTTCATGGTCAGTATCGGAACTGCCTTGAATTTAGGTCGGATCTGGGGTTTTAAAGGGCAATTAGTCAGACCGATTATATGTCGAAATAGGCAGTGAACTGGGAATTCAAGCTGCAGCATACATGGATAGAAGGTAAGTTTTGTGCTGACAACAAAATCAGCTGATCTGTAAATTTCAAGTGCATGAATTTGTAAGTATGCAAAATCACAATCTAATTGTAATACGCAACGGAAAATGGAAATTAAAATTTTTTTGCAACTTATCCATGAATCACCTTATGCATAGCTATTAATTGATGAAAATTAACAAGAAATAATACCTTTGAAGATTCAACTCTTGAACCGCTACAAGATCTACTCCTCTCTTGATTTCTTCAAACTCCTCCAATCTTCAATCCTTGGATCAAACTTAAGCTACAAAGTGTATGTAGCACTCTAAAGGTAATCCACCAAGAACAATTATACAAGGAACAATATTTGATTTCCTAGAAATCTTGGATGACTAATCCAATTAATTCTTTTATTCCTAACTCCTAAGAATAATTAGAACAACAAAAACTATTATTCAAGAACACTTAGATCATATCTATTTTTCATGTATTCTTAGATTTTCTCTTAACTCTTAAGATGGAGGCTAATGAATATGCTAGGTTAATTAGGAAACCCTAATCTTATTAGGATACTTACAAAAATAATACTTAGACAAAATGTAAGTATACATTTGCTCCTAACCCACATGTTATTCATTTAAGCAATTAACATGTGTTACTTGCTTAATCAACATTAAGCAAGTATACTACCATTTTATTTAATTTGTATTTTCATTTAATTTAATTCTCAATCTAATTAAGAATTAAATAATAATAATAATAATAAAATTTCTTTCATTAATTTATAATTCAATATTTCTCCAAATATATCATTATAAATATTAAGCATTTCAATTTATTCAACTAATAAATTAAATACTTAATTTATTATTATTTAGCCAATTGTTTCCAATACAAAATTATTCTTTTGCGGTATGACCCTTTAGGTTCAATATTATGTCGGTCATAGAATAAATAAATTAGAACTATTCTAATATTATTTATAATGAATTAAACTCCTTTAATTCATATATAAATAAATATTATTTATTCTACATCATGAGGGACACCTTACGATAATGTATCATGATTATCCGTATAATATGAAATCAATGTTTAATCACATAAAACTAATTCAGCAGTAGTTACCGTACAATTCAATCCTTCTACCATACAATGTCCCGATTAAATATAAGACATGGAATTACTGACAAGTCTTATTTTATTTAATCATATGCATTTCGATCCAAGAATGCACAACTCCGATTAATGTAAATTAGAAACTCCTTTCTAATTTTCATTCAACCCTGGCCAGGGATTTCTGAGCTGTCATTTATCAAATCGCATAGGACATTCTCTCCCTTTTATTAAAAGTGGTAGATCCTTTGTCGATCATTCACCTACCTTCGTGTATACTTTATTATACTCGTACATATCCTATAACATACACTAAGGTATTAAGGAATATGACAAAGTATAACTCAGCATACACAAGGTACTATGATGATCTCAAGTTCAAGGATCACTTGTACTACTATCACTTTAAGAACTTCCTATTGACAGATGAATAAAACTCCATTAGGGTTCTTAAGCGAGTCACGTTTAGTGAACTTATTCTCTAATAAGCACCTACATACTTGCTTTAGTGTCTCCACACAAATGATTATGAGATCAATCATCATCTTCTAAAGATCAAGCATAGTATGTACCAATCTATCCGGATCAGTAATCCCAATATTAGTGATCCAACGATTAGGAACATTTTAGTTTTTGAGCTTTCTTGAATTTAGATCTCACTAGCATGATCTCATCATGATTCTAAAAGCATTGCCCAAAAACTATGAGTTTATCACATTTATTAATTCAACCAATTAACATGGATAAAATATGCCTTTTATATTATTATTAATATTCGAATAAGATTATAAAGTAAATATTTATTACATCAAATGTAATTGGCTTGAGGACATATTACTTTCAGAATCGACAGTTGTGTACACTTAAAGTGTTCAGAATGAAATCTTAGTACATTTGGTATTGCCAAGAATTGTTAAATCTCTTTATTCTTTGTCAATGAGTTTTTTTTTTTTTTTTGTAACAGGTGGGAAATCAAAGTTGAAGCTTTTGAAAAGTTTGCCCAAGGATATACATACCCTTCATTCAAGTTTAGCCTTCACAATTGTTTGGGAAAAAAAAATATACTTATGAGAAAGTAGGAGAGTTTGGCTACTTGCTATGTTGAAAGTGTTCCAAAAAGGGTCTAAACAATATTCTCTATTTTTTATGTTATTTTTTTACACGTTTTAAAAATGAAATAAAAACTACAAATAAAGGAAACAGGGGACACTGCATCGGCATTGCAGGTACATGTTCGAATATTACATGTGTAAGCTTGTATAATATTATTTCTTAAAAAATATTATAATGATCAAAATTGGTTATCCAAGTTCTATTAATACATTATTCCATATCTATGTAATTGGGGGTAAAAAGATAAAAGGTACAAAACTAGACCCGGCAATACGGGTTAAAACTCGTTGAGCAGCTCATATTTACTCATAATAAATAGGTTCGGGTTATAAATTACAAGAAATTTTTTTTAAATGAATTTACCCATATCCATTCACATAATACTTGGGTAGATGTGGGCCGTTATTTGGATTCCATTTATCTACTCACTTATTTTCAAAAGGGTATTTATTTCAAAATTATAACTCACATTTTACACTTTAAAATTATTCACTTTCTCTATCTAAAATTTTTACTTTTATCTAAAAAAATTTATACTTGTTCTTGCTCTCTCAAAAAAAATTACGAATTTGTTAGTATAAAAATTACGAAATTGCAACATTGGAATGACTAGATTAGTACAACCTAACACTTTACAGTCCCATTATAATCAACAGGCTTGCAAAAATGTCCGACAGAGATAGAGAGCAGTCATTAGGAGTTTAAATATAAAATTTGCCTTTTGGCTGATTTTCTCATTGACTATTTTATCCACAGAGTTCGACTTGAATTATGGTAGAACCAATCCATTTGATGTTGGGAAAATGGGTCATTTCAATGCGGGAAGGGTACAAGTGTCATTTAGGAAGGACCTGATAAACCGGGTTCATAGAAGAAAACGAAATGCGAAATTGGAGTTTCTGGTAGGAGGAGGTGTACTTGTTGCTAACTAAAGGCAAATACAATTTGATTCAAATACAACAGGCTTAGAGGTAAAAAATGATGTACTAGAGATAGAATTTTATAAAATTTTAGGGAGAGGAACTACATAATGAATACAGAGAAAGTGAAGAATTCATATATACATTAATTTATATTTATATTTATATTTAAATTTGATATATGAGCTAACACATATTCACTCGTATCCATTTATGATCGTTCATTTACCGTCCACTTAATTTTTAACTTATTTAAATGTAACTCATATAAATCCAAGTCCACTCATGTCTGTCTAAACCCGTCCACACCCGCTCATTTGTCGGGTCTAAACAAAACACAAGTAAAAGCCTAGCGGAACCTCTCTAGCTATCTCACCATTGATTTTACAACTTCTATTTAATTAGCAAAAATAGTATTTTAAATATAAAAATAAAATTCTACTCACTTTCTTTGTGCTAAAGAGATGGAGCATCTGTAGTACTACCTTCTTGCTCAAAAAAAGGATGTTTAAAAAGTATTCCTTTCGTTCCAAAAATTAGATATACATTTAGACTTTTTAGAATCAATTCGTGAATTTTTAAAATTTAAAATTAATATGAAACTATTTAGTTTTGATACAAACAAATATAACAATTGTATACTAATTATCATTTTTGTTGTTTTCAAAACTTGAATAAAATTATATCAATTTTGAGTTTTAAAATTTTATAAATTAATTCTGAAAAGTCAAAATGTATCTTCAATTTGGAGATAGACATATAAATTAAGGTTAATAAATTCAAAGAGTGTGTAAGTTTAATTTTAATAATACCTTTTGTTTGGACGTACACAAATACCACACCTTGAAATTGAGTATTTATATGGGAATATGTATACTTTGTGATAAATTATTATGTCATATATTACATTTCGTCGTGTATTTTTAGATATATTTTTGCCAAAAAAATCTTAATATACTTTTGGACATGTGTTTAAGGACCAACGGGTACTATTAATTTGTACTAGTTTAATACTTTTAATAAATAAAAAAATACTTTTTATTCTCGATAATGAATATGCTTTCCAGAAGTCTAAAAGATCAATAAAATAATTGTGTGGTTGTTTAATTATATCACCAAAGCATATATCATATTAAAAAACAAAACAAAATAAAAAAAAACACAAAAATTCCAAGGACCAAGAATTATTTTCATCACCCCTTTTAATTAGGGTATGGAGTTCCTAAAAGTCAATAGTTATTATTAATAATAAGACAAAGAAAGAGCTTGAACAGAAGTCCAAGTATCTATCCCTAAATTGTTGTTGTTATCCTTATGAATCACTTTTTCTTTCATCCTTTATATATTTGGATAAAAAGAGGAAAATGTATCTCAACTTAAATGGCTAAGTGGGGTTTCTCAAGGACTTAAGTAAATGACTTACAGAAAGTTAGTTGAAAAGTAACTTATTTCTAGTTGTTGGGTTCTGGGTTCGGGACTCCTGACCCGATGTGCTAGATCCGACCCGTGGTGTGGATTCGGGATGCAGAGAAGTAGTTTGGTTAAAGAAGTTATCTTATAACTAAGTTGACTTATATTCTGACTAAAGCATTTATTATGATTTGGTTGATGGGACGTATGCTTTATATTGTCAAGTGGGGCCTGGCGTGATGATGGCAAGTGGGAGTGTATATATAAGGCTTTCCTCTTCATTTCAAAGGTAATGCAAAACTAAACACTAAGCTAAAAACCTCCATTGTCATCAAAACCTTGATATAGCCTGTACTAATTCTCACGCCTGAGCTATCCCCCGGTGGCAAAAACCACCCGGAACTTTGAGTGAGGTTTCGTTATTGTGCAGGATTAGCGCATTTTGTAGTGACTAAAGTGCGCAGACAAATCTTGGCGTTAACATTGGCGCTAGAAGGAGGGCCTTTAGTGTTAGTTCACAGTCACTGTTAAAGCTAGGGAATAGATATGGTGAATACAGCCCATAACGGAGGGGAAAGATCAGCTGATTCCCATACACCAACTCGTAGGTCGGTCCTTGACCGACTCAGGTCGTCGGCTAGGGAAAGGTTGGGACCAAGGGGGTCGGACTACTAGGGTGCCTTTGCAAGTCCAATCTGCCCCGGTTCGTCGTCGTCTGTTTCACACAAACCAGCAGACGCCAGAACCTTCGGCTCATATGACTACCAACCCAGCTCGAACCCTTGTTCATTCAGGCAGTAGTAATGCCGATCATGGAGATAAACGGCAATGGATCCTGACCCAACGAAGGGCAAAAGATCAGGAAGTAATGGAGGCCTTACGCCAACAACAGCGAGAAATAGCTGAACATTTGGCCAGGCTGGAAGGACAGGAGGAGAGTTTCATCAAGCCGACCCCCTGGCCGACAGAACACTGACAGGAACCAGTCCAGGACTAATCGTTCGGATGGTTCCGAACCAGTTCGGAGCAGGCGTCAGAGCCGCTCCCCAGTTCGGAGCAGGCGTCAGAGCCGCTCCCCAGTTCGGAGCAGGCGTCAGAGCCGCTCCCCGGTTCGGAGCCGGCGACATAACCGCTCGGAGAATGAGAGCAGGCGAGATAGTCGCTCCCCAATCCGTAGCAGACATCAAAGCCCTTTGCGCCTGATGAGCCGGCGTCAGAGCCGCTCCCCTGATCGCAGAAGGCATAGAAGCCGCTCACAGGACCGAAGCAGGCCCAGGAGCCACACTCCGGATCGGAACAGGCGGATAAGCCGTTCTCGACACGGTAATAGTAATGAAGGAGGGAGATCCGGTTCAGGTGGCAGGCCTCGGTCGCCACCCCGAAGAAGCGAAACCGATCCCGTTGTTAAACGATTGGCTGAGATAGAAGAAAAACTAGCCGCGGGTAGTTCAGGCCAGGGAGTTGCCGAACGTAACAAATTCACCTTTCACTAGGGAGATCGAGCAGGTCAAAGCAGACAAGACCAAGAAAATGCCTCCCCTAGATTCTTACGATGGGTACTGGTGATCCCTATGATCATACTCACGGGTATAATCAAGTGATGAATTATTATGATCATCCGGATGCTGCTAAGTGCCACATGTTCGTCACAACTCTGAAGCTGTCAGCTCGAGAATGGATGGTGTCTCTCCCCCCGAACTCTATCGGGTCGTGGCAAGATCTAAGTAATAAGTTTCATGCGCGATTTGGGAGCAATAAGAAGAGAGGAAAGCTGACCACTGCTCTAACCCAAGTAAAACAGAGATCGGGTGAGAGTTTGGGTGAGTATGTGAAGAGATTTCGAGATTTGGCTGGTACCGTGACCAGTTTGAATGTACAACAAGCAGTTGGGTTTTTCACAACGGGTCTGGATGCTACGAAGTCGAAAGATTTGTGGAAAGACCTCATTCTCAACCCCCCAATGGATTTAGCTGAAACCTATGGTCGAGCTGAGGGACTCATTACCATAGAAGAAGCCTATAAAAGCTTAAATCCTCAAGATCGGAATGAAGAAAGTACGAAACAGAAAGATAGGAACCATATTCCTCGGCCTAGCAACCAACCAAGAGGCAATTTCTATGGTGGACCTAGCTCGGGAGGCGGTCAAGGTGGGATTAATACAGGAGGCAAAACCACCTTACCCGAAGAAGAATGTGAATAAGGTGTATACCCCCCTCACTACAGATCGGACGAGGATTCTGGAAGAGATCAGAAATCAGCCTTCGTTTGAACCCTGTCCAACCACTACCCGATCCCACCGGGGCAACCCTAATCGTTATTGTGAATATCATCAGACATCTGGTCATAGTACGGAGGATTGTTACAATCTGAAGGATTTAATTGAGAAGAAAATCCAAAATGGTGAATTGGTTCAGTATGTAGTAGGTCGGCAGAATTCCAGTTCGGAAGGCCAAAGAGGGTCAAACCGAGAAAGACGCCTCGAGGCACCACCTCCACCGAACCCTCCACGAAATTGTGTTGATGTCATCACTGGAGGAACGTTCGGAAAGAAAGTTGGGAGAAAGAGGAGTGGCTTGATGGATGCCGTATTATCGGTTTCGGAACGGCCTTCGGCTAGAGATCGACCGTTTCTCAACACTCGGGTAATATCATTTACCGAGGAGGATTACCCCTCGGAACCAATTGATCCCCATGAAGGGGCGCTGGCCATCACAGCCCAGGTCGGATCCATGGATATGAAGCGAATAATGATCGATAATGGATCTTCGGTCGACATATTGTTTACTCATGCATACAATAGGCTAGACCTGGGGGGAGCGAGGATGGAGGTGGGTCAGGAATCTCCGTTGTATGGCTTCAGCAATGATCCTGTTCGCGTGTCCGGAACCGTGGAACTGCCGGTTATCTTTGGTACGGCACCGAGGCAGGTAGAAGTCATAGTCAGATTTTTTGTGGTCCAGGTAGATTCGGCCTACAATGCCATTCTGGGTAGACCCACTTTGGCTGCACTTCAGGCTGTTACCTTCATAGGTCACTTCAAAATTAAGTTCCCGACTTCGGAGGGGGTTGGTGAGGTAAAGGGTGATCTAGACATGGCACGCAGGTGTTATCGGAATTCATTGATATCCTCGGCGGCTGGAGTCAGCAAGCAGAAACAAACAATGGCTATAGAAGTCGAGCCGTTCACCGAGGGAAATTCCGAACCCCTTGCGTTGCCTGCTGAAGAGACAGAGGAGGTAGAATTGATTGTTGGAAAGGGCGATAAACTGATCAAGATAGGCGCAGGGTTGATAGAGCCATTTCGAACAAGCCTAATCGAGCTACTTCGGGTATATGCGGACATTTTTGCATGGGAGCCTTCTGACATGCCTGGGGTCGATAAGTCGGTGGCGGTTCATAAGCTGTGTATTGACTCTTCTAGGAAGCCTATCCGTCAGAAGAGGAGGATCTTCGCTCCTGATAGGCAAAAGATCATTGACGATGAGATCGCCAAACTTCTAAAGGCGGATTTCATTTATGAAATTGATTACCCCCCGAGTGGCTAGCAAATGTGGTGCTAGTGCGGAAACAGAATGGCAAATGGAGAGTCTGCATAGATTATACCGATCTGAATAAGGCTTGTCCGAAGGATTTTTACCCTCTTCCGCATATCGAACCAGTTGATTGATGCGACATCAGGTTTCGACATGCTTAGCTTCATGGACGCTTTCTCTGGATATCATCAGATCTCCATGGACAAGAAGGACATGCCGAAAACGGCGTTCATTACGCATCGAGCAATATACGCATACAAGAAAATGACGTTCGGATTGCTAAATGCGGGAGCCACATATCAGAGAATGATGAACTATGTGTTCGCCAAGTTACTGGGTCGAAACATGGAGGTATACGTGGACGACATGATCGTCAAAAGCGTGGAAGTTCGGAACCATTTGGATGATCTGGAAAACTGCTTTGAGACGATCAGAAAGTACAAGCTTCGGCTGAACCCTACCAAGTGTACTTTTGGACTTGGTTCGGGTAAATTTCTGGGGTATTTGCTCAGCAAGAGGGGGATCGAAGCTAAATCCGGAAAAGATCAGTGCCATTTTAGACATGAAGTCTCCCCAATCTTTCAAAGACGTACAGCGATTGACTGGTAGGATTGCTGCGCTTCGGAGGTTCATGTCAAAATCGGCGGAACGGTGTCTACCCTTCTTTAACACTTTGAAAGGGCCGAAGAATGAAAAGACCTTCCAATGGACATCAGAGTGTGAAGACGCGTTCCAAGGAATCAAAAGGTATCTTTCCTCAGCTCCACTTCTGGTGAAAGCCCATTCCTTCGGAACCCCTATACCTGTATCTGGCGGCGAGTTCATTAGCGGTGGGAGCTGTATTACTTCGCGAAGTAGGGGGCAAGCAGTGCCCCGTATACTATGTTAGCCATGTGCTTCGGGATGCCGAAACCAGATACCCCAACTTGGAAAAATTCGCTTATGCACTTGTCATAGCAAGCAGGAAGCTAAGGCATTATTTCCAAGGGAGGTTGGTGGTAGTATACACTGATCAGCCGCTGAAAAAGATCATGAATAAGCCAGATTTGTCGGGACGCCTCTCTGCTTGGGCAATGGAATTGACTCAGTTTATCATAGACTATCATCCTCGGACTGCCATTAAGGGTCAGGCGTTAGCTGACTTCATAGTAGAGTGCTCGTTTACCGAACCCGATACCGGATGATGGTGCAATGGTAGTGAGTTCGGTGTCGGGCGATCAAGCAGCTCATGTGTCATGGACTTTGTATGTAGATGGCTCTTCGACTTCGGATGTCAGTGGAGCAGGGGTCATTTTGATTAGCCCAGAGGGATTTAAGGTCCAACAGGCCATTCGCTTTGAATTTAGGGCGACCAATAATGAGGCAGAGTATGAAGCCATTTTGGCCGGATTGCGGTTGGCAAGGAGCTTGGAAGTAAAAGCACTTAATCATCTTCAGTGATTCCCAGTTAGTAGTTAAGCAGATATTGGGTGAGTACGAAGCCCGAGGGGATAGGATGACGAAGTACTTGGCCGCAGTTAAAGACCGACTGCATTATTTCAAATCATATAGTGTGCAAGGAGTTGGTCGGGAAGATAACACCGTAGCCGATGCCTTGGCAAAATTGGCTACAACGGAAACTGCTTCTTTTAGTGGGTCAGTCTACCTGGAGGTCCTGGGGGAATCAAGCATTCGAAGGACAGAGGTGCTCCCGATAGAAAGGATGGACTGTTGGCTCACGCCGTATATTTCCTATCTGGCGGATGGCATCCTTCCTTCGGATCGGTTAGAAGCCAAGAAAATCAAGCATCGAAGTTCGTTTTTCATCTTGATCGATGGGGACCTATACCGAAGGGCGTTTTCTTCTCCGCTACAGAAGTGTCTGACCCCTTCCGAAGCTGATTATACACTTCGGGAAGTCCATGAAGGTATATGTGGAGATCATATGGGCGCTAAGGCATTAGCATACAAGATTCTACGGCAGGGCTACTACTGGCCAACCATCTTCCAAGAATCTAGAGAATTTGTTAAGAAGTGCTCTAAATGTCAGTTGAATGGGACGATCCCTCACCAACCTCCCGAAGAGTTGTATTCGGTATTATCACCCATTCCGTTTGCTATATGGGGGATTGATATACTAGGACCATTGCCAAAGGCTAAGGGGCAGGTCAGTTTTGTTATCGTGGCCATCGACTATATGACGAAGTGGGTAGAAAGCTAAACCTCTCAAAGCAATTACGGAGCAAGAGTGTCTTAAATTTCTCAAGGAATTCGTTGTGTATCGCTTCGGTATCCCAATGGTAATAGTATCGGATAATGGGAGGCAGTTTGTAGGTGCTAAGTTCGAAGAATTTCTCACAGATCTGGGAGTTCAGCACAGGAAGACTTCGGTGGCGCATCCTCAGTCAAACGGTCAGGTGGAAGTCACTAATAGAACTCTTCTCAATGGAATTAAAAGGAGGTTGGATGAAGCCAAAGGAAGATGGCCCGAAGAGTTGCTTAGTGTGTTATGGGCATATCGGACAACAACTCGAACGACGACAGGGGATTCGCCTTTTCGTCTCGCTTACGGGACCGATGCCCTTATTCCTGTTGAGATCGGATCTCCTTCGCTTCGAGTCAGCCAATACAGGGAGTTATATAATGACGAGGGACTTCGCCTCAATCTGGATTTGTTAGATGAGGTTAGGGAGTCAGCTGTCATAAAGTTGACGGCCTATCAGAGGAGGACGGCCAAACACTACAACAAAGGGGTAAAGGTTAGGAGATTTGAGGTTGGAGATCTGGTGCTTCGGGAAGCAGCGGCCTCGACTCCCCAGAATTCAGGCAAACTTATGCCGAACTGGGAAGGGCCTTATGAAGTGGTTGAGGTGCCCAAGCCAGGAACTTACCGGCTTCGGGGTATGGACGGTTCGGATATTAAGAATACCTGGCATGCTGGAAGACTTAGAAAATATTACCAGTAAGTCATAGCCATTTCTTATTGCTGATTATGTAAATCTTTATGTTCATTGAAATAAAATGCTATCAGGTTGTATAAATGAAAATGTTGGGATATTTCATTAATAGTTGTTGAAATTACAAATTGTGTTATTTACATCCGAAAAGAAAAAGCGGTTGAACCACCTTATGCGGTCGGGGAAGTAGGCGGTTCATCTGACCCCTCTTCGTCGTCCGAAGAATCGAGGATAGAGGTGTCCAGTCCCGCAGCCATCATCTTCTCTTTGATCTTCTCTTTGTGGCTTTGATACCCTTCAGAGAATTGCATGATAATCTTATCGGTTAGTTCGGGGGATGCCTTATACTCCTCTATTATTTGGAACTTGGTTTCTTCTTCGGTCATCGGAGGCCCTTGGTTCTTCAACTGGGTGTGCTCTTCCTCCAATGAGTTGTAGGCCTGGATCAGATCCTTCAATTTGAAGTGGGTCTTCTCCATCTGTTCTTCAAGGGCGGCTATTGCTTTCTTTTGATCGGAATCGTTTTCCTTCAATAAGACTCGCTCCTCCATAAGCCTTTCATTCTGTTTCTCCCGATCGGCAATTTCCGATTGAAGGATGTCGACCCGATTCCGAAGCTGATAGCTCTCCCTATTGGCTTCGGTGAGCTTATCTTTCATATCGATATGAAGATCCTTCTCCTTCTCTAAGTCGGATTCCAGGGATCGAATGTCACCCTTCAGGAATTCGTTTTCCTTCTGCCTCGATCTCCTTGTTCTTCTTCGCCAGTTTAAGCAGAGATGGTAGAGATCGGGCAAACACGGCATTAGCCTGTATAAAATATGGATTAGAATCAAGTTCAAATAAAAAAGCGGCTCGGTATGAAATGATGTCTTACCTGGAGTTGAAGCCTCGTGAAGTCTTCCAGGTATTGATCCGGAGAATGATTCTTAAACCGATCGTTATCGGCGGTCATGACGAAGCGCTCGAGGAGATCATAGGGAAACGGGTCCGATGGGTTTTGGGGCCAGAGAGTCCGTGGCTTGGCCCGATTGCTAGATGAAGGGGCCGAAGGGGCCGAAGGGGCCGAAGCCAATTGGTCGGAAGAGTGAGATCCTCCTGATTGAGATTTGACTTGTTGGGTAGGGCCGGATGGAAGTACTGGAGAAGAAGCCTCTTTGCGAGATCTCTTTGCAAGAGGCTCCAGTACTTCCTCATCGGTCTCTTCGTCGATGATGCCTAGGGAGATCGGTTCGGGAATTGTTGCTGGAGTCTTCAGTGGCTTGGGCGGCGGTGGCACCTTCTTCTTTAGCTGCTGCTTCTTCATCAAGGCCATTTTTTCCGATCTGCTCATCTCCAACGTACTTTTCTTAAGGACTTGAGCCATTGGGATAGCCGTGATTGGACGGGCGGCTATCGGCATTCTATTCTGAGGCTCGTCCTCCAAAGGCTCGTTGGGATCGGCCAGATTCGGGTCGGTAGCTCGGGGAATTATTTGGCTGATGTTGGTCGGGGCGACTGGCTTGATGAGCGTTACTGAAAGATGTTAAGCGTTAGAAATCTATACTAGTAAGAAGGAATTGCAAGCAATAAAAGCTTAGTTTGAGGTTCGAGGATAGGTACTTACATCCATGATTGTATAGCCATGTATGGTTGCCGAGGAGTTCGAAGTCCCATTCCTCATCGGGCATCTTGCTGACGAATTGTTTGAACTCTCCCAGGCGGTCGGACGGGAAGGCTTCAATATTGTTGGTATTTTTGCTGAAGCCAACCCAATCCGATATTAGGCTGGTATCGGGTCCTTTGATGTAGAACCATTGGGAGTGCCATCCCTTGTTACTGGTCGGGGTCCTCATCAGGGATTTCTTTTGAGCCCCCTTTACTGGTACCTTTGCTGATTTGCCGAAATCCTGCTTCGCGCGATCGAATTACGGTGAATAGGGCAAAGAAAAAGTCCATGGTCGGTTCGACTTGGCACTCGTGGCAGAAAGCTATATAACAGATCAAGTGAATGAAGGAATTAGGAACCAATTGGGCGAGCCCGACCCCGACCACGCTGAGAAATGTGAGGATGAAGTGGTTGAGGGGGAATCTGAGCCCATACTTCAGGGCTTGGACAGTCACAGCAGTCCAGCCGTTGGGGCGTTGGTACATTCTTTCGTTGAGGTTGGGTGTGCGGATCTGGTAAGATATGGGAATCTGGTACAGTTCGCGGATAGACGCTAGATCTTTGGTTTGAAGCGAGGATATGGTGTTTATATGGTAAAAAGTCTTGTCTGAGGAGTATTCTTCTAGCATCTTTATGTTTTGAAGCTCGGCTTCAGTTCGGGGTGATGGAGTAGAGAAGGGGTTGCTAGGAAAATCGGAGCTTGTGATAGGATCTTGGGAAGAAACGCTGAGTCCTCCAGAGGTGGAACTAGTTTTGATGACAGAGGATGGAATTGGCGGTGCGGCGGCGGTAGAAATTGATGCGATTGCAGTGGTGGTGACTGTGGTGGCTTCCGTTGTTATCGCTGCTGTAGGAGGGAGGATCTCATTAGCAGCTGCCGCGGATGCACTGGTTTTCGATGGGTTAGAAGAGCTTGAGGCGTCATTGGTTGCCATGGAAGAATAGAAGAACGAGATGCGAGATTCAAATGATCGGCAAGGTAGGGAAGCGGTGGTGAAAGTTGCAGAAAGGAGATTGAGATATTTGAAAATTAGGGCTGAAAGTGGCGGTTGATTTTGGAAGGGTGTTGCCTTTATTGGGCGCGCCCCTTAAGTTTCGGCCTATTTTCCCACTAACGGTACTGTTTCAATAAATGTGGTGGGACCGTTATTGCCACGTGGCAACTGGGGATATTAATGGATGTGTTGATGTGGGACGGTTATGTTCTAAAGGATTGTTTGGTTCATTATTTGGAGATTAAGATTCATTCTTTATACTCTTTTATTATAATTCATTTTTATAATTAAAGAGTAAGGGGCAATGTTGGGTTCTGGGTTCGGGACTCCTGACCCGATGTGCTAGATCCGACCCGTGGTGTGGGTTCGGGATGCAGAGAAGTAGTTTGGTTAAAGAAGTTATCTTATAACTAAGTTGACTTATATTCTGACTAAAGCATTTATTATGATTTGGTTGATGGGACGTATGCTTTATATTGTCAAGTGGGGCCTGGCGTGATGATGGCAAGTGGGAGTGTATATATAAGGCTTTCCTCTTCATTTCAAAGGTAATGCAAAACTAAACACTAAGCTAAAAACCTCCATTGTTATCAAAACCTTGATATAGCCTGTACTAATTCTCACGCCTGAGCTATCCCCCGGTGGCAAAACCACCCGGAACTTTGAGTGAGGTTTCGTTATTGTGCAGGATTAGCGCATTTTGTAGTGACTAAAGTGCGCAGACAAATCTTGGCGTTAACACTAGTGAACCAAAAGATGGGTGGGTATATTAGGCTTTGAAAATTGCATGCCACAAGTCATTGTCATTTAAGGAGTATTTTGTTTATGAGGTTCTTATTTTTCCAACCACAAGAAGGCTACTTCCACCAAAGATGTTGATCCAAATAGATATGGTTTACTTCTCTCTTACAAAGGTTATCATTTTTTGAACATGAATCTTTTACTCGGTACTTATTCAATTGGAAGTATTGATTCAATTCAAAAAATTTATTTCGCAATTTGATAATCCACAAAATTTTCTCCATGAAAGACTATCCCTTGATTATTTATACTGTCCCAAATATCTGATTGCATTTTTCAACTAAAATGAAGCCCTTTATTTTTTTTATTTTATGAATTGTTTAATTTAAAAATAATTAAATCTCTCCGGATAGGATTCAAAATTCTCTATAGATTAAGGGTTTAGCTCAAGTGGTAGTGAACTTATTTTTATTTTATTTTTTGTGCAATTCATTGGGCTTCTAAATAAGTGCTTATATGAGTATTATCACAAAAACGAAATATTAATGAAAAATAAAAGACAAACATTTTGAGAAAAAATGAAACTTATAATATAGACAGAGTTTAATGACTAATGTTTTTATACTTAAAAATCTTTAGGAACTAATGATTTGTAAGGTAATTAGAGATATCGAGTATATTTTGTATTAATATTAAATAAATACAATTTCTTACACAAATAATAATATTATTGATAAATGGTTGCCGATAAATTACGTAAGGAAAAGGGTACTTGAAGTATTCAAACTCTAAAAATCTTTGCTATATGCGACAAAATATTGCAACTTTGTTGCGAATATATACCAAGCACGCTCTGTATAAAGTATAGATGTATAAATAATTGGTGAAAGACTTCAAAAAGATATAAAATGAAAATTAGAAGAATACCAAAAATTATAAGGAAATTATTAAAAATAAAATAAGGCATAAACAGTGTTTTTGGCATACGGAAACGCCGTTTATAGTGGGGGTAGGTCATCTCAAGTCTCAACCCGGTTGTTTCAATATAATCGTGGGTCCCAACTATTTGGATATAAGTTATGCTAAATTCTAACCAAAGAATATTCTAAAAACTCAAAATTAAGACTGTAAATCGAACCAAATAATTCAGACTCGATTTAAAAAAAATGTGAGCGAGATTCGAATTCGTTAATTAATATGATTCAAATATGGGCACAAAAAATAGTTCAAATAAAAATACGAGTAAAATCTGAACAACGTTATACTCGGTTCGTTTAAGAATCAAATTATTCGAATTCTTGATCATGATTCGATACATACTTGATTGATACATATTCGAATAGATACTCGATACATTCTCTTATAATATATGCACAATTTAATAAAATTAGAATAAATAGTTATTATTTTTTAATTTTAATTGTATTTTTTTATTTGTAAAGTGTAATTTAAATATATTTTCTAATTTCTAAGTAAAATAATAAGTTCAATTGGTAATTGTATCTATTATAAAGCTACTTACTATGTAAAGACTGGAATTCGAGCTTGAATTCGAAATTTGCGAGTAGTTTGAATATAATTCGATCCGAGTAATAAATATTCGAGCCGAGCCGAGTCGAATCTGAGAAGAATTTTTCAAATATAATTCGAATCAGAGTCGAATTCATGTAAAAAATTTACTTTTCGAGTTGAATCCGAGTAACTCTCTGTTCGCATCGGTTTGACTCGTTTACAACCCTATTCAAAATTCTTAAAACTTTCTTGGGTTTAGCCCAATCCTGTTGACCGTAACACTCAGTTACTGACAAGAGAAATGGATAAAAAACTTAGGTTTTTTGTCCAATTCTTTTGTTATTAAATATTTTAATGAACGAAAAAAATAGACAAAAGTTTATCTATTTTTTTTGCCAAAATTTTCTATCTAAAGGACGAATTTGGTAGAAAATTAAATAACATATTGAGATTGGCTCATCATTCAGTAGGTCCGACCAATGGTCACTACGACAAGGTAGTCGGGGATTTCGCTCCCCTATGAGCAAATGATTGCAAAACTCGCTGGTGAACTGACGGGGTTACAAGGGGCAGCGTCCCCTGGAAACCAAGTGTAATGTGTATTTGGGTTTGGTGATTTATTAGTAATCTGGTCTTGAGTTTTATTAATGTTATGAGCCTTTGAGCTCATGATATAACAGTTAGGGTTTTCTAGTTACTTATAAATATTATTTAGTGTATGGATCATTGTAAAGTATGAGACACACATATATGAATACATCAAATAAACAGGACTAGCCAAGTCGTTTATCTTTTCTACTCTTTATCTAGTTTTTGCGTGATTGTCTATTATTCGATCTTAAATTTTAACATAACATAAGATCATCTTTTATAATTCATATTATACCCTTTAAATTATATATAATAAAACTAATATAAAGGCAACTTAATATAAATGTGAAACTTAAGTATTATTTTCTTTTCCTTTATAAACTCATTAACAATATGAAAAAAACACATAAATTTTTTTATTCTTTTCTTTTCCATTTTAAATTAATTTTTTATTTTTTTCTTTTCTTCCCAAACTCAGAAGCAGAATGTAAAAATCTATTGCTTTGTTCTACATCACAAATTTTAGAGGTGAGAAAAAAAAGCTGGAAATCGAGAAAAAACACAAAACCAAACCGCTAAAAACTGTAAGCAACGAAAAATTCAATAAACCAAAATTGAAACAACTGAACCGCGCATTTAGTTACAACAACTATTACTAGTGAAAATCGACCAAATTAACTAAACTGCACAAATATATATATATATATATATATATATATATATATATATAAACATAAAGGCTCTTCAACAAAAAACTTGACTTTGTCCTAGGCCAAACAGCTTCGCTAACGCCCTAGTTCGAACAATGAGAGAAATCGTCTTGGTAGTCCAAACCAATTTCTTTCATCTACCTTTTTGAGGCAAATAGTTCGCGCACACACACACACACATATATATATAAGCATAAGGCTCTTCGACAAAAATTTGACTTTGGCCTAGGCCAAATAGCTTTGTCAATGTCCTAGTTCGAAACAACGAGAGAAATCATCTTAGTAGTCTAAACCAATTTCTTTCATCTATCTTTTTGAGGTAGATAGTTTACAGTGCTCATTCTATAGATAATATATATATATATATATGTGTGTAAGAGATATTAAATTTTTCTTATAATTATTATTCTAAACAGTAAGGTATTAAATTGATAAAATGATAAAGTTACGGGTGAGATGTGCAAATTATATTATAAAAAGGTATGTCAGGAAATATTCGTTCAGTCGGGTAATATTCCTTTTGTCAAAAAATATTCGTTCTATCGGGGAATATTATATTCGATAAAGTATGACAGCGCCGAATAACCAATCATTGGTGGGCCCTACAAAGGAATAACTGTCGGATATATAAAGCGATAGAAATAATTTATTTTTAAAAAATTGGCGGCAGAACTTTTACATTTAACTGTTGAAATACCCGGTAATAAAAAAATAGTAACACACATTATTTCACAGTAGCACGCGATACTCCACAGTAGCACACGGTATTCCATAATAGCACACTGTATTGCACAGTATTTCATATTATTGGTTCAATAATTGCTAAAGTGACAATAACATAGTATTTTATATTATTGACTTAATAATTGTCACAGTAACAACTGCACAGTATTTCACATTATTAAATCAATAATTGTCACGACACAGTAACTCATATTATTGAAAGGATATTATTAGTTAGTATTATTGGTAATGTCTAAAAATTCTGTCGAGAAAAAAGGTTATTTAATTGTGCGCCATTTATACGGAAGGCACCCTGTTTTCTGGGAATGATATGGTTGCTATTATTGCGAGTATATTATATATGTGATATTAATATAATAATACAGAAAATAGATATATTAATAATAATAATTTTTGATAATGGATCTATCATTTTAATAATGGAGTTACTTTTTTAATAATAGATTAATCTTTTTGATAATGGATGATATAGATTAAAGAAAAAATGGATGGATGATATAGATTAAAGAAAAAAAATGGATGAATGATATAGATTAAAGAAAAAATGGATGGATGATATAGATTAAAGTGTGATAATTGATGTGTGGTAGATATTGGTTAAATTTTGTTATAAATAGGGGGTTTAGCATAAAGAAATTCACAACTTCTTTATTTACATTTTCTTTCACTCTCTAAAAATTTCTTATTGTAAGTTTCTCTCCAATTGTAAGTTTCTCTCCAAGTATGCTAGGCTACCTCAAGTATTAGTAAATATCATCTCGAGTACTACATTTGTATTCCAAGTCATTCCAAGTTAAATCTTTTATTGCATTCTTCTTTGAGTTCCCGAGTGGAATTTTCTTATGTACAATAGTTTTTTAGAAAAATTGTAGTAAATTCATCATTTATCGGAATTGAGTGATTCCAAGCCTGTTTTTATTAGTTTTTCGTCCTCTACAACTTTGAAGAAGGAAGGAAAGTCATTCAATGTCATCTTCGTGTCTTAAAATACTAAAAACCGTAACCTATCTTGATTTTCGTTACTATTTTCAGCCCTAGTTTTGAAAAGTCATAACTTACTCATATTAACTCCGAATGGAGTGATTCTTGAGTCTATTTTGTGTATCTTTTCGAGAGCTACAATTTTTGTCAACACATAAAGAGATTTTCAAAACTCTAGAAGATCCGAAAGTCAGATTCTTCACTGATGCAAAGACAAACAAGGAGGGAATTGTTCAGCTATTAATTTTGTGTTTCACAATATTGAGGTAAGGGGTGATCATTCTTTGATACTCATAAGTGATATTATTTCCTTTCATACTTGTATGAAATATCATTTCTTTCATACTTGTAAAGGGGTTATCATTCGTTCATACTCGTAAGGGATATTACTTTCTTTCATACTCCTAAATCGAAACTTACTATGGTAAGTATTGCTTTTATAATTCCGGAAATGATTTAAAATTCCTTTGAGGTTTGCGCTTCATTTAGTATTATTTTACTTGAAATTTTTATTTACCTGAACTTTCTTATTAGATTTTAATCGTTATCTTTGAAATATGAATCTTGAACATCATTCTTAAATTTGACTCTACAATTTGGTCATTGTGTTGACAATTTGAACATTATTAAACTCTGGGTAAAATTAAATTATAAATACCTAATGTTTATTCTTTATCTTATTATTTTGATTATTCTGTCAATTCATTATATCATTGTTATAATCATTATGGTAAAATTTCTCTTTGGCCTGAGTGCAAAAAAGAACTGTTGACTGGTATGATTATGACCAAATGCTATAGACTGGTATGATCATGGTCATTGAAGTTACAGTTGATTGTCTTTGGCTTTGGTACAAAGATGAATTGATTAACATGATTATGACTATAAACTATTAATTGGCATGATTATGACCCAGAACTGTTGTTTGGTATTTCAGATATAAAAGTTTGATGATGAATTTATAAATAGGAGAATATTGTGAACATTATTGCCTATCTTAATCTCTCCTAATTGATTTCTATTTCTGCTGCAGTTTTTGATCTAAAACTTGTTGTCTATTATATTTTATCAAGTTTATTACTGTTGAAGACTAATGATATGTTATTCATTAATATCATTAATATCTTAGACATGATATTTTTTACTAAGCTATTTGTGTTCACCATTTTGCTTCACAATTCCTTTCAGGTTATAAGAGTGTAGCTGGGTCTAAGCGGGAAAAATAGGGGAATTGAGTGATGGTCTGAGTTTGTAGCTGTAGTAATCCTCAGTATATTATATATTAGTGTGTCAATAATTGTATCGAGGACTTAATTTGGGTCTGAATACTGTCATACTATATATAACACAATATTTGTATTAAGAAATATGCGTATTGTTGTGTGTTTACGGTATTTTAACAATTGATTTTTGTGAAAAAAATTGTGTTAGTAGTATGTATTTTGGCGACTCAAAATGAGTTGTGTGAACCCGATTTTGAGAGCGTCACAATATATATATATATATATATATATATATATATATATATATATGTATTCACATATACACACATGTATGATAAAACTCTAGTATATGATTACTAACTTAATAATAGAAAGTGCATTTATGAATGAATTAATTGTCTACATGTTGTTAGTTTTTTAGTTGTTTATATGATTTTTCTTCTACTTGTTCATATCATACATATATAACAAACTTGTGGGGAGTATTCATAACTTTTTTATACCATAAACATTATGTAAGTTCTAATAATTTCATAGATGCATTAGTCGCAATATTAATAGTGGATAATAGTTGTGGTTTGAACTTTTATATAAACTCCTTTTATTATTAACTTGCTTATTTACTTATTTCATTCTTTGAATAACATATTAATCTGAAAAAAACGGTAACCGCAAAATATTAATCAAAATTGTTAGTAATCGAACGGTTTGATTAATCGCAATTACAGTTACTTTTATAATATTAACCGCACTATACAGTTTAGTTACGGTTATGCCTTATAACTGTACTATTCACACACCTAATAAATTTTATAGGTGGGATGGAATAATTTAGTTTATGAAATTTTTTCGAACACATTTAGGTAATGAAATTGACACCCCACATTTCATTAAAAAGGTTAAACTATCATATTCCTTTATATCCTATTTTCCTTTGCCTTGCTCAATAAAATAACCGAGTGTCTCACGCAATCATTCTTTTTTTTTTTTTTAGTGTTTTTCAAACTACTAAGAAACTAAGATAATTGTATAATAATAAGATAAGGCTTTGCGAGACAGAAGTTTTGGATTAGTTAGAGTAAATATTTTTCAGTGTTGACATCTACCCCTTTTATAGCTTTTAGTGAGTTTTGTCGTCTTCTGAATGATTTTTTTATCCATTTGAATTTGAACGTTGACACTTGTCAGGTGTAGGTCATACAATACCATTAGACCCCGAAGATCTCTCCATCTTCAAAATTGAGCTCACGGATGGCAAGAGGTGGTGAGCAAGATGATGATGGACCAATTCCTTGCATACAAATTTTAGTGGAATATGACCCTTGTTCTCTCATTCTCTATCTAGTCTCATTCAAAGGTGGATGCACCCTAGTACTTTTTTTTTTTTATATTTATTTTTGGTTTTTTATATGTTGTGTTTAATTTATTTTGTTTAGTTGAATGCTTGAATCCATTATTTCATGCGTTATTTTTTTTGTTTTTTGTTTTTAATTTATATATAATTATAATTACATCATGTGATATTTTATTTTTTTAATTATTTAATCATATATATCAATTAATTGGTTGAATTTCTTGAAAACCGTTGTATACATTATTTATATTAGCACCAAATAGCACATGCGTTGCATGTGTATATAACGTGGTCTGAAAATAAAAATTTCATAATATTTGAAAGATTAAATAAAAAGATGTCATTTAGTTGATTGAGGATGTTTGTATAAATATTCTTTGTAATTTTTCATTCAATTGAGGAATTTTTTAATAATTTATTTTAATTTTTGTGAATGATAATTTGATTGTGATGTTTATGCATTTATTTTTAGTTTTCCCCCTTTAATTTTTCGGTTAAATTCTTATTTTTTTAATTTTAAGAATTAAAGTTATCCCCACGTGACAAAAGTAATAAAATGAAAAAAAGTCTCCAAAGTATTGTTTGACATTAACTTTGTTTGTTTTATCAAATACTATTCTAGTATTCTTTCTGTTCCAAAATTAAAAATACACTATTAAAACAATGACTTTTAATTTTTTTTTTCAAACCATTCTCTAACATTTGATGAAAATATAATACTGATAACACGATAATACTCAATCTACTTAAAAGATGAATAATGGCATAACAAAATTTCATATCACTTTATAATTTAAATATTTTTAATTTAAAAAATAATAAAAAAAGTATATTTTATTATTTTAAAACAAGGAAATGCACAAAAATATCTCGAGGATGACGAAAACTAAATTTGGAAGGATGGTATAAAACACCCCAAAATGGGCTCACTTTCGCACATCACAATAAATAAGACAAAATAAGTTCCACTTGGAAATAGCCAAAAAATTGGGTGAGAAAAATGAAAATAGTACAAGTGCCCAAACTTTATCTCAAATTGTTTCCTTCAATATTCCACTCATATACAGCCTGCAAATTTCCCCAAGTCACCCTTTGGAGTTTCGAACTTCCATTCCCAGTTTTTTAGAGAGAGAAATAATGTGAAGACTCAGAAAACAGTTAGAGAGAGACATCAAGTTGGTTTTGTTTGCCACCAATTTGTTTACCTTTTTCTGGGACCGTGAAATCCTTGTGCCTCCAAAACTTCAAGTGGGTCATCTTTCTCTCTCTCTACTCCCACTTGTTGGTCTTTGCAGTGTGTGCCTCCCCTCTTTTCTTTTTCAACTCCTTCCCCAAATGACCAAGCTTTTCCCTTTTTTTATTGTTAAAATTAATAACAGTAATGTTCTTTCTTCCCTATCTCCATACAAACATCAATTTTCTCTCTCTTCGGTTCATTCTTCTAACTTTGTCTTGATTTATTGTAGTTATCAATTTGCTTACCCATCAAGGTAATACAAATAAAAAAGACCAATCTTTTGTTTTTGTTGTTGTTGTTGTTATTGTATTTAGAGTTTGCCCTGTATATGTTGTATTTTTATCTGTTTGAATTTTATTGTTTTTGTATTAACTTAAAGGTTGGATCTCTCTTGTATGAGAGGGGTTTAATTTGAATTTGGGCATCTGGGTATTGTTATTTTTTGCTATCTTTAGTGGGTTTTAGTTGAAATGCTTGTTTTGATTCTTGGATTTGATGGGTTTATTTGAGGTTTCTTGCTGTTGACCTAAACTGCCTTTCTGGGTTGGCTTGAAATTTTGCACTTCTTGTGGTTTTGTCACCGAGAGATCTCATGCTTGGTCCAAGACAATGGAGAGTTTTATGGCCAGATTTTTTCTTCGCTAGCATCGACTTGTATAGCTTAGCACAAATAATATGAAGAACCTTCTAAAGAAACTTCATATCATGTCCAATCAGTCTGAAGATTTAGAGGGCTCTCCTACTTCATCAAAGAGCAATAGGTTGAGTGATGTTTCCTCACCTGAGAGGTTTTCGCAGTCTCAGTCCCATCATAATTCGGAGCACAAACCCTTTTCAGCCATTTCAGGTTGGTTGAATTCGGTTACAAATAGGCGTAGTCCTAGTCCTAGTCCACCATCATCTTCAAATGTGCCTAGAGGAGAGATAATTGAACAGCCTGATTCCGTGAGCAGTAGTGCTTTGAATACAGTGAGGCGTGATTCGGAGTCTATTAACTCGAGGGATCCTGATGTAGAAGAGGAGTATCAAATACAATTGGCTTTGGAGTTGAGTGCACGGGAGGATCCCGAAGCAGTCCAAATTGAAGCAGTTAAACAGATTAGTTTGGGTTCTTATCCTCCAGAGAATACTCCAGCAGAAGTTGTTGCATTTCGATATTGGGTACGCATGCTTCTCATTTTCTGGGTAATTAAGTATCATCTTTTTAACTTGGTACAAATTGGTTTACTGCTTGTTATCTTATGTTGTTATAAAAATTGGTCATCTTCTGATATATGACTTGTTGAGTGCTCATTGCTCTGAATGTAAATTGTTGTGTTTTAAATTCAAAATTTTCTATTGTAAGAAGCACTGATATGGTCGTGTTGCTGTATACCAAATACCGAAGGAGCAAACCTCATTTCCTTCTTTTCATGAATGCTTATTAAATACATGAAGGAACTTGAGTACGAATTCCTTTTAAACCTCCATACCTCTCACAGAACTTCAAGGTCCATGATTGACAGCCTTTTCTTAATACAGCTCTCCTTCAGTTTGTAATGCTTGAGCTACGCTCTAGATTCTAGTATTCTTTTGGTGTTAGCATATGAAAATAAACAACATTCAAGAGTTATTGATAAAGTAAAGAGGATCATATGAGTGAGTCTCCCCAAGGTGTTTACCTGTACATAGAAAAAAGAAAAAGAAAAAGGAAAAGGTGATCTTTTTATTGTAATTTGTAAGTGAGAAGATTTCATGTAATGCAGGAGTACGCGGCCTTCTATCCATATTATCCAGCAAAAAGGAACAAGAAATAGATTACGAACTCCACCAATCATACACATTTAAGGTGATTAGTTATTTATCATGGGCTGCAAAGGAGATAGCAAATGAAGGTTGGCTACTAATGGAAAAGATCATGATTTTAGGCAGTCATTTGACATGTAGAGTAGGGGTTTGCTACAATATCCGTCAAAAACTACTTATAACTGCAGAGTTTCTTATACGTAGTGCTTTTGAATTTTTAGTTTCTCCATAAGAAAATAAACATCTGACTTGAATTTTTAGTCTCTCCATAAGAACATAAACATCTGACCCACCGATCTATCTTCCTCCACACCATGCCATTCGTACAACAGTGTTATAGTGTTTTTGAGAACTCAAATTTTTGTTGTTCATGTAAATATATAAGATTTGTTTCTTCACAAAGATATTGCCTTGTTGGTGGTGGAGCCTCGTGCCCAAGTGCAGCTGCCACACACAAATCCTTTACGTGACATTTAATAAAAGCTCTTATTTACATTACTTATTTATTGGTGGACCTTGATGACTACTCTAGCTTACAATGAGGCTCAAACCAGAGTTTTATCCTTAGCAACCACTTAACTACCCATGGCTTAGGCAACTTCCCCACGAGTTCCAATCATTAGCAATTGATCAATGATTGTTTATGCTTGCTAAGTGAAACAAAGAAAACAGATGCAGTAAACTAGACCAACTATTCCTACTTTTAACAACACAATTGGTCTACTCTGGCTCCATGTGTAAAAAAGAAGGTTAGTAAGAAGTCAAACAAGATTCATGCTAAGAAAAGCTGAGTGAAGATAGAGCAGCCAGGGAAAAGATTCTGAAGCTTGAGATGGATGAATTTTTCCTTTATGGTTATGGGAGTGGATAACTAGAACCTTATCAAACCTCAAGGGGTTGATGTCATGCTTGAGAATCTCAGGGTAGGTTAGTTTAATTAATCCTTTTGCATAATTATCATTTTAACATAGCCAAATGAAGAATATACTTATCTCAAGGTAACTTTACATCCCATAAAATTTTAAGAATGTAACAGATGCTTATGTCAAGCACCCATCCTCGGGAGGCATGAGTAAGGGGATTGGGGAAGGGAAGATGGCTTTAGAAGCAATCCTTGTGACTTTAAGTAAATTTATCCAAAACACTCCAATTCAAACAAAAACATAAGAAAATTTAATGTTTACTTAGGACACATACATTTAATGGTTTAGATATATAAAACAAAAGCATCTTGCTTTAAACATGTATTTCATATATAAATACACAAAAATATGTTCATAGATTTACGTTACACTTAGCACATATATTGTCAAGTCATCTCATACTTCTTCACAAGCCCAGTAAAGAATACTAATACAACCTTAAATTAATGTATAATGCAATCATAAGAAAACTCATACAAATGAAGCTTCAATGCAATATGCTTTCCTTACCCTTTATTCTTTCTTTCTCATAATCTTCTAACAAGTACGTGTCGTATCTTTTGTTATGTTTCAACAAAACCAATATCCTAATTTTGGCTAGGAACCAACCATTCTCACGGGGATTTGACTGGGATTTGTCTCGGAGTCATCCACAAGAGAATCCATATCCTAATTCAAGTCTAGGAACCAACCTTTTCCATTCCAACTTTTGCAACACAATAAAACTTCAATTCAAAATCACTTTGTTACTACTCTCACCTTCAAATTTATAAATGAATGCATGATGTGATCAAACACAACATTCACATATTTATATAAATTTCTCAGCCTTGCATCACATTCTATAAGACGAATACTAAAAATTCTATAAACATAATCATCTAGTATCAAAAGAGTGTTTCACAAATATTCCAGCTTACTATAGTTCGATAGAATTGTTATAACTGTTTCTTTATTAAGTTTTTGGCGTCAATTCCACTTCTAATAGAAACTACATTTTCAGGGCTACATTTTAGTGTCAAGAATCACCAAATTATGTTATATAGCGAGCGAGCTACAACTCTTCAAAGTTAGCCTACATGTGTTGAAAAATCAGTGTGCGAAATGTTATAAGCTTTACTTTTGTATGAATTTAGTAAAATACTTAGATACTTCCAATTAAGCTGATTTTTGGTAGGGACAAACTAGACTTATCTATGTTAGCATATAAAAGTTTCATGGAAAGAATCTTGGATCATACCATAAAAACCAGGACTGGTTAAAACTTTAGCTTTATATACATCCTTTGTAATCCTTTCTTTTACTAACATGACACATCTACTTTACCAAATCATTAGAGTAAACTCTAATAAACTCATAATCATGAACAACTTAAACTTGAACATCATATTCAGATCAGAACATTTAAGATTCATATTAGAACATAAAAAAATAATTAAATAGTATTAAAGAAAGTTAGCTCATCATTTGATAATTGAACAAAACACCAAAACAATTAAATAGACCACTTCAAAAGATGTATTAGAGTCCCTTACAAGTACATAGGCTAGGAACCCTTATTAGAGATTTCCTTTAGCTTTCTCTTTGTTTCTCCCTTCGTTTATTCTTCTTTTCCTTTCCACTTGCTTGTCTAGAGACAAGCTCCTCTAGCTTGTATTATCTGGCCTCTCTCTTGTTATTCAAGTCATGTAGGTGCTAGGTGTCATATACATGTGCTAGGTGTCATTTAATTAGCTAGGTGTTATATTTCCAAGTGCATAGTCATCACTTATTAATTTAGATTCACACTAATGATTCTAATTTGCTTAACTAATCTTTCACTAATCATTGAATTTTGATTAGGTAGACTCTAAACATGAGTTATCTTAATTAATCAAGATTAGTACTAATTAATCATGCTTAAGTTGATCAAACCAAATATGACCTTTTAGCAGTCAAGGGAAAGAACTTTTGACTATAACTTATAAGTTATAACCAAAATAACCAAGGCAAGTTATATAGTTACATTATTCATTAGAAATTAGAGTTCTCACAGCTTATCTTTGTTTTCAGTATTTTCCTGTCATATGTTTATTATTCCTAACCTATCTCATGCCATAGATTTTATTCATGCTTCACAGAATTACAATGCTCTTAGCTATGATGATAAGATTGTCGACGGTTTTTATGATCTATACGGCATCTTGATGGAGTCCACTTCATCAAAGATGCCTTCCCTTGTTGATCTTCAAGGAACACCAGTGTCAGATAACATCACCTGGGAAGCGGTTCTTGTTAATAAGGCTACCGACTCTAAGTTGTTACGTCTCGAACAGAAGGCCTTGGAGATGGCTGTCAAGTCGAAGTCAGAATCTCTAAATGATGTAGGTAGTGATTTGGTACAGAAGCTTGCTGCTTTGGTTTCTGATCACATGGGGGGCCCAGTTGGGGATCCTGACAACATGTTGATGGCATGGAGAAGTCATAGTTCTAATTTGAAGGCAACTCTTAGGAGCATGGTTTTACCTCTTGGTTCTTTGACAATTGGGTTGGCGCGCCATCGTGCACTGTTGTTCAAGGTATTTTCAGCATTTTCAAGTTTTTAAAGTAGAGTAAACCTAATGTAGAATAGAGGTTTATACTAGCATTTGTTTCTGTTTTGAGGGGCATGATGCTTGACCATGGTGCTATTGATTGGCATTTTTTTTGATAAGTTGCT
Source organism: Aralia elata (assembly GCA_034770075.1). Taxonomy (NCBI): domain Eukaryota; kingdom Viridiplantae; phylum Streptophyta; class Magnoliopsida; order Apiales; family Araliaceae; genus Aralia; species Aralia elata. The sequence continues at coordinate 78,462,382 of CM068378.1, forward strand.
ATTGATTGAAAAACTTGTACTCATATTTTTGAGGGGTTAACTATCATCTTAATTTGCTATGGTGATTCACTTCTAGTTGGTTTTGACTTTTACTGTGTGAAAAGATTCATCCATATGCATGTGAGATCCTCTTGCACCCTGACTCTTTCCCAGAACTTTAACGAGAAACCTTCTAAATTCCAATGAGTTTAAAATCTCCGCTCCTTTGCCTTAAAATAATGTAAAATTCTGGTGTCCTACTAATTGTTTAAGAATCTGACTAGTTAGCTGTTCCTTCAGCTCTATGCATACTCTTTTCCACTGCACCAACTACACAGTGATAATTGTGCTATTTATTGCACATTTCAAAGTACTCGCTATATTCTTTGAAGCATTGACCAAGAATTGGTGCCAATAGATATACAGACTATTGATTGTGCTTATTGTTAGTCTTTGCCTTTATGTATTGTTGCAGTCCATAAAAGATTCGTGGGAAAGTAAATTCATGAAAGAGGATAATTTTTAAAATTGGATTTATCTCAAGGTGGAGCCTACATGGAGTCATTTGATACTTTAATTTATTTATTAGAGTGTTGTTTTTGTCTCTATTTCTAAATGATGGTACAAAATATTGGCTTTCCTGATTCCGAACTCCGAAGTTTGTACATCTTGAATAGTTGCTGGAAACTGCTGATGTTTCACTCGTTTCACTCTTGCTACTGATGTTTCACTCTTCTTATTCTCCTCTAATCAATCCAAAGTTCCTTCGGATAGACCGTGAGTCCGTGACAGATACTTTAAAGTGTAAGCTATATGGTATCTAGCCTTGCCTCCCATCACTTACTAGACCACCCTTTTCTTTTTGATCGGCTGTGTATGACCGTCATCATGTCGTGGCTTTCCAGAGATTTCTTTTGTAAACACAGTTTTAGGAAGATTTTTTGTAATTTGCCACATTGTAAATGGGAAGATAATTTATTTTTGTGGTGAGAGAAAATATATCTTATCTTCATCCAACTGTGTGGTATTGATACTTAATATGTTTGGTGAAGGTTCAATCAAATTTGTGGGTTTAATTTCGCTGTTATGGCATGTCTGGTAGACTTTGTAGTACGTATTTTCTGTTCTCTAGAATCTTCCGTATGTTGGGGACTGGGGTGAACTTCCTTAGTCCCCATGATCCTATAATTCTTATAACATGAAGCTGTTTGACAGGTCATGTTGTGGGACATGGAATTCTTAATGATGCATTTCCTTAATAAGTATAATTTTAATCTCTCTTAATGCTGAAAAGCATTTCATACATTTTACATGAGCCTTATTACATTTATTTACATAGTTTTTTCATTTTGTGCTTCTTGTTTTAAGGTGTCAGTTTGAAATGTGAACTATAACTTGAAACGGCCTAATTTGAATGGTTTTATAGGTCTTGGCTGATAGTGTTGGCATCCCTTGCCGGTTGGTGAAAGGACAGCAATATACTGGTTCTGATGATGTGGCAATGAACTTCGTAAGGATTCATGATTCAAGGTTATTACTGTTTATTTTTTATGTTTTCTTATATATTCTCCATGCACAATCTTTTATTTATATATTATATCATATATTATGAGCTTCTATAATAGCTGTGGCTTGCTGCTTATAAATTGCTTACTCCTCCGGTTCCACAAAAAGAGCCTCGCTTGTAAAATTTGCAAACTTGAATGATATATTTTTTTCCCACGTTTATCCTTGCATACAATGAGTGTTTAGTTTATTAGTGATGGCGTGATAGTGAAAATGTGATTTTAAACTCAAGGACATTGCGTCATTTTGTACTATCATCTACAAAAAAGAACTCTTTTTGTGGATTTTTTCTTTCTTTTTGTAAATGAGACTCTTTTTGTGGAATAGAGGAAGTATATTAATAGAACAATGTCAAGAATTTAATAAAGATTCCTGGAATGATGAAATGTCGAATAAATAGCACTCTCAAGTCTCAACTGAGGGATCACTATTTTTTTTTACTGATAAGTACAACTGAGGAGGATTATTAAGCATTATTGATTGAAGATTATCAAAAGTAATTTTAATATCTACTTATAATTTTCCTAGTTGGTTTTTTGTAACCACCAACACACTCAGCTTAAAGATACAAGTGTTGAAGATAAATGAAATATTGTTTAGTGGAAGTATTTATTCTTTTCAAGAGGGTTTTACTTCTTGTAGTTGTTAATTTGTGGGAGAGTTTTCTTGAGTGATCTCACTGTTTGTATTTCTGTATTCTTAAGTACGTTATTCCATAATTTGAATGTTTTTTTTTTATAAATATTTTTTTTAATTCCTAAAACAATGGCTGATGTGGATCCAGGGAATACATTGTTGATTTAATGGCGGACCCTGGTACACTTATTCCATCAGACATTGCAGGATCACATATAGACTATGAAAAGTCTTTCTTCCCAACTCGCCCTTTGGCTGTAGACTCCTCTCGTATGGCTACATCTAGTAGTGGGGTTACTATTTCGTATGAAGAGCAGTCAGAGTGGCAGACACCGGAGAATAGATCCAGGTCTAGTTATCTCAATGCTGCAGGAAACCAATCTGATGAAAGAAGTGAACTTGTGCCTTCCGCAGATTTATTACTACATAATAAGGCTGAGGAAGGGTCCAAGAAGTCATCAGCTAGAAGTCACAGAAATGTAGGGAAGGAGGCAGCTTGGGAAATTCCTCGCAGACCTAATCATTCTCACACGCATGCAAGATCTCCTTCCTGGACTGAAGGTGTTAGCTCCCCAGCCGCACGTAAAATGAAGGTGAAGGATGTTTCACAATACATGATTGATGCTGCCAAAGAAAATCCGCAGTTAGCTCAGAAACTTCATGATGTGTTACTTGAAAGTGGTGTTGTTGCTCCTCCAGATCTGTTTACTGAAATATATCAGGAGCAGGTGAATATAACAACAGTTGAGCATAAGTCCCCAGCTGAAGATGATGAAAGAAATAGAAAGAGAGATGACACATTGAAAACCAAGGGTCAAGGTGATCTTAATCGACCTCTCTTTTTGCCTCCTCTGCCTTATCATGGTGCACATTCTAGAGGAGGTCATTATGGACAAGCAGAGGATCAATCAGTTTCCAAAGTAGTAGGGGAGCAGGTTTCCTCACAGTCTGACATAGCTCCAGCAAAATACGTGAGAAACGTTCCTGTTGCAGCAGCAGCAGCGGCGGCAGCAGCTGTTGTGGCTTCTTCAATGGTAGTTGCTGCGGCAAGGACAACTACTGATTCAAATCTTGAACTTCCTGTAGCTGCTGCCGCCACTGCTACAGCTGCAGCTGTGGTGGCAACAACTGCAGCTGTTGGCAAGCAGTATGAGAACTTGGATGCTCATTCACCAAGTGCTGCTCCTGCCTTCGTCAACCCATTGGATCATGAAAGAAGTGATGGAGACGCAGATTCTGCTGTTTATGAGCCACAGGTTAGCGGTGACCAAGCGCCTGATGCTGCACCGGGAAATCACGAAGGTGAGAGAATATCAGATAGGTCTACAGGTAATGATAGCACCAAATCTGACTCCTCTCTTGATGAAGTATCGGATTGTGAGATTCCCTGGGAGGATATCACCTTGGGTGAGCGTATCGGACTAGGTATTAACCTGCACATACTTTTTTTGTTCATAAACTCTATGCTGTTACATCTGTTTCTGTGTAGTTTCATTTGTTTGGTATATTTTGTTGTTTTAGGATCATATGGGGAGGTTTATCGTGGAGACTGGCATGGAACTGTAAGTTTGTAAATCTCTTTTTCTTACAAATGGTATAATCTGAAATTTATTTATGATTTATTGTTTACTTCCTATTTCTTAACTTTCTGATTATTTTTTAAAAACATTTTGTTGTTGATAGGGTCTGTTTGAAAATCAAAGTGTAAGATTTATTTTTTGTCAGTTTGTTAAATTTGGCTCAAATATAGGGATTGGAACCAGCGACCTTGAGGTTATTACTCAAGGCCTAGGCCATTTCTCCCACCCCTTGAAATCATGACGCAAACGATATTTTAACATTAATTAGCTTATATCATAGGTTTTGCAGACTAGAAAAAAATAGATTCGTTGTATAGCATTGATTTAACTTTTACTTTGCTTGATGCAATTTCATGGAAGGTCAACAATTGTTTTGTTACGTTGAACTTTGTGTACATATTTGACACCTGAACTCTTGTTGCTAATTTGGAGCATAACATACATTATATGGAAGCAATTCCCCAATCTTTGTACAGTCGGTGTTTAGATAGTTTCTTTTCTTTTAAAGATATTGATTTGGCCCAATTATCAAATTAATAATAATATTTTTTTTGGTGTTGCTACCAATATTTTTTCCCGCATCACTGTTACTTTTATTATCTTGCCTTTCTGCCATATTAGGACCTTACTTGTACTTGGGAAACAAAATAACAAATAAAAAAAATAAAAAAAACTAAAACGAAGATGACCTACTATTTTTGATTTTCAGGAAGTTGCTGTCAAGAAGTTCCTAGACCAAGAAATAACTGGTGAATCCCTCGAAGAATTCAAAAGTGAGGTAGAATCTCGCTCATCTCTGACATACTTCTCTAAAAGGTCTCTTGCAGAAAGCCTAAATAGATTTATAGACTAAATCTGGCAACACAGACTTAATCAGGGATTTCTTCACCATTATGCTATTGCTATTTATATTGAAATGCTTCTAATAATTCTATATTAGTTCTCACCTGCAAATCAGAGATCCCTAAAAACACAAATCTTTAGGCACAAACAATATTACAAAATTTATGTGGTCCTTGACCCTTGTTTGGCTGAACAATAACAACATGATTCAGAGGCATAGGCCTTACAAGTATTTATCTACAGATGTGTGTTATGTATATGCCGGATCAAATTTTAATCTCTTTATTCACTATCCGATGGCGGTTGTAGTGTTGGTTGTATAGCGCTTTGGGTGAATGTCGGATTTGTCCCCTCCTATGTAGATTTAGTGTTTTTGACGATTTGAATAATTAGAGGATTCTTTGGAGATGTGCTTATTTTGCCAATTTGTGGGGAGTTCAGATTGAGAGGAATGTTAATGATTTTTTTTTTGTGTGGACGGGCAATGCATATATTTTCTTTGGGATAATGTGTTTTTCTTTGCTTCTCTTTGGGCTCATGCATTGGGATTTTTTGAGAAATTTCTTTGTCAGAACTTCATTGAGATTAGCAGATGGTACTTCATTAATGCCATGTTGTTTTTTAACTTATTTTCTTTGATTTCTTTTGGGGGGACTTTTTGTCCTCCACACATTGTAATATCTTATCTATTCATCAATTAACTGTTCTTCTTTTATCTTAAAAACAATATTACGAATGCCTGAGGAAACAAATTGAAATATATATAGATGAATAAAAGAGTTGCTATCATGCATATGCTATATATTCTAGATATTTGCATAATCTATCTTGAATGTGGTCAAGCCGCTAAGATGTAATTTTTTGTAACTTATCAAAAAAAAAGGGATAAACAAAGAAAGATGTAGTTCTGTATATAATATGTTGCATACAAATTTTCCTAAAAAAAGAAGTAAATAATAGAAAATTTATACTGCTGGATACTGGATACCTGCATAACTTGGTAAGTGTTGTAATATGTACTTGTTAGTTGTTACTATAGATTAGGTCATCTATTGTGCTACTAAAAAACATTGAGTTTCATTCTGAAAGATTCTTGAGGTAAAAAATCTGTTATAATGTAAGATTCAGGCATTCCATGTACCATGCTTCATCCCCATAATTGTGAACACTGGTTGAATGTACAACCATATCTATTATCTAGCATACGTATACCAGGGGATCAGATGAACGTGAAACATGATCTTTGTCATTTTTCCTTTAGTTTTCTTGCATATAAGAACAGGACGGCAGAGAAACAATTCTGTTTCTTCATAATATGGTGGACACTGGCGTCATAGTTTTCAGTCAAATGTGTTTCTAAGGAAATATGGCACCAATTACAATAGTTTCACACCCCCATTTTTTCCACTCTTCAACATGTTTTAGTACCTTGATGTAGCCGATGCACATCTTGTGGATTTATCTGGTGATACTACTTTAGAGATTATAAATCGGAAAATTCATGGTTTTTGTTTGGCTTGCAAGGTCCGGATAATGAAAAGAGTTAGACATCCCAATGTTGTTCTCTTCATGGGGGCTGTTACTCGTGCTCCAAATCTTTCTATTGTTACCGAATTTCTTCCTAGGTATGCCAAAGTACATGTTCTTATCCATATCATGTTAACTTCTCCAATGCAAATATTTAAAATTTGCTGAATCATATTTTGTACCTCAAACTATGGATGTAATCCAATTTCCAATTTGTTGATGACGTAACTGTCAAAGGATTCCTTATTACTTTTGAGTTTTGAAACTTTTTGGTTAGACTATTCGAGTTTTGTTTAATTCTTATTTATTTATTTCTTTTCTGTGAAAGTTTGAAGCATTGATTTTGTTGTGCAGAGGTAGTTTGTATAGACTAATTCACCGGCCCAACAATCAATTAGATGTACGGAGGCGTTTGAGAATGGCCCTTGATGCTGTATGCTCTCAGTTTTTCCTAATTTAGTTTTAATATACTTTTGCACCATTTGGTTTACTGGTGAATTAACTGCTATCATATGGCATCATATTAAATTATACTTTCAGGCTAGGGGGATGAATTATTTGCACAATTGTACACCAGTAATAGTTCATCGTGATTTGAAATCTCCTAATCTTCTTGTTGATAAGAATTGGGTTGTGAAGGTGACATTCTTATCATCGCAAAACTACGAGTGTTGAATGGTGTATAATTTTATTTCCAAACACAATCCCTTATAATCAGCATGTTTTACCTGTCACTAGGTATGCGATTTTGGATTATCAAAAATGAAGCATAGCACATTTCTTTCTTCAAGGTCAACTGCAGGAACGGTAAGCTGTATTTTCCAATTTTTATAGCTTTCTTCATACTGCTGCAACCGTCATGCAAGTCTTTTTCCCCTTGATTTTCTTATATTATTTACATCTTATTTTTTTTCCTTTTTATTATATTGCTTGTTCGTGTTAAGTTCAAAGGTTAAGTTGAATTAAAATACTGGAATCTATCATAACGTATCACAGTATCCCCAGATCATGCGGAAGTAATCAAAATTAAAAAGATTAAAAATAATAAAGTTGAAGTATCCGGTACGTATCCAGAAGTGTCAGTGGAGTGTCGGTGGAACGACACATATCCAACTCGGATACGTTGACCTTTGAGAAGTGTCCGTGCTTCATAGTCATTTAGCAAAAGACAAAATATAACATTACCCTTGATTACTGTTTTCAAGCCAAAATTTTCTCCTAATTCTCTTTTTGAACTATATATATATATATGACCATATGTACATATATAATCTTAACACATTAATTTAGGGAATTAGTTTCGGAAAGAGAATGTTATTGGGATGTGTGTGTGGTTGTGGATGTGTGATAGAATGACAGACAAAGATGGAGAAGTTGGACATTGTGATAGGAAATTGACTCGATTTAATACCTATCTAGCTCATTAACTTATACATGGGGATAAAATTTATGAACCTTATCGCAAGTCACTTTATTCTTGTGACATTCAAAATTCTGAAATCTATTTCTGCAAAGGATTCAACTGTAACGACAAGTGATTTTAAAGAATTCAGATTGACCATATTTGAACTAAATGAACTCGAGTGAAATCAACCCTAGACTACAGGGTTTGATAAGTATTATCAAAACTACATATTGTCATTGATGCTTCCCTTAACACTTAACTAGTCTAGGTTTAATAAGTATTATCGAAACTACATATCATCATTGATGCTTCCTTTAACACCTCTGATTGTTGTAATTATCCTATGGTATGTTTCTCTAGGCCGAGTGGATGGCTCCAGAGGTGCTAAGAAATGAACCATCAGATGAGAAGTAAGTTCTTTTTCTTTCTATCATTTTAAAATAAATTCAATAAAGTAATAGTAACTGCATATAAAAGCACATGTCATTATGCTACTGGTGCTGTAACAAGTCTTGTCAAATCATAGCATAATAAAGCCCAATGCACTCTCGTAATAATATCTTCTTGAGTCATCTTAGCCCACCACAGACTCACCCAAAAGGTCACGACTGAAGGTATTAATGATAGCAGCTTGAGTCCTTATATACACATCCAAATATCCCACATGTTATAATGTGGGACTGGGGTGTTACAGGTGCTGGATTTATTCATTTTATTTTGTAGACTGTAGTTCATTGACTTGAAATTTTAACCAATGCGATGCCAGGTGTGATGTTTTTAGCTATGGCGTAATATTATGGGAGCTTTGTACTTTGCAACAACCATGGGGAGGAATGAACCCTATGCAAGTTGTTGGGGCCGTTGGATTTCAGCATCGTCGTCTTGACATTCCAGATGATATAGATCCTATTATTGCAGATATCATCAGCAAATGCTGGCAAACGTAAGTATATATTGAACTTCTTGCTTCCTTCACTCAGCTTTTCCTTCACTCAACTTAAGATGTTTAGTGAGTTGGTGTTGCTAGTAGCAGAACAAATGCAGTTATTTAGATTCTCTAAGCACTCTCCTTATTGGTGATTTCATCACTACATACAGTATAAATATATCTTTTGTATTAGGACAGTAGTTTCGGTTCTACCAGTTAGACATTTTGTTGGCCCAAAATCATATTATATGTTTTGTCTGTTGCAGGGAGAGGAGAGGATTTCAGGAAATCCTCCATATAGTGCGACTAATGTATGGTGATCTAAACACCAAAGATTGCATACTTTTTTTTTTTTTTTTTTACTCCTGAAATTGAAATGCATGTGTATGTAGTGCGTGTGTGTGTATGTGTATATATGTATGTATACATATGTATATGTTGATCAGTATCATCAAGATTTTATGACAATATCAATCTGTTGAAATTAGTATGGGATGCATGACAGGAAAGGAAAAAAATTGATAATCCCAGCTTATCAGAATCAGATTCATATATCAATGTGTCATCAACATACTAGCTGCGATGAAATCTGACAATTCTGGCAAGATTAAATATATGTGGAACTTTGATTCCGTGATAAGAACATGGGAGTCGAGTGAGAAGGACGAGATATATGCCCAAGGAAACTTTGGGATTTTCTTTTTCTTGGTGCATTATGTTCTTCTTTTGATCTCTCTCATGAATAAGATCACATCATTTTTGTCAGCTATGCATGTTTGAAAACTCAATTAGGATTCCATTAATGCCTATTCGAGTAACAATCCATTTAATGATGCAAATTTGCAATTTGGAAATTCATTCCTTTTTTTTTTTAAATTTAATTTTAATACATTGTCAGTTATCTATCATACACATCATTAATGAAGTACATCTGCTAGACAAAACTGCCCTCGTTTGAATGATGTGTCATGATCATGCCATTATCTGAAAGGTCCTCTTAACATGTGCCCTAAAGCACACAATTCAAGAGAATATTCTCTTGAACTGTGTGCATAACTTTTTGATTTCTGCATTTGCACCAAGTTCAAGGAAATATGCACACAGTTCAAGAGAATATTCTTTTGAACCGTGTGCTTAGCATGTGCCCTAAGGGCTCATGTTAAGAAATTCCTTATCTGAATAACATGTATATGATGTCAGTATATCAAAATTTTAATCTATTTTTTATTTGTTGAATCAATTCAAGTTACAGTGTAAAGTAGTAATTCTACATGGACTAATGATTGATGGAATTGAATCATTTTGTTCGATTAATAATAATGTAGTGATCCAAGATTGCGGCCTTCATTTGCTGAAATTATGGCTGCCCTAAAGCCACTTCAAAAGCCCATCACCAGTTCACAAGTGCCTAGACCGCCTGTATCAGCCACCAGCGGGCAGGAAAAAGGTCAGCCACCACGAACCCTAGAAGAACCACCAAGTCGGAGGGGTCACTGACAAACGCAAACTGGATCACGACCCATTGGAATGCCTTGCAATAGAGGCAAGCATGGGATTTCCAGGCACTAATGTAAGAAAAACAGATTCGCTTGAAGATCGTTCGAGGTTTAACATATACTTCAGATTTAACTTGTTTGTGATTCTTTCTGCCATTCTTTCCTTTCCATATTCTTGCCTTGGTTGTGCCACGATCCTCAACAATCTGTAATTGTCTTGTAAAACTTGTTTAATATAATCAGGGTTTGAAATTTTTTGATTTATATTTTGTTTCAAGTTGCTTTTATATGGATCCGGTTATGGTGAAGTTCTTACAAACTTCACCATAGTCAGTGTTATAACTTTTTATTGCGCTGGTTATAAGAAATGTTGCATTAATAAGTTCTATAACTTTTGATTGCATTGGTAAATGCAACATTTGTTATAATCGACGCAATAAAAAAACTATAGCAACTGACTTTGGTGAAATTTGTAACTTCACAATAACCGGATCGAAGCAAGAACCAGTTTTACTTGTTCATTATTGTGACTAAATAGCTCCTCGCTATCCGTTAATATAACACGGGAAGTTTAACTGAAATTCCTAGTATGAGTTAATTCCACACACACACACACACACACACACACACACATATATATATAGTCCCTTTCTTCAACGAAACCAAAAAACGAACCGGCTATAGTGATGGTTTTATCCGTAGCTATAGCATATAAAACGTAGCTATAACATAGAAAATTAGTTTTCTATGCTATAGCAACAGACAAAACCGTCGCTATAGTCGGTTCGTTTTTGGTCCGTTTTTTTGGGTTCGTTGGAGAAAGTTTTTGTATATATATATATTTTCCTACTAGATGGAATTAAGCTCATGCCATTTCAATTAACTAGCTGTTATGACATGGATAGTGTAACCTCATTTGTAGGGGCATACTGAGATGCAGGAAGGCCAAATCTTGTTCTTAATGTAACTATATTAGCGCACTAACTGAACGATTATACTTCCTGTTCCAAAATATTAGATTATTATTAATTTTTTGAGGTTAATTTGTAATATTTTAAACTAAAAACTGAAATAAATTTATATAATTTTTATAAAGACATTGACAAATATTTTTAAGCAAATACAAGGTATGATGTCAGAGTTTCAATATCGGGTTTGAATTTGGAAACAAACTATTGTACTTTGGGCAGAGATAAGGAAGGGGAACTGTTGTTGCCTACCGACACAAGGTACAACTTTCTCACTGACCGTAAGGATAATTATTTATGAAAAAAATAAATTAAATCAAATTTGTTAACAGCTCATTAGTGGAATATAAGCGTCACCTATCCCTAGTAAAAGTTGATTTTTTTTGTTTTTAACTAAATTTTATTTCCTTACTCCCACCTTTTCAAAATTAAAGGGGTATATATATATATATATATATATTAATTAATTATAAAGTGACATAATCTTTTTAATTTATCATTATTTCTTCCTATTATTTCTAGCGTCACACTACCACTAACTAAAATCTTAGATAATATTAAAGGTACATTTGAAAATATAAAATTATTTTTAAAATTATTGTTTTAAAAATGTATCTCTAAGTTTGTGATAGATGGAGCATTTCGTTATTATTTTTTAATAAAAATAGTATCATAGTCAACTATTCATTTAGTTTTACTAGAGATCATTTACATATATTTAAATTGATAAATAATATGACTATGTTTGTTTGAAAAAATGATAGTTAATGGGATATGATTGTTTCTATTAATTTTGTAGACACTCAAAATTCTACACATTTTCTCTAACAATGGTAGGAGGGCAATAACGTCAATCCATGACAAGTCAAGGGTGTCAAAGAAAAGATTATAGAGGCTAGGACGATTACTTGGAGGCCACACATGAATTTTGGGGTACCCAAGTGCAAAAAGAAGGGACAAGAGATTAATTAATGTGCATAGAGGATGGAATTTTCCCATTTTTCTCTCTCATCCCAGATCTAAACATAGTCAAATTATATACCATTGCGTAGCTCTTGAAAAGAGTTTTCCAAATTGGTATGACACGTGTTCTTATTCTTCTTGATTTGAAAGTTATGACCATTTTAGTTCGAGAAGCAAAAACATGGGAGTAGGTGGGCCCATGGTCGCAGGTAGACCTACGACAGCTCATTTTGGGCTATAAGAACCATGTTTGACTGTATTTTGGCGGGAGAAAGGCATTTTAGAGAGAGAAAAGATGTTCTTTAGAGAGAAAATAGCAAAAGTGAGAGAAACTCTTCCAAATTAGATCTAGATGTAGTTTTTTCATTAAATCTTCCATCAAAGTATATTCAAGCAATCCATATGAAGTTTAAGAAAGAAGAAACCCTTATTCTCAAGGTTTATCTCTCATCTTTACACTATATCTAACTTAAATCTAACTTATTTTGTCGATTATTGTGTTTGAGCTTTGTTGTTTTAAGGTTATTTCTTCATTTAAGGCTTTCCTAACATCATAGATTATATCTAGTGGTGTTTGAATCCTTTTTTGAGTCATGAGTAGTTAGAGAGAGTTTCTTGTAATAGAAATTCCTCCTAACCAACTTATAAAATCATTTTAACTTCCATTCGATTTCAATATCGATTTAGCTCGTTTTTGTCATTAGTTGTGCTCGAGTTTCAATTATTCGTCTCGTTTTTCTTGTTTCGAGGCTATCCAAACATCCTAAACTATTTTTAGTGGTGTTTGGATCCTATTTTTGGCCGACGAGGGATTTTCTCCAATATAATCTCCTTTTAGCCGATTTGAGACATATTTTTACTCGATTTTATTGTCGTTATTTCTGGATCTATGGAATCTTGGATCTATGGGTCTCACTCCTTAGATTCTAAGTTCCTTTAATAGATCTCATAAATATATGATAGATTCTTGTGATTTCGATAGTATTTGGTGATGTAATTCAATTCCTACATTATAGTTAACGGTATAATTGCGATATTGTTAATGTGTTGAGCGATCTATGGATTTAGGGTTTATGAAAGTTTTTTTTTCTAAATTCTAAACTCTGTTTATAGATCTCGATATTTTGTTGTGTATGATTACGAATCATGTGAGCGGCCTAAGAATGAATTCAAGGCCCTTAAACATCGTGCTTAACGAGAATTGAAGGATGTTCCAACTATGGACATAGTTAACGATTATACTTTTGCGATTTAATGATTGTAAATATAACTCAGGCTTTAAAATGATATCAAAGGTTTTTATGCCACAAAAATTGGGTTTAAGGCCCTTGATAGTGGATTTTGTTATTTCGAGGTGCTTGGAGTTATTTAGATGACTTACATGCTCATGGGTAGCTTCAACCCTATTTTCGATACTTGATTTTACCTTTCGACATACGAAAACAATATTTTTTGAACGAAATTACAACAATCTTTTAAAAAGGAATCAAACTAAGTTATTATATTAATTTTAGGTTAAAATTGGAAGTAATGGATAGCCTTGATTCCTATTTAATGAAGGGTTTACAAAACAACGTTTTCCTTAAATGACACCTTAAATTTCTTGTCAAACGAAACTAAAATGAAACTTTTCTTTCGAATCAAATCCTTCGTGCATAGGTTCAAAAAGGCTCAAAAGTTACTTTCAAGATAATGCACTTACCAAAACTTTGATGACCCTAGGAGACGAAACCTTATATGGTATATATGGTTTGGGAGATGAAACCCTAAATTGTATTTTCGACTTAATTTTAGAAGACAATACTCTAGATTTCAACTTAAAATGACATATGAGACGACACTTTATATTTTATGATAAGACTCATCTTTAGGAGATGATACCCTAGATTTTGATTTCAATGATGTGGAAGACGATACCATATATTCTCTAATTTACGAATTCAACTTGACTCTAGGAGACGATACCCTAGACTTCCCCAACGACACAATTTATATAGGCACAAAACACAAGCATTCACCTCATGTTTCTTGAGACAATTTATTTAAACTTTTAAGGAAATCATTAGAAAAGCGATAATCGTGTTTCACGGAAGTCAGGGGATACTTAACACATTCCCCTCGCTTAAGCAAGCTCCCGAACTCTATGAATCTCGGTTACGGACTAATTTTACGGAGTCACATAATGGGCCATCTCGATAATAAAAATTTTAAAATCCGGATGAGTTGGTACATTAATTTAAATTTTTACCAACTATCGACTCTATCTAACTAGCCCACTTTAAAATCAAACTTTTGAACCCCGTCAACATAAGTCGGTTTTTTCCAAAAACACCCTTAAATCCACGTTATCTAAAAACCCTAAAAGGAAAAAATTTCGCCGTCGACAAATTTAACATTATTTTGGATTATTTTATTTCACGACTAGTTCATTATTTAATCACATGAACTATTTTGTTGTTTCCCAGAGGCAACCAAGAGATCTAGAAAGGGAATTGAATAGATTCTTTTTATATTTTTTAATTAATTAAGGATATATTACCAGATAGTTAGTTAGTCAAGATTGATTATGCGCAGCGGAATATGATTTGAAAAACCTCCTTAAAGATTATGGAAAAATCTTAGTTCCAAATTAATTTTTGTGGTTTTAATTCACACAAACAAGATAAATAATATGACAGAAAGTAAGTGATGAAAAATAAATGACAGACAAATTTTAAGTGATTCGAAAACTGAATAACTTTTAGTCCACTCTTCTACTCAGCGACTAGGAAATCCACTAAGGATATTGATAGACACATTTTTAATACATTTTAATAGTCCCATATTTATTATTTTATATGTTTATTTTATTTAACTAATACATTTTATTTTATTTTGTAGGATTTATCTTATTTATCTTGGTGATCAAGTAATGGATAATTTTTCAGATTTTAAAGATGGAGAAGGACTCTTGGGAGATTACCATATAGAGATTGATGTCTAGAAGGAAAGAAGAGGATAAAAAGGAAGCAAAAGAGACCAAGTTCAATGAATCTAAATTAGGGCACAATTTTTTTTTTTTTATAAATAGGTCTCTTGTTAGAGAGAGAGAGAATCACTTTTAATATTTTTATTTTATTTCTCCTTCACCCAACTGGCGAATTAGCTTTTATTACCTTTTCATGTTATACCCGAGAGCAGCTTGTTCCTTGGTTTCTTTTTCTATTCCTTATGCGGCTGAGTACAATTGGTTTTGGCTTGTAATAGTTATATTAATTTAATGTTATTATAGTTATAATTGTTTGCCTTCAATTATTTTTCATTTAGTATTCTGATTAGATAACATGCTTTCCTATTAGTTTAGTTTAGTTGATTAAGTTATTATTATTATTGTTACTTAGTAGCCTGAATTTAATTTTGTTATTTCAATTTGTATGGCTAGCTAATTTATTTTAATACCTAGGATGATGATGAAACTAGATATTTCATAATTAATATTTTCTTTTCGTTTCGAAATTAGTGCCTAATTATTTTCGCCTTCATATTTACCTTCGCACAAATTGCATATGATTCTTATATTGATTGCGAGGTTTTGATAAGTTATAGTTAATCTGTGATTTTTTTCATAACTTATGCTTGTCCATATTAAATATATGAATTATTATTTTTAAAGGGAAGGAAAAATAATTTGGGAATTAATTTGAAAAATAAGAAATTATTTATTATGTTAGTATTTAGTGGATTCAGATTCCTAGGTAGTTTTTCTGATTACTAGTTTTTATTATAAATTTTTAGTTTGCATAATTTAGTTGTTAATCATCTCCATCATATTTATTTCTAATTTGCCTAAAGTATTAATTAAGGATATTTTAAAATTAATCTAGTCTCTGTAGTTCGACCTGCACTTGTCAAATCTACAATAGACACTGTGCACTTGCAGTTACTAAATTTTATCACATCAGATATAGATCACATGAATCTTTTACAACTGAACCACTTAGGTTCATTCGAGTCACTAAGTCTTGGAATATGAACACTTAGTCCTAGATCACTAAGATCTCTTCAAGTCATTTAGACAATGAAGAACTGTTGAATGAATTTTGTTGAGAGGTGCTGCTAAGTTGACAATTAAGTTTCTCTTCTCAGGTACTTAGCAGCTTGAACAAGTTGTTCAGATTCGTAGAGTGAGTTTTTTTGACTTTAGCAGAGCTGTGGTTTTTTGATTAGAGTTGTTTTATTGAATTTTGAATCCTTGTAGCCTTTTATAGTCTGTCAGAGAGTCTTCCCATTACAGAGTTCTCGTTGGCGCATTTAATGCTTAAATACTCTAGGATCCTTGATGTTGACATTTTTAGTTGGTGTGTCAGCAGCTTTGTGGCTTATGCTTGTCACATCAGACTGCAACTGCACTTAACATTTGGGAGTTGTCACTTTCAACGAACTAGCTGTTAGACACACGTTTTCTGAACTTCGATTTCAACCAAGGATGTTTGGTGATAACATCGAAACCTTCAATTTACAACGCTCCCTTGTTAGTCTTTTTGTCAGACCTGACTTGCTCTACGAAGATGGGGAATCATATAGTTTGGTGAGAAGCATAGAGACTTTGCTCTACGTCCTAATCTTTACGATCAGCTCTACGATGATTGTTCTCCGAAGGGAGGAGTACTCTACGAATTTTTCTCTACGGTCAGCTTTACGAAAATTTACTTTACGATTCTAGAGCTGACTCTACGATTTACTCTTTACTGAACGATCCTTGAGTCACTTTACGATTAGGACTTTACTAAACGACTTCAGAGAGTACTCTACGTTTAGTCTTCACAATACGATCTTTACTTTGCTTTGTGATCCATTGTTCACTCTATGGACTGATCTTCACTTTACGACTTGGAATGAACTCTACGACGAATGTGAGAGCTCTGATGCACTACGAAACATAAGTTCAACTCTGCGATCCATGATGACACTACGAACTGGCAGAGTAACTATACGATCAATTTTGAACCTATTAACTATACATCAGATTAACTCAATAAGATCAACATAACACATTTGATCTCTCTATTCTAAGTCCTTGTACATTATATCATCATTAAGGACTTTACAAAACTTACTGGTACAAATATACATCAATCATATTCATCATCAAATTAAATCATGCAGACTCTAACATATTTGTTACCATTTTTAAGAACATTTAATGCCTCAAAAGGAGATTATATAATACCATCTTTTCATTTAGGCCATGTTTGTTTGCAAGGATTATAATCCTGAGACTATATTCCCATGAATTATAATTCCAAAACTATTAATTTTAGGATTAAATAGTCATAGTCACATGTTTATTTTTTATGAGATTATTCATGGGATAACTTAAAATAATCTCATGTTATATTTATTTTATTCAAGATTATTTAAAGGATTGTATAAAAACTTACCGTTTAGACTATTATACCCTTATCACTAATAAAAGATATCATATTCTCATTAGTTTGAGTATAGATAGATATGATAAGATACATCAGTCTTTTTAAACAAAGTTAAATGTTAATTTTGTCCACAAATTTTTACTCTCAAATGGTGGGAATTATAATACATAGTCGGGCATGGTATTCAATAATTCCCCCTTTCAAGTCATTATATTATTCCGGGACTAATAGTCTCAAGTTTATTTCTAAAAACAAATAAGAGACTTGTGATTAATAGTCTAATCTCAAATATAATCCTTGCAAACAAACATAGCCTTGAGGTAGTAATTCATCATAAAATAATCTATAAGTTAGTATACATACTTTTATTTTATTTATTATTTTTACAAACAAACATATCGCATAAGTTCAATTACTATTTGTAGTGACACATTTGATGGTGACTAGGACACTAACTTTCATAAATTAGTGATGGTTTGAGGCCTTCTTGCAGAGGAACATATGAATGGGTTGCTAAATGTGTGTCGATTATGACAATGGGTGATTACTAATCTTATGCAATCTATATTTTTAATATATAATTAAGAGAACAATAAAAAAAGTTAATTGAGTTAATTAATTATTTTTGTAAATAAACTCTAAGAACTTAATTTATCCAAAAAAAAAATACTTATCATTAAGAATTCATATTATCTACTTCAACGCGAATTTCTTTTATTTTCTTTTGTGTAGATTTATATATTGTCATGTCACAACAATTTTAATGTCTGAAATTAATTTTTTAAAAAATCAATAATAATCTTATATTGTTTGTCTTTACATATAATCAACTTTATTATGCAATTATTTTATTTATATAAATTATATTTATCTTTACATCTTTACATGGAATAAATTTTCAAAACATATATTTATCCGCATATCTTTACATGAGATTGTGTTTAGAGATTAAAAAAAAGGTCCAAAAAATAATATAAAAAAATATCTAATGTGTTGTACTACAAAGTCCATGTTCAACAAGTATAGAAAGGAGTTTATTCCCCTTCAGCTTACTCTTTAATCATGAACCAAAAACATGTGAAAAAAAAAAACACTTATTTGACAAACGTAACATGTGACTTAGAAATAAAAGAACTTGTATTAGAGTCCAAAGTGAAAAATATTCATCTTTATCAACATTTATATGGTGTATTTATATATAATAAACAAAAAAATAAAAAATAATTTTTTTTTGGGTGTATTTATCTATTTTGATACCCATCCATCTTCTTCACTCTTCATTATGCAAAATCTCTGTTATTTCTTTCTTATTCCAATATTTTTCCAGCTATATAATATTATCTTCTCTTCTTTTTTATTTATTTTTATTTTTTATTCCTTTCATAGAACTAACATTTTTTCTTAGAATATTTTGTACATCATAATAATATATACATACATCGCATGAATTTTAATTTTCATCCTTTTTTTTCAATTATAAATTGCAGGTAAAAACGATCTCAAATCAACTAAAGATGATCATCAAGTGTGTAAAGATATTATTTCTATTTAAAATTGATCTGAAAAATTGACATTAATATGAATTATTACTATAAGAGTTATGAAAGTTGTTTTATATATATATATATATATATATATATATATTTATGATATGAGTATATATATATATATATATATATATATTTATGATATGAGTTTTTTATTGTTTGATTATGAAAATTTGATGCGTATGCAGCGTATCAAACATACAATAATAGTTTGGACCAAAATTTGAGAGTGAAAAGCATCAAGAACAAGTGAAAGAGGAGGAGAGAAATATAGATCAAAAAATAGGTATTGGAGCTTAGAATCCTATTTTGCAATGTTTAATGTTATCGATTTTGCTTAATCTGTTGATTTAACAAATGTTTGGATAATATTTGTACATTATATATTCATTTCATTCCATTTATTACTATCTATTGTTAATTTTTTATTGCTATATTAACTGCATTTTTTAATTAATTAGTCATGAGTTTAATAATTAAAGATAACATGTGAATCGTTTTAGAATTTTTTAAATTTAATTTTATAAAATCATTAAGAATTTATCGTTATATTTTAAATAAAATAGTTATTTATTTTTTTTAAAAAAATTAAAGACTTATTGGATAAACATAACATGTGTGTAGTGATGCAATTAATTTTTTTTAGTTGTTTGTTTAAGGGAATTGATATTTCCACAAGTGAGTCTCATTTTTAACTAAACCAACCCTTTGTGTAGTAGACTAACTATAAGATTTAGTTCTTATGTCCAAATTACCCCCACTTGATAAATAATTAAACATGTAGTTTCTTAACTTTATTTAATTAGTAGTGTTACTCAATTCCTTTATATTTCATTGTTAACCATTTGAAGACAATTTTTATTTATTTAATTATTATGACAGTAATAATATTAATAATAATTAGAAAATTGTTAGGAAATAAGTGGGAAAATTATTTACACATAAAAATTAGGATCTAAGGCTCCTCCCACTAGGAAAAAAAATTATTTTCAAAATTTCTATTATCATATCATATTAATAAATTAAGATTTTTATGAAATAAATTATACTTAAAATGTTTAAACATTATATATAAGACTTTGTTTATGAATATATTGCAATATATTACTAACTTTAACTTAAATAACAATTCCATTTATTTATGTATATATATAAATTTATCTTATGTATACCAACATTTGCCTTTTTGGATTGTAGAATTTGTGACATGTTATTAACAAAAACAATATGTTTGAGCAGCAGTACCCTTGTTTTACTGAGATGTCACAATTTTATTAGGGAATTGATATTTCTACAATTTTATGACTTAATTGTTATTTAAGTTAACGTTAATAAGATATTGTAATATATTCATAACCAGAGTCTTATATATAAAGTTTACACATTTTAAGTATAATTTGTTTCATAAAAATCTTAATTTAGTAATATGATATGATAATAGAAATTCTGAAAATAATTTTTTTTCCTGGCAGAAGAAAGCCTTATATGCTAATTTTTATGTGTAAATAATTGTTCCCACTTATTTCCTAACAATTTTCTAATTATTATTAATATTATTATTATCATAATAATTAAATAAATAAAAGTTGCCTTCAAACGGCTAACAGTAAAGAAGTATAAAGGAATTGAGTAACACTACTAATCAAATAAAGTTAAGCAACTAAATGTTTAGTTATTTATTAAGTGGAGATAATTTGGACATAAGAACTAAATCATATAGTTAGTTTACTGCACAAAGAGTTGATTTAGTTAAAAATAGGACCCACTTGTGAAATATCACATTAGCTTGTGGAAATATCAATTCTCTTGTTTAATTAAAAAACAATAAAACATCACCAAAAATTAAAGTGTCAAAAAGATCGATCTAATAAACATAACACCTGATTTTGTTTTTTTTTAAAAATATTTTTTCTAATTGCAAAAAAAAAAACAAAAAAAAACAAAGAGTTTGTGGTTAACTTCAAATACCTGCAATGGTTTTTTTGATTAATTTTGTATAAAAGTTATCTCAACATTTTAATGAAACTATCTAAAAAGTTATGTCAACATATTAATATAAAATTATTTATAATAACTGAAAAATTTTATTCTTTTTTTTATTAAATTGTAAAAATTAGCCCCGGTCTTGCAGGGGTGTACATGCTAGTACTTATTAATAACACAAACAACGTTTTATTATATGAGTTAACTGAGATGTTTTGATTGGTCCTGAGTTGAGTTGACTCATGAAATTATATTTGAATTTAATAGGTTGATATTTTTACTTTTACTATACTTGTGTTATCTCATGAGAATTCTATCATTCTATGAGAATTGATAGATTCTCTCTATGCAGGCAACTCTTTCACAAGATATAAAATAGAATTTGTTGTAAGCAAGTTAATGCATATTTCTCATATTAAGATAGTTTAAATTTAACTAAGGCATCAATTGTAGGGTCTCTTACCAATCAAAATTGTGAACAATGGTGCTTAAATTGTACTCGCACCAAATTACTTTTCAGGTAGCATCTCATTCTTGATTTGCTAACACAAAGTATAGGCATAGACGGCACTTTGGCAATGTTGAAATTGTAATAGCATCTCATTCTTGAACATTCTCTAGAAAAAAAGTACTTGAATAAAATAATTAGAACAACTCAAAATAATTAAAGCATTACAAAGTAAATGGAATTGACTAAATATAGCCTATGAAATTAAAAAAATAGACTAATCGTCAGATAAATAAGTCGGAGTAGCAATAAATTAATAAAATAGTCATTATCCTGCCCATTCTTTTTGCAACAACCATAGTTGGATTATGTATTATTCTCTCTTCACTTTGTTTTCCTTACTTTTAAAACTACCAAGAAATGGATGTGATTCTAAAAATTTTGTTGTGTTTCTCGTGCATGGTGCTTTCCAAATTCCCGCCTTGCTTTTCTTTTTTATAGCACCAGCCAAGTATTTTGGAATCACTTTTCAAAATCATGATAAGGTTTGTATAAATATACAAGCAAAGAATGCTTATTTAATTTGATTTTTGAGATATTTTTTAATTCAAAATATATGTGGTTCAAAATTAAATCGGCTGTACCATTCCCTATTTCATCTGTTGATGACTCATTTCATGTACTGTTCTCCGCCTAATTTTTATTTAGATATGAAGTAAATATAGGATAATTTTACAATTATAATTTTACTAAGATATCAGAAAAATCTCTTAACAATTCACATGATTTAATTATATTAAAATTAATTGTGAATTTCATTATTAATTTAATATATCCTAACTAAATTAAATTCATTAAAATTTAAATTTTTATCAAAGCACATGATTAATTGAAGTAATAATTTATTTGAATATTTTTTGAAACATAATAATTTTAAATTAGTTGGAAAATTATAGTGAATTCATTACTAACTAATTTTCATAATTAATTTAAAATTTATTAAAAGTTCAGTTTCATAGTTCTATCTAGATTAGAATTTTAAGCAAATTTTATCAATACAAACACTAACATGGAATTCAATAATTATTTCTTCATAATCATAACTAAATAAAACTACATTCCAATAGAATGTTTACCTTGATAATTGATCCAAGAAACCTATAATATATAATTTGATAATTTGTTATTTATATAAATATTTAGTAACTATAACTATCTTCTCAAAATTCTAATTAAATATTTATTTTACATACAATTAATTATCTTAATAATTGGCTTAATAAACAATTATTTATGTCAACCCGTGCTTCATACGGGTTAGGTGTACTTGTGTTTTTTAAAACATGATTTTTCAATAAACATAAACATACTTGAACATTATTTTTCAATAAGAACTGCCTTTACAACACACTTAAACCTAGTATAGATTTTTGATCTTATATATCACGAAAGAATAAATAAATACCTTGACTGAATTTCAAGCCGGAATATCATCCATGCCTCTCTCTCTCTCTCTCTCTCTATATATATATATATATATATATATATATTAATATATATATATATACGTGTTGTAGCTACTTACCTGGCCTCTTCATCTTTACTTGTACAACTACCACCTCTTTACCCTTCAAGTTTTTCTTCAATTTCCATGGATATTGGTGATTTGGAGAGACAGCTATACAAAGCTCTCTTTGATAAGGATGAGAAACGGGTACTTTCGCTTTGCGAAAAACTTCCAGAAGAGGAGGGTCCTTTGCGCGTAATAACCATACACGATGACTCAGTCCTCCATGTTGCCTTGAACACCAAGCAGGTAGATTTAGTAAACAAATTGTTGGATGAGTTGCCTGAAGACCATTCGTTAATGATGCGTCAAAGTGCCGCTGGAAATACTGTTCTCCACGAGGCAGCCACTGACGACAAATTTCATTCGGTCGCCAAAAGGATGCTAGAGCTACGACCCCAGTTACTAACTGCGCTGAACATTGACAAGGAGACGGCTCTTTTTTCTGCAGCCCGTTATGGCCAAATGAAGATGTTCAAGCTTCTTGATGGTGAGCTGCAACGGACTTTCGGGGTAGAACCGGCCAAGGAATTTCACAAGAAGGATGATGGTAGTACTATACTTCATGCAGCCATTGACGCCGAACACCTTGGTATGTGTTTTCATTTTTCAGTTAATAATCCCACTAATTCATACTTGCATTTCCTTTTGGTTTATTGTTCTTAGCTATGCATCAACGATTTTTTACTGTGCCCTTAAGTATTCGGGTCCAGCACTCACACTCTGACAAGGGCATGAGTACTGAATAATTCATTTTAAATGTAAAAAATTGACAAAATTGAGTAGTACTCATATCAAGCTCTTTAAAATATCGTTTTCACACGAACATTCTATCCGAATTCGTGTAACGTACATGGATTTTTTAGTCGTATACAACTTTCAATTTGGGACTAGGATCTCTTTCAAAAACACTTTTCATCAAGTTTTTTCTAATAAACAGTTAGTGACTTTTAATGACAAGATCAACAACACAATTATTTACAAAAAGTATTATTGTGTTGTTAAATGTAATATTTTTTAATAATAAATATCTATTAGGGGAATTGGGTGGAAAATATAATTTAGAGAAGCCTGATCCTTCAATTTGGTCATAAATGATTAGTTGTTGCCGCCAAAATGTGAGTGTGTGTAAAGTTTTGAACGGTTCAAATATGTTTATTTGTTAGTACTATAAAGTCGGTAACATACGTCATCAAATCAAATTAAAATTTACATGCCCATTGCATTAGTAACGTCAGACTTGTCATAAAAATTTACACCCTATTGTCGGACATTTTAACCATATATCGAGAGTAGGTAGGTTAAATATCCGATCGAGCAACTACTTTTTTCCGTATTTCTATTTGGTTAATGGCAAAAATATCCTCCAAGTCATGACCATTACAGTTTGACCTTGTAAGTAGCAAAATTTTCAATTAAATCCTTTAAGTGGTCAATTTGATTCAATTGAATCATTCATTACAAAAATTTCAATCGAATCAAATTTGTCACTTGAAGGAATCAATTAAGATTTCTGTCACTTAACCAAATTAAAATTAAGACGAGGGATACTTTTGCAATTCGACTTTTTTATTTTATCTTTGAATTTTCTTTAACTTGAAATGATAAACAGAGTTTGCCATTTGGATTGCAACAAAGCACGAATATTTGAACAACAAAAAAAATTATGAAAAGCTGACTGCTCTCCAACTTCTTGCATGCAATCCATTAGCATTCCAATTTCGTGGAAAAGGATGGCTGAAAATTTTTATCTACCTAGCTTTTCCATATATGTTTTGTCGAGTAATGCTAGATAATATGCCATACTTTGAAGCTATTGGGATTTTTCTTTTAAGAGGCTAGATGATTTGCTTGTATGGAGTTACTTCGAATATGCAAATATCGGATGTTTTTGAATCAAATGCCTCCGTGTTGAGAATATCTGCCAATCTTATCTTTTGTATGACTTTCGGGTTTTAATAAAATTTATCTTTTGCCATTCAAATAAAAAGAAGAAAAATAGTAATGCTAGATAACTAGACATTGATATATAAATTGCAAAGTACAAATCATCAATGTTTTGTCTATCATGTAAAATCTAGCATTATTCTATTTTATCACCGCTGGTATGATTAAAAATAATTAAATTACATGTGCCTTATCGAATTTATTACTGACTTTGTAAGTTTGGTTTCTCTAGGAAGAGTTACATCAGGTTACCGTGTACCCTGGTGGGACGAAATGGTTGAAAAAAGGAAAAGATATCATGCAGCTCTAAACCTTGCGAAACTCTTAATTAAAACGGATACATTGTCGATGGCTGAAGATGCTGAAAGATATGTCGATTCAAAAAATGGCGAGAACAAGATTGAGGCTGAACTGAAGAAGATTGAGGCTCATCTGGATGAGATTGAGACTCAACTGAAGAAAACTGATCAGGTTGAACAGATGAAGATTAAGGTTAAAAAGAGGAAAGATGAGAGACAACAAACACCGTCGCTTTTGGCAACTCAAACAAGGTGCTTCGAGATTGTTGAAGAAATCCTAAGATTGCACCCTCAGGCGGGTGAGCAAATTGATAAGGATGGTAGATGTATTTTACACACTGCGATTCAGTATCGCCAAATGAAGATATTCAACATGGTGGAGAAGAAGGAATTTCTAATGGGGCGACTGATACAAAATCGTGATGCAAAGGGGAACTCCATAATCTCCATTCTACATATGGTTGGAAAAAAGATAAGGAATAAAGATGTGGAGCATACTGCACAGCATAGTCCTTGTTTCCGATTGCAAGATGATTTGATATTGTTTGAGGTACAACAGCTTTTCTTTATGTTTTACATGCACATTAATAAGGTTGAATTATAGATATGTTCCTTCAAGTTGTCAACCACGTTAAAAGTAACCCCTTAATTATCAAACTGATCACTTGCCTCGTTAGAGCATAGTCACTTCATGTCAATTATGCTCTTTAGGTTGATTTTTTTTATAATTTCTTGTCACATGCTAGTCATGAGTCTTTTTAATGAAGGTATATTTGTCATTTGATAATGTAAATATCGTTCTCTTTACTAACATGCGAACTAAGTATTTTACATAGTCAATGACAAAGATACCATTATTCAATAGTAATATGACTAGCATGTGATACGAAATTTGGGGAAAAACAACCTAAGAAACATAACCGACACTAAGTGACAATTATAGGGAAATATGTGTTCATTTTGGTAATTGTGAGGTTAATTTAAAATTAGTTGGCAGCTTGGAGAGACATATATGTAATTCTGCAATATTCCACTGCGTGGTAAAGATGATATGAATTCCATGAAGTTATCTCACATCTTAATATCTATCTAGAAGTTGCATTTGTATAATACAATTACAATTTTTGCTATACAAAATTGGAACTCATTCTTATAGGCTTGACAACAACTTCATGTAATTGAAATCCCGTAAAGATTGGCCTAACATAGATTTTGGTGTCATCAGATTTTTTTAGGTTATGAAATTACTATACACCCATGACCAAAAAGTTTTTGTTTACAGTTTTTGCTCTCCACTTAGCTACAAAGTAGTTGCAGATGATACATTGAATTGATGAGATAAACAATATAACAAGATATATAATTGAACTCCATATATAGCTTTTAGTCTTCTCATCATTTTTTCTCCATGCAGCGTATAAAAGAAGTCATCCCGCCCCGCTTCCACAAGCACACAAACAAAGATGGTCTGACTACTGAAGAGCTATTAGCTCTCAACAAAGAAGTCCTTCGAGAAAAATCCCAAGAATGGCTAAACCGCATGGCAGAAAGCTTCTCAATTAATGCGGTACTCATTGCGACTGTGGCCTTTACAGCAGCCTACACAGTACCTGGAGGTTCAAATCCAGCTGGTTCACCAGTTCTTCTTAATCAAACTTTCTTCGGCATATTCACCATTGGTGATGTCCTTTCGCTTACATTCTGTTTAACAGCCGTCGTTATATTTTTGTCGATTCTAACTTCATCGTTTCACTTGCAAGAATTTAAGTACGCGCTTCCACTGAAGCTAATGCTAGGCATTACATTTCAACTCTTTTCTGTGACGATGATCATGTTGGCATTTTCAGCAACAGTTATTCTTATGATCCGTAATACGGTGGACAAGAATAGTCTTTTACACGCTTGCACTTCTCCCTGTCACAATTCTAGCAACCGGTTACATGCCTCTGTTTATGAACCTCGTGTACACTTTAAAGTACACTCAAAAAAATAAAATTGAATAAAATTTATTTTCCTCGGTCGAATAAAATTGAAGCCGACGTAGCGGAAGTAAACGAAAATCGTTATCAATTGTTGAATCGCGCACGATTACCAACGATAACCTTCGACAACCTGTTGATTCTACAAATTTCAGAAAATAGGCAACAAAATTCTAATTCAGAGAATTTTGGTAAATAAAGAAATCTTATTATTCATCAAAAACTGCTCAATCCCATCATAACAAACACTTAAATAGCAAAACCCTAATAGCAGAATCCCAAACGGAAAAGAAAAACTAATAAAGAAAGTTACAAAAATAACCCGAAAACAATAAAATACAATTTTGAAGGCCTAAACGATGGAATTTGACCAAAAACTCCCGTAGCTCACGAGCAAAGCATTGGTGACTTTTGACCGTTGACTCGTTTCCAATGAAATTAGGCTCCGAAAACGTAAAAATCCGATACTCCAAACTTGACAGAAATTACCAAATTGCCACTAGATCAAATCTTTCCATAATTTATCAAATCTTATCAAATCTTTCCATAAACTGACATGCTTGCTCATCAACCGCATCATTCTCCCCAGGGTGGACAGAATTCGCCCTCGAATTGTCATCATCAGAAGAATCACCGGTGTAAGGAATCAAATGTTTGACATTAAAAACAGGCGCGGTACGAATATGACTTGGCAGTCGTAAACGATATGCATTAGGATTGATCTTCTCAATGATTTCCACCGGCCCAATCTTCCTGGCAGACAACTTATTATAGTCACCCGCAGAAAATCTATCCTTAGTAAGAACAACCCACACAAAATCGCCCACATCGAACTCAACATGATGCCGTTTCTTATCAACAACGTGCTTATACTTGCTCGCAGCCTGCAGCAGATTGTTATGGACAGCCCTGTGCACCTCCTACAATCCAGTCACAAAAGTCTCTGCGATCCCATGAATTCGCGTCTTTGCTGGTAAGGGCAGCAAATCAAGTGGTCCCCTAGGAGTAACAGAATACACTACTGCAAAGGGACTAAAGCCAGTACTCTTGTTAACTGTATGATTATGGGCAAACTCGGTCTGACATAACTTCAGATCCCAACCCTTCACATGTTCGCCAACCAAACACCTTAGTAAATTGCTTAAAGACCGATTCACCACTTCTGTCTGCCCATCCGTCTGCGCGTGGTAAGCACTACTAAAATTCAACTGTGTGTTCACCATCTTCCACAAACTACGCCAAAAATGGCTAAGAAACCGAGTA
Source organism: Aralia elata (assembly GCA_034770075.1). Taxonomy (NCBI): domain Eukaryota; kingdom Viridiplantae; phylum Streptophyta; class Magnoliopsida; order Apiales; family Araliaceae; genus Aralia; species Aralia elata. The sequence goes on from CM068378.1 coordinate 78,490,717, forward strand.
TCATGGTCAGACACAATAGACACAGGTAAACCGTGCAACCTATAAATCTCCCTAAAGAATAATTGAGCAACACGAACAACATCTGTGGTCTTCTTACATGGAATAAAGTGCACCATCTTGGAAAAACGATTAACTACCACATAAATAGAATCATTACCTCGTTGTGTACGTGGTAATCCAAGCACAAAATCCATACTGATGTCAACCCATGGCTGAGATGGAATTGGTAGAGGCATATATAAACCTGCATTAGTTGTTGTTCCCTTAGCGACTTGGCAAACCCGACAACGTTGCACCAGTTTTTCAACCTCCTTCCGAATAGTAGGCCAAAAGTAAGTAGACTATACTAACTGCAAGGTCCTGTCTCTCCCTACATGTCCCTCGCCATGCAGCTCCTTAAGAATCTTTAACCGCAAACTACAATCTGGAACACATAGTTGATTATATTTAAATAAAAATCCATCATGTAAATGGAAATCTGTCCTCTCCCCGGCCCGAACCTTTGCCAAAATACCGAAAAAATACGGATCAGTTTCAAATAATTCAGCAAATGAATCAAACCCAGGTACCTCCACAGAAAGTTGAGTTAACAGCCCCTTGCGCCTGCTTAAAGCATCAGCCACTCTATTGGTAACGCCGGACTTGTGTTTCATCACGAAAGTGAACCTTTAGAGGTAGGCAACCTAGCTCGCATGTCTAGCAGAAACTTTGTCTTGACTGTGCAAATGTTGTAAAGCCTCATGATCAATATACAAAATAAACTCCCGCTGAAACAAATAATGGCGCCAATGCTTAATAGCCTGAACCACAACATAAAACTCAACATCATAAGTGCTATAACACAACTTGACACCCGATAACTTTTCACTAAAATATGCCACTGGCCTGTTATTTTGACTCAAAACAGTCCCAATTCCCACCTTGGAAGCATCAGAGTGCAACTCAAAAGGTTGATGGAAATCTGGTAAGACTAAAATAGGAGAGTAAGGCGGTGTTTAATCAGCTCAAACGCCTCATCTGCTTCACCAGTCCAAGAAAATTTCCCATCCTGCTTCATATAATCAGTAATAGGAGCCATATTGCTACTAAAGTGTGGAATAAAATGCCGATAAAAGGATGCCAACCCATGGAAGCTCCTAATTTCAGTCAAGGTACTAGGTCTTGGCCAATGCTTCACAGCCTCGACTTTGGACTCATCTACCTACATCCCTACATCAGACACTATGTATCCAAGAAACAGTACCCTAGGTGTCAAAAAGATACACTTTTTAGCTGCAGCATACAATTTCTCCCGACGCAGCACATGAAGAACTTCTTGCAACTGACTAAGATGCTCGCTCGGATTAGCACTGTATATTAGAATGTCATCGAAATACACGACAACACACTTACCAATGAAAGGCCTCAAAACCTGGTTCATAACACGCATAAAGGTGCTAGGTGCATTAGACAATCCAAATGACATGACCATCCACTCGTACAATCCCTCCCTAGTCTTAAAAGCGGTCTTCCATTCATCGCCAGCTCGAATTCGGAGTTGATGGTACCCACTCTTTAAATCTAATTTAGTAAAAACAGTAGCCCCACTAAGCTAATCCAGCAGGTCATCCAAGCGTGGAATAGGAAAACGATACCTGATCGTTATTTTGTTGATGGCTCTACTGTCGATACACATCCGTCAAGTACCATCTTTCTTTAGAGTCAGAAGGGCTGGTACCGCACAGGGACTCAAGCTTTCCCGAATGTAGCCCTTGGCCAGTAACTCTTCCACCTATTTCCTTAATTCTTCATGCTCTCCAGGACTCATCCTGTAATGAGGGCGATTGGGTAAGGATGCCCCGAGCTCCAGATCAATCTGATGTTGTATGTCACGCATTGGGGGTAATCCTTCAGGCAGTTCCTCTGGAAATACATCACTGAACTCATCTAAAATTGGTTTGACTACATCAGGAACCTCTACATCCTTGTCAATCATCCTCCCGATTAAGGCATACACTATTTCTGTCTCCTGCACTGCCTCCTCAAACTATGCCAAAGTCAACAAACTAGCACTGCCTTTATTTTCTTCCCGCTTGGGCACTAACACAATCTTTACTCCCTCAAACACAAAGCTATATGTATTAGTTTTACCATTATGAACCACCTCTCTATCAAATTGCCAAGGTCGTCCCAACAGTAGGTGGCACGCATCCATAGCTACTACATCACACCAAACCTCGTCCTTGTATTTTGTCCCCACAGAAAAGGATACCAGTGCACGTTTTGAGACAGTCACCTCACCCCCTTGTTTCAACCAGGCTAACTTATATAGCTTTGGGTGCTTTTCAGTTATTAGTTCTAACTTTCGAACTGCCTCTGCTGAAATTATATTTTCACAACTACCCGCGTCAATCATAAACTTACACACCTTCCCTTTTACAGTATAGGTTGACTGAAAAATATTGTTTCGCAGCCAATCATCATCAACAACCCTAGGTGTAAGGCAGGACCTTCTCACCACTAATGCAGTCCAAACATCACCAGTAACCATCTCCTCATCCAGGCCTTCTGAATCAAAGATCGGTTCACTAGTCAATAAGGCTTCATCATCGATAGCATCACCTTCATCTGTTTTAGCAAACATCGCCCTTTTTTCGGTCTTCTTGCAATTAGCTTGCCTGTGCCCCGGTTCACCACATGCAAAACACTTGATACCACTTACTGGACCAATCCTTCTGTTATTATTTGTTACTGCTCTCGTTTTGGCTATTGTCCCCGCGGCAGCAACCTCGCCTGAACGGCCACTATTAACACCGCCTCCTGAATTCCCAATACCAGAATATTGTCCAAAACCACCAAGACGCCTCTTCTCAACCTGCACAGCCCGCTGATGTGCTGCAGAAACAGACATCGGATCAAACATGTTGATTGTCTCTTTAATTTGTTCTCGTAATCCCCTAGTATAACGGGCTACCAACTGGTCTTCTGTCTCATGCACCTCGTTCCGAGCAATCAGCTGATAGAATTCAGTTGTGTATTCATCAACTGTACGACCTCCTTGTTTTAAATTATGCAACCGCTGGTACATTAATCGCTGATAATTATAAGGTAGAAACGCCGCCCGCAACTGTTTCTTCATTTTCTCCCAGTTTGTAATTTTTGATTTCCCCAATCGAACCCTCGTTTGTTTGAGTTGCTGCCACCACGCCATCGCTCTGTCTCTAAGTCTGGTAGCAACCAAGGGTACTCGTTTATCATCAGGGACACTCTTAAATTCCAGGATCTCTTCTACCGTGGCCAGCCAGTCAATGAATTCTTCAGGCTGGAGGGTACCACAGAATTCAGGAATCTCAGTCCTCATACCAGTCTCCCAACGTCTCCTATCATCCTCCATTGCATATGGTCGACGACGCCCACGAGGTGCCTCCTCATAATCAACATCAAAGGCATTGCCGTCATCATTCTCTGCTGCGAAAGGATTCCTCCGATCATCATAAGTAGGGTTCCTCTCCTGATTTGGAATTGCCCTATTTTGGTTCGCCAATAACTCACCCATCCGTAGTGTCAGTCGATCCATCATAGTGTTCATCCACTGTTCCATCAGTTCTTCGATTCGCTGCTCGAACTGCTGCTCAAGGCGCTGCAGATCCTCACGCCCATAAACTTCATCCATACGTTGCACTCTACGGGGCGACATGGTGAATATGGCTCTGGCTCTGATACCAACTGACGTAGCGGAAGTAAACGAAAATCGTTATCAATTGTTGAATCGCGCACGATTACCAACGATAACCTTCTATAACCTGTTGATTCTACGAATTCTAGGAAATAGGCAACAAAATTCTAATTCAGAGAATTTTGGTAAATAAAGAAATCTTATTATTCATCAAAAACTGCTCAATCCCATCATAACAAACACTAGTAAAACTCTAATAGCAGAATCCCAAACGGAAAAGAAAAACTAATAAAGAAAGTTACAAAAATAACCCGAAAACAATAAAATGCAATTTTGAAGGCCTGAACGATGGAATTTGACCAAAAACCCCTGCAGCACACGAGCGAAGCGCTTGTGACTTTTGACGTTGACCTGTTTCCAATGAAATTAGGCTCCGAAAACGTCAAAATCTGATACTCCAAACTTGATAGAAATTACCAAATTGCCACTAGATCAAATCTTTCCATAATTTATCAAATCTTATCAAATCTTTCCATAAACTGACATGTTTGCTCATCAACCACATCAGAAGCTGATCACGATGTTCCTAAAATTGAAGCTGATCATGATGTTCCAGTCGGCTACACTACCACAAGCTCTCCTACAACTGAAAATTCTCATTCTCTTGTTTGAAATGCTAAGTTGTTGATGCCAATTTGGAATTGGTGAGAGTTATCTGTTGCGTGATATTTACAATGATTGTATGAATAAGGTGATGAAAACAATAATGTTGGAATAATGTTTCTCTTGTGGGGCTGAATGATTATTTTAATTTTATTCAAGTTTATAATGGAATTTTATATTAGTGTTTTTAATGACAAAATCTCCTTGAAATTTTAATCCAAACAGAGTTATGAAACTCAATAAGTTGTATTTAGTTAGTAATGAACTTACTATAACTTTTCAACTATTTTTATAGATGTTATGTTTCAAAAAAATTTACATATTTTTTTAATACAATTAATCGTGTGATGTGATAACATTTCAAGTTTTAATGAATGTAATTTAGTTAAGACATTAATTTAATACTGAAATTCATGATTAATATTAATATAATTAAATCGTGTAATATGTTAAAAGATTTTTTGATATCTGAATAAAATTGTAATAATAAAATATTATACATAAAATTTGTGAAAATATAGCATCTTACATAACATTGTGATGAAAAAAATTGGTAGAACCGAAAATAATTTTTTTCTTTTTTATAAGTTCTTTTTCCTATTAGAGATGTAAAAACATAAAACACTTTCCTTTTTCCTAATATGTTGTGGTCTATTTTTAAATATTTTACAAATTTAGATATTACTTATACAGGGATACTAATTTGGTAAGAAAGAAAAAAGTTAGTTATGAATTCACTATACCTTTTCAATTAATTTTATAGATGTTATGTTTCAAAAAAAATTTATATATGTTATTAATACAATTAATCGTGTGATGTGATAACATTTCAAACTTTAATGAATTTAATGTAGTTAAGACATTAATTTAATAATGAAATTTATGATTAATTAATATAATTAAATCACGTAATATGTTAAGAGATTTTTTAATATCTTAATAAAATTGTAATAACAAAATATAAAACATAAAATCTGTGAAAATATATTATCTTGCATAACATTGTGATAAAAAAATTTTGGTTGAACCGAAAATAATTTTTTTTAATAAGTTCATTTTCCTATTAGATATATAAAAACATAAAACACTTTCCTTTTTCCTAACATGTTGTGGTTTGTTTTTGAATATTTTATAAATTTGGATATTACTTATACAAGTATACTAATTTGGATGAGAAAAAAAAAGTTGAACCAAAAATTTATATTTGGGTTTTTAATTATGTAGTTGATAGTAAATTAGTAAAATTAGATTGATAGCCCGTGCAACGCACATGCTAATTCTATTCTTACAACTTTGTCTCATAAATATTAATTTTTAGTTTTTATTTTTTGCTTTTATATGAAATGTTTATGTTTTTTTTATAAATATTATATTGTCCAAATAAAGCAAGGTCAATCAAAGTCATCAAATTTTCTTTTATTAGTAATGCATCTATACCAAATATGACATGAATATAAGAATCCGACATTTAGCATATATATAACAAAAATTAACCAAAAATGCGTCTTTTTATTTGTTTTTAGGAAGATAAAGCATCACATTCATGCCTGCAAAGATATTACTAATCAAATCATGAAAAATATTCATATAAATTGATAATATATGAAATAACGTGCATACATTTGTTCTTAATATAATACTTAAAAATTATTTTTTATCTTACGTTATATGTGATAACTAACTGAGTCAACTCACTAAATTTTTAATTATGTGTGATGACTAATTGAGTTAACTCACAAATAATGACAAATTGATTTCAATCGATCTCCTTTCCTGCTTTTATATTAAAGATTGTTCTTTATCTTACATTATATGTGATAACTGAGTTAACTCACTAAAATTTTTAATTATGTGTGATGACTAACCTAGTTAACTCACAATTAATAACAAATTGATTTCAGTTGATCTCCTTTCATGCTTTTATATATAAGTTATTGATTTAGCTTGTGATTTTGGTAATTATTCACTCATCATTTGTTCTTACACCCCCGCCCAATAATTAGGTTAGATCGTCACATAGATAAAACAGTCAAATCTTTAGATGTAAGGAATACTAATGAATCCTAATGGAAACAATAAGATGCCATAAATTTCAAATTCTACATGAAATCAACTACAGATATAAATCCAAATTGAATACAACTACTCAAAAAAAAAACATAAATACAACTTTTATAGCTTTTTATTGCATAAATACGATATTAATTGATCTATGGTAGGATGAAGTTATCATACAACACACTAGTAGTAAGTTTTATAATTTTTTGTTGCGTTATTTATCGTAAATGTTGCATTTGTTGTGGCCCACAAACATGCCACTAGAGTTAAAAATACAAATTTTAAACTTACCAAGAATATATGACGTGATAACTTCGTCATAACCGGATCTAGTATTAACATTTAACTCTTAAGCATTTAGATACAACCGTGGCATATATGGCTCTTGATTAGTTTTGTCACCAACATGTTTGCTAAATTCATGCAGCGTATAAAGAAAGTCATGATCCCCACTTTTACAAGGACATTAACAAAGAAGGAAATACCGCTGAGCAGGAAACTGTGCTAATAGTAAAATCTTACTTTTGTCCAAAGAATGGCTAAAGCGTACGGCAGGAAACTGCTCCCTTGTGGGCGCCGTATCAATTGCTGTTGTTGCTTTTGCAGTAGCCTATTGGCTGTGGATCCTCACTTACGAAAGAAATCTAAGTTGAAAAAAGATTTATTTGTTAGCTTCACAAGTAAGTGTGATCTTTAATTTAATTAGAAGAATAATTTGTTAGTCAGAAACATGTGGTGGACCTGAGGTTATTTTAAATTCATAATAAGAATGAATTAGGAAAAGTATTATAAATGCGGCTATTAGATAGTCTTATTATTATGGGAGAAGTTCGGTAGTAAGAAGGTGACAAAAAAATAAATTGAGAGGATAACAATTTATTACTTGTGGATTTCCGCCGCCATCTTAGTTCAATTGAAAGCTTGAAGATTTTATTTTTTGGAGTGTTTTGGTGGTGAATTTAATTAAGTTTCTCAACCTAATTAAAAGTAAATTTGTATTCTCTTAATTTATTGTGTAATCTCAAGTTTTTTGGCGTACAACTTGAGAGGATTATTGTAAGCCCGTTATTGTTGATATATTAGATATTGAGGTTTTGCTTTTGAATACTTTACAAATTTGTATATTTAATTGTTACAAATTTTACATAGTACTTATACTAATTTGGATAACAAGAAATAAGCTGAACCAAAAATTTTTGTTGGTAATTTTAATTATATAATTAATAGTAAATTAGTACTCCATCTGTTCTAAAATTAAAAATACATTTTGACTTTTGAGGTCAAATGATGATATAAACTTTAAATTAATATGAATTTATTTAATTTTAATTGATACAATAATTATAACTATATAATATATAATAAAAATTATTAATTAAAAAATATATTTTATTTTAAATTATGAGTCATATTAATTTTAAAATTTATTATTGGAGATGGGAAAAGGGTTGTTTTATGTGAACCTGAAAACCATCAGTTTAGGCATATTGGGAATCTCGATAGTCGATCCTGTGTTGAAATGATTACTTTTGTAGATAGCTTGGTGTGGCTTGAAAACCAACATATTTAAAAGAATTGTTAGTAGTGCATATACCCCCTTTATCTTACTTATCTTATTTACGGTCCCTATAACTTTCTCTCATTGTGGTATTTCTTGTATTATTGGCCAAGTTAAATACTTATTTTAGTCGATTGATAATATCAAAACAATTTTTGTGTTAACAAAATAAATATATATTTAATGACACTTATACTTTTAAAAGTTTGCTTGAGTAATGGATTTTTCTATAATGTGTTTGCAAGGTTAATTGGAGTTTACTTAGCATTAATTGAGATTTGAGTATACAATACTTATTGAAATGCTGCTTATGTATGACGACATTGAAACTGTCATTGACATGGCAACATGAGATAAGTTATGGTAAATAATGTGATTTATAACACATCTCATTAAGTGGAGTAACTTAAGTTTTTAACGAGTATTTAGCAAAAAAATAAAAATAAATAAATAAATAAATAAAAAATACAATGATCGAGTAATGACTAATGTCAAGCTAATGTACTATGTTTACTCAACGATTGTAGTAAAAACAAAATAATCACTACCACTAATCGTTTTTCTCAGAGAGAAGCACAAATGAAAGTTGACAGTCCTCTAATATTGAAAGAAAAAAGGACATGAAAACAACATTTTCTTGATTTCTATATAATAAATTTTATTGTTTCTTTGATGTTTGAAATTCTCTTTGAGCATCCTTGAATTGCATTACATTTTCAAAAGCATAGAATAATACGGTTTAATTAAGTACACTTCAAGCCTTTAAGTTTTTCGCATTGTACATCCTAAACCCTAAGCCCTAAACCCTAAAAAATATTAATGTTTTAAATTTAAGACATTCAACTTTAATGGCTTTAGCTAGTTTCTATAAATTAAACATTTTGGCACAAAAATAGAACAATTAAAAGGAACTAAACTTGTAAAACAATTATAATAATTAAACCAAAAAAAACAACTATAGTTCAAGTACTAAACTTGAAAACTAGCTACAATTTAACCAAGTTAATTACAAAAATGTCCCTCCAAATGACACCCAATTTTAATTTTGACTTTAAATGACAAAAAGTTCAGTTGGGCCATTCAAGTGACCAATTTGATTTCTATCGACTCTTTATATACCATTAACCATTCTCAACGGTATGAGTCACTTGAAAAACTCAATTGAGATTTTTGCCATTTAAAAGGCCAATTGAAATTGGGTGGCAACTTAATTGGATAGGCACTTTTGTAATTATTTCCTATAATTTGGTGACTAACATGAGAAACAACAACAATTCAAGAAAAAATACGACACTTATTATTCTTTGGCAACAATATTTATGCTCGGGCAATATTAATATTTTCTTTTTGATATTAAAGAGTGTTATTCATATTACCTCCCTTTACCACACACTTAAAACATAATTTTTTAATAATCAGAATTGAGGACCTACATTTCAGTGTTATGGTTCTCTACTTTTTAAAGAATGAATAAATACCTTGACCGAATTCAATTTATGAATAAATACCGCCTCCACCACCTCCAGGGACGGGGGAGTATAGGGTTCGGGGGCGGGCTACCATGAGATTTTAGAATTTCTTTTAAGCTTATGAAAATTTGATATTTTTACTTTAGCCCCCTAGATATATAAAAAAAATATAATATATATTATAAGAATGCATCTATTTCAAATATAAAAGTTATTTTTAATGATTTAAGTTAATTTGAAATATAGGCAAATTGGAGAACAACTTTTCCTGATGCCGTGGTTTTCCATGAATTGATGGTGGGTTCTGATCATTGTCCAATTCTCTTGGACACTAATCCAAGGACTCCAAAAGTGAAAAAGGAGTTCAAGTTTGAAGCTAAACTGTAAAGATGTTATATCTAAGAGTACTTGGCACATTGATCAAAGGGGTTCAAGAATGTTTAAGTTATGGCATAAACAGAAGAATTGTAGGGGAAGCTCTAAAGCTCTAGAGTAAAACTACTTTCAAAAACAGTAAAAAAGAGATTGACTCGCTCAAAGATCAATTGAAGCATGTTCACAACTAAAATATTTCTGCTGAAGCTTTAGAATCGGAAAAGGACATTATCTGCAAACTTGATTTGGAATGGAAAAAAGAGGAGCAATATTGGGCACAGAGATCCAGGTTGCGGTGGCTAGCTAGTGGAGATAAAAGTTCAAAGTTTTTTCACTCGACAACCATACAAAGGAGGCAACGAAACAAAGTTGTAAGGTTGAAATATTGGCAAGGAGATTGGGTAGACAAAACATAGGAGACAAACATGTTAATTACTGATTATTTCCAGCAATTGTTCACAGCCACTCCTTCTAATCATATATACACTTGTCTGGCCTCAATCCCAAATCTAATTACAGAAGCTGATAATCTTCATCTTACAAAACTTGTAGATAAGAAAGAAGTGGAAAAGTTGCAAAGAGGTGGCCCCCAGACCTGATGGTTTCAATGGCCTCTTCTACCAAAATTATTGGGATGTTTGTGGGGATGAGATAGTCCAGGTTGTGGATAGTTTCTTTCACTCTGGTTTTCTTTTGTGAGAAATTAATCAGACTAGCATTGTGTTGATTCCTAAAATAGATAATCCTGAAATAGTGGACCAGTTAATTAGACCTATTAGCCTTTGATCCTACTTGTACAAAATCATTGCTAAGGTTATGGTGAATCGAATGAAGCCCGTTCTGTCAAAAATCATCCCTCCAGAGTAGGCTGACTTCATCTCTGGCCGGCAAATTTAAGACAATATTGTTCTTGCTCATGAGATCTTCCACTTCTTAAAGTAGAAAAGGAAAGGAAATAAAGCTTATGTGGCACTCAAGATTGATATCAACAAAGCTTATGATAGAGTATCTTAGGGTTTTTTGGAGGTTGGTTTAAGTAAGTTTGGCTTCTGCCGTATATGGGTAAACCTCATTAACCAGTGCATTAGAACAGTCACATATAACATAAAGGTAAATGGCTCGAGGATTGGGAAAGTGCTTCCTAGTTATGGCCTTAGACAGGGTGACCCCTATCACCTTATCTTTTGTAATATTCAAAAAATTCTTGTAATAAATTTTTGTAATTATAAATACAATTATTATTAAAGTCTAAATTATAATTCTTGAATATTGTAAAGTATATATGCAAAATGTATATAAATACATATAGGGAAGTGTAACTATAAAATGTAACATTTTAAAATTTTATTTACAATATAAATAAAATATAAGTACAGATACATGTGTATAATACATGTGTACAAGTATACTTACAAAAGTGTATCATCCATATATGTATATGTATTATATATATATATATAGAGAGAGAGAATCTCTAAAGCATACCTCTTAAATAGCATACTTCTCTTAAATAGCATATATTTATTAAAACTACGTCGTTTTGGAGATTCTTTAAAAAAAACAAGTTAATATTAAAAGAGAGTGGTCCCACTTATTTTTCTTTTATTTACAAAAATGTCACCCGCGGCTCCACTTGTTTTTTAAAAGAATCTCCAAAATGACGTAATTTGACTAAAAGTATGCTATTTAAGAGGTATGTTTTAGATCCATCATTTCTCTCTCTCTCTCTCTCTCTCTATATATATATATATATATATATATATATATATATAAAGCATGCAAACTAGGTCTAATTGGTCAAAGTGTCTTGAGAAATCTCAAAGCTACTAACCAAAGCTAGCAAGAAAAAAATATCTAAGGAACTATTGAGAATTCGACTAGAATGGACAAGATATTTTTGAGGAGCAAGTTTATCCAAAACTTTGACAAAATTGACCTAATTAGCTTAACAATACTTAATTAGTTAAAGAAGGTAATTAACTAATATAAAACATGATTAAACTCCCTAATAGTGGGGCAAGTTTAGAATAAAAATAAGTTGAGTAGCTTGACTGGGAAAGAAAAGAGTTGAAGGACCAACTTATAACTAGTTAAACTTGTGCCTATAAATACCAAGTTCTCTTCATTTCTCTTCACAAAACAAAAGCTAAGAAGGAAAGAGAGAGAGAGAGGGTGCTTGACAGCTTGCAAGGGGGAGAAGTGAGTGAAATCAACCACCAAGAAGGAAGGGAATAGAGGATCAAAACCAAGGAGAAGCAACTACACAACAACTAGGTATAAACCATAACCTATTTAAAGCTTAAAATCTTTCTTTGATGGAAATAATTAGGCTTTATATATACTTAAGTTTATGTTAAAGATATATATGTTGTAATACCATAGATCATGAAGGAAAAGATAAAAGAACAAAGAAAAACAAAGAAGGAAGCATATATATAAACTAGTTAAGAAAACCCTAAACTAGCTCTTAGAAATATTTTATGAAGTAAGTATGTGTGTACATGAATTTTTCATGCTAAGAGTAGTAATAACATGTTAGAGTGTGATAACATGAATTATGGTAAAAGAAATTAAAGATTCTACAAGAAACAAGAAAAGAAAAAAAATTAAACAAAGTTGTTGAAATTTTCAGCAAGAAGGGTAAAAATCCTAAAACTGAGCTTGATTTTGTAACAAATAGAACTTTTAGTGTATTTCGAATTTATGAGGAAGGATAGATCTGTAAGTTATGTAATAACCCAAATTTTTGTTAATAATTAAATATTAATTGATTTTATTTAATAAAAGTGTATTTGAATTGGAAAAGGTAAGTTACTAATGTTCTTTCTTTATTCCTTGTTTCGTTTGGAAAATTAAAATCTTTTAGTAGATAATTTAATAATTGATTTAATTAAAATTAAAGAGTCTATTAAGGTTTTGGTAACTCTTATATTATTTCATATTTATATTTAAAGAGTGGAGATGAAATCCTAATTCTATTCTAATTTGATTAGTTGAATTCCTGAGTAGAATACTTATATGCACTACAACCCATTAGAAAAATCATAATTAATTCATCCGATGTCGGAATTGAGTGAATCGAACACCTATTTCTTTAGTTTTTTGTTCTCTACAATTATAAATAGGAAGAGAAGTTATTTGATGTCATCTTCATAACTTAAATTGTTGGAAACCACAATATATCCCCATTCTCGTAACTATTTTCAGCCCTAGTTTTAAAAATTTGTAATTCAGTCATATTAACTCCGAATCGAGTGATTCTTGAGCCTATTTCATGTATCTTTTTAAGAGCTACAATTTTCGTGAAGACATTAAGAGATTTTGAAAACTCTAAAAGACCCGAAAGTCAGATTCTATACTGCTGCGTATTGAGAAAAATAAAAAGAAACAAAGAAGAGGAATGTTATGAGGTGAAGTGGTAATTGATTCTCTAATTGAGACGACGTTTTGTATCACGAGATTAATATTTTGTTGCTTGCGCTGTAAGTGGCTTTCCGAACTACTTAGTGTTTTTAAAATTATCGTTTACTTTTATATATGTTTAGTAATTACTCGGATGCCTAAATGTATGGTTTCAAAATTTATTATGTTTTATTTAAGGCTTCCATTTAAATTAAATGTTATGTTCTTGTATTTTAAAATTCGGATCAAGTATTTATTTTTGAACTGTGAAATGAGATTATATGATTTTGAACTGTAGAAAACTATTGTTTAGAATATCGATAATATTGAGAAAAGATTTTTGAAATCCTCAGTCTGACTATGTATAGAACCCGTTAGTGTTTACGTTTAGTTCCGGAGCTAATATTGGACCTACTAAGGCGCACACCTTTTAGATGCCCTTCGAAGAGCATGCATTTTTATAGATACCTTAGTAGGGTGCGTGAACATTGACACCTTCGAACTTTTGGGCCATGTTACAGGGCTATTGTAACCTTAGTCGCTAGGGCTGTGGATTAAAAGATGTATTATATATATTGAAATTATTTTTGAATTGTTTTAGTTTTCAAAGCCTATATACTATTGTTATTGAACAAAAAGATATTTCAAAAAAGTATTTTTGCAAATTGTACTTGATTCAGCTAGATAGGAATGATTGCTACTTGCTGAGCTTCATCGCTCACCCCTTACATAAATTTTTACAGGTCTCATCGTTGATAGTGAAACACTTATTTGATATGCTTTGGATGGTTGGAGCTAGTTTAAGATATTTTTTTCTTTTGTCATTGAAATTGTAATATAACTCTTATTTTCGGGGAGCTATGCGCATTTCCATTTTCGATTTTGATTTTTGGTGGTTTTTCATTTGAAAATGGATTTGAAAGATGTATTTGATGGGTTTAATTAAGATTATTGTTGAGTTTTATGTTTGGGTTGGGCGCTATTGATATTGTTGTCTTGCGGGCCTTTGGGCTTGCGGCGTGTAGCACTTTGGACCTGTAGCTGGTTCGGGGTGTTATAGAGATGGTATCAAAGCTTAGGTTATGATTTTGAAGATTGTCTTTAGGCTTGACCTGTGAGTTATGGGTAAATCACCGAGTAGACGTAGGAGGTTTGTATCGATTTAGTTCTCTATTTGGTTGGTTTTAATTTTGACCGGTTTTCGTTCTCTCTTCAATTTGTAATTGCTTTGAAAAAAGTGAGATAATTTGTCAAGTTTATTATTGTTATGTGATAGAGCAATGATATTATTTAAGAATTGTGATTGGATCATTAAGGAGAATGAGGTTATATTGTGTACGTACTATTAAGAAATGATCATATATGTAATGTGATTATGATGTGGGTATTTGTATTAGCAAGTATTTGATTTTGGAGAATTATTTATTAGAGTTATTTTTGGTGACAATTTATCATGAACTTAGAATTGATGATTTGATTTGGGTTATGCTTTGATTTTTGTTGAGCTTGTGGATGATGTGAGGTATGTGTATTGATGATAAAGTGAAAACTATTAAGTATAGATGATCTCTTGTAAACTTGAGTTGTAGATATTCGAGGTAAGTAGATTAATCATTTGAGGCTAATAATCAATTTTGCGACTATTTTCTAGTAGAATATTGGAGTTATGTTGTATGAAGTTTCTTTGTGATAGTAAGCAGAGATTTTAAAATTTATTAGATTAAGGTTTTGCTTGCTTATGCAGATAATAAAATGTGACTTGGAGTTTGATATGGTGATGAAAAGATTTTAGTGATATATATTTTTGAAATGTGTAATAATATTTGAGAACTAATTCGGATTGAGGTTAGGATATTTTGAAGCTCTTGAGGTGTTAGAGAGAGTTAGTACACAATATAGTTTGTAGAGTTGTTTTGTTTATATGATGTCCTTAGAGCTTTACATGAATTTATGTAAATAAATAAAAATAAAACTTTTTGTAGCTTATTTGAATTTTGAGGACGAAATTTTTGTTAGGGGGGAGGGGAATGTAATAACCCAGATTTTTGTTAATAATTAAATATTAATTGACTTTATTTTATAAAAGTGTATTTGAATTGGAAAAGGTAAGTTACTAATGTTCTTTCTTTATTCCTTGTTTCGTTTGGAAAATTAAAATCTTTTAGTAGATAATTTAATAATTGATTTAATTAAAATTAAAGAGTCTATTAAGGTTTTGGTAACTCTTATATTGTTTCATATTTATATTTAAAGAGTGGAGATGAAATCCTAATTCTATTCTAATTTGATTAGTTGAATTCCTGAGTAGAATACTTATATGCACTACAACCCATTAGAAAAATCATAATTAATTCATCCGATGTCGGAATTGAGTGAATCCAACGCCTATTTCTTCAGTTTTTTGTTCTCTACAATTATAAATAGGAAGAGAAGTTATTTGATGTCATCTTCATAACTTAAATTGTTAGAAACCGTAATATATCCCCATTCTCGTAACTATTTTCAGCCCTAGTTTTAAAAATTTGTAATTCAGTCATATTAACTCCGAATCGAGTGATTCTTGAGCCTATTTCATGTATCTTTTTGAGAGCTACAATTTTTGTGCGGATATTAAGAGATTTGAAAAACTTTAAAAGACCTGAAAGTCAGATTCTATACTACTGCGTATTGAGAAAAAAAAGACAAACAAGGAAGATGAGTGTTATGAGGTGAAGTGGTAATTGATTCTCTGATTGAGACGACGTTTTGTATCACGAGATTAATATTTTGGGTGCTTGCGCTGTAAGTGGCTTTCTGAACTATCACTACAAGAAAAACCTTCAACAGCGACTAATATTTTCAGCGACCGCATTTCCGGTCGCTAATTAGAGTAAATAGCGACCGCTATTAGCGACCAAACCCAAATTTAGTCGCTAGTTAATAGCTCGCTGATCTAATTAGCCGCCAAAAATTTTTGGCGCAATAGTTGGCGGGAAGGTTATTGCGACCACTAACTATCAACGACCACGTGCGTTCGCTGATAAATCCACGTCATTAAAAACAGCGACCGCACGCGATCGCTGATAGCGGTCGCTGATGAATTTTAATCTAATCAGATCCAGACAGTCGTTCTAGCTGCAGACGAAAGAAAGAAAGAAGAGGAGAGGGAGGGCCCCCCAGCTGCCGCCTCTACCGCCGACTAGGGACCAACTGGATTCTTCTTGGCCCTGTTTAGACACATTCCTCTAATATCCTTGGTAATCATTCATTCAGTTCATTATTTTTCTCTCTATATGTATATATCAATGTGAATAAATTGTATTATTTGTATTATTTTACTTTCTCAATATAAATTACCATGTCTTTGTTTCCATTTTGTTGCTTAATTGAAATAGTGGATTGATATGTATTTAGACACAAGTGGTTCTACAAATTTCTGTTAATTTGGTTTCTGAACTTTTGTTATTAGCTAAAAATTGTGCAAATCTATCCCACTGTATTGTTTAATACATCTAGAATCATATTGTATGCACTAGGCGCGTAGGCATTGTTTGTCAGTTACCGTTTATAATTTCAATAACTGTGTTCATGAGCTCAATTAGTATTTTTATAAATACTTATATGTTATGTGGATGCATTGCTATTGCTTTGATTTATGTTTGCATTTTAGATATAAGGTTGTTTCATGTGCTAAACTTGCTTCTCTTTTATTAGGTGTGTTGAGTTCATCAAAGTTGAGTAAATTTCATATTCCATTTATACATTTGCTTTAGTTGGTTCCTAAGAATTGGTAATGACTTGATGTAGGGAGTTGTGAACTGTGTTCATGTTAAGTGAAATTACTATGATCTAATTTTGTGTTTCTATGGGTGTCAATTATTTAGTACTTTTTTATGGAAGTACATTTTGGGGCCACTAGCAGCATGGGGGATAAATGGGTGCTGAATGAGCAAAATTATAGAGATCTTTGAAGAATTTGGACACTAAACTTTAATGACTGCTATTTATTAGAAAATTAAACACTAATCACTAATAAATTAAATCTCCATCTAATAAACTCTAAACTCAGCTATGCAACTTCACTCGATAACCAAAAGAAGAAATAATATAATATAAATAAATAATCAAAGAATAAAAGTAAAACAAAACAAAACAAATAAAATAAAATAATGCAAAATAAAATATGAGAGAATAAAATAAATAATATAATGAACTAAGTAGTATTTACTTAGTTTTTCAATACTAAATAAAATAATATAAAATAATACAAAATTAATTAAAATAAAATAAATAATACAAAATAAAATTAAATTAAATAAAAAATAATATAATGAACTAAGTAGTATTTACTTAGTTTCTTATCACTAAAATAATATAAAATAATACAAAATAAAATAAAATAAAGCAAAGTAAAATATAATAAAATAAAATAAAATGATGAACTAATTAGTATTTACTTAGTTTTTCAATACTAAATAAAATAAATAAATAAAATAAAATAATATAAAATTAGGAACTAGTTAGTATTTACTTAGTTTCTCAATACTAAATAAAATAATATAAAATAAATAAAATAAATGTGGATAAATAATATAATGAACTACGTAGTATTTACTTAGTTTCTTATCACTAAAATAATATAAAATAATAAAAAATAAAATAAAATAAATCAAAGTAAAATATAATAAAATAAAATAAAATAATGAACTAATTAGTATTTACTTAGTTTCTCAATACTAAATAAAATAAATATAAAATAATAAAATTAAAATAAAATTAAACAAATAAAATAAAATAAATAATTCAAAATAAAATAAAATAAAATAAAATAAAGATAAGTAAAATTAAATTAAATAAAATAATGAACTAAGTAGTATTCACTTAAGTTTCTCAATACTAAATAAAATAATAAAAGCAAACTGAGGGATTGTGCAAGCTGGACTATGATAGGACTACTGAGTCTGCTGGGGGGCTGAGTATTGGGCATTGTAGAGGGCAAGTAGGGGCTAAGAACTGTCCTACAGGGAGAGAGCTTAGCCATATATGTACGTAGAACTAGCTCTTCCACCCCCCAAAGTTGTTAGTGCATTGTAAGTGAACTAAGGAAGTAACAGTCCAATAGATAGAAAGGCAGAGAGGGCGACGATGTGTGAACTAGATGAGAGTGGCGCATCAAGGGGCCATCATTCTTCTAGCCATTTGAGATTAGAATTTGGCAACCTATCCCTTATAGTAAGTTGTTCATTCTTTTCATTATGGTTTGAACATGTATGGTTGGAGCTGTGTTATTGTTTGAACACCCTTAAATAATAACAGCTTACAAGTATGTTGTAATGTTAATCATATACTTATAAGTATGCCCAAGTCATATGTTTACAAGTATGCTTAAATGTTAATCATATGCTTATAAGTATGCTCAAGTCATATGCTTAAAAGTATACTCAAGTCATATGCTTACATAAAGATACATCTATATGTATTTATATGCATCATATGATTGGGAAGAATTGTAAATCTCTTACAAGGGGAATACAATAATTCTTGTGTGTAGTAGGTACCGTGGTATCATGGACCTCTATTCAGACCGTAGTTGGATGAGAAGACGAAAGTCAAATGCCCAGATTGGTGCTACAACTGAATTTAGAACTGGTTGTCTAGTGTTTCTAGATTATGCGTATAGTCACCCGGAATGTGTGAATGGCCAGAACAAGATCAGATGCCCTTGTTTGAAGTGTAGGTATGGGCCCAGACAGGGACCAAGTCAGCCGCAATGGTTACAAAATAAATGGCTGCCAATTTTATACAAAGACATGCTCGCGGTAAAAGAACAACTAACCCTGGAGTGTGTGTTCAAGGAGATTGTTACAAAGAGCTTGGGCGTGCCTTTTATAGGAAATTGGAGGAAATCATCGAGTTGTCGTACAAGGGTACTTATGGGGGATATATTAACTTGTTCAAGTGTCGTTGGTTTGATTCAAAAAAAGGGATACGTGTCGATCGACATGGAATCGTCGATATTGATCTTCATAGGTCCACGTACGTCAACGCACTATTTGTGTTGCCAACTTAAACAGTACAAGTATACTACACTCTTAGTCCTGTTAGGAAAAGGGATAGACCGCCTGTAGATTGGCAAGTTGTAATTCATACTCCCGCGCGTAGTCGTGTCCAAGTAGTAGACGGTGAGTTCTACCAAGAGGAGATGCTTCATAGACCTCCGATAATAAATGTGGAGGACAACAATGAATTACTCCACTTAGAGGGTGGAGATGAACCTGATGAATTGAATCCTGAGTCAGTACTTGTGCCATATGACAGTGATATTGAGGAGGAAGAGTTATTGACTAACACCGACACTTCATCTGAAGAAGATGATAGTTATGAATCTCCAATACATATAGAAAATGATTCTGACTCAAACAACGATTTTCATTAACATGTATGTTTAGTTTGTCCTGTATTACATATCCTACTTATTTGGTGATTATAATAATTATAAAATAACTATAAAATCAAATTACCTGTCATTATTGTCATTTTATTTGTATATTTAATGTCATATAACTCGTAATAACATCCATTAATTTTTAGGCATACAGATGTCTTCTGAAGCAGCACAGAGAAAGCGCGGCTTGGGTCGGGGGCCTAATCATGTCCCGAAGGCCCCAGCTAACCCAGATAAGTGTATTCAGATTCAGATTAGACCTCCTCCGAACAACACGTACGTTATCTACCTATTATCTCAGCCATATTTTATGTTACCATTGTTTCGAAGAGAAATACTAATGTAAATTGCTTTAAATATTAAATAAAAATTACTTATTTTTAATGTAAATTGTTGTATATTTTTGTGACTTTCAAGATCGCAAGATTGTTAAGTGCATTTCATAGTTATGTTTGCAGAACTGGCCTACGCCAGTGATTACTGGACGAGCACGCCTCTCGCACACAAGGATGTAGTTTGGGCTGAATTTCAAGTATATATATTTTTTTATTTCCGAGACATAATATAAGTAATTCACTAATATTGTTTATATAGGTCCATGTGTTGTTGTTACTATCACCGTTTTAATACTATTGTTGTTATTTTACTTGCAGAAGAGGTATAGGTGGGATGACGTGCAGGCGTCAGTTATCCAGACATTGTTCTGGCAGAAATGCGCAGTCAGGACTAAAGATAATTTGAATAAAGAATGACAGAAAGCCCTACATAATGCAGAGATAGACCATCTAGGACAGGGCAAGCAGTTCATGCATGAGCATAGCCCCTGGTGGTGCACGCAGTCTATATGGGCTGAGATGTGTGACTAGTGGAGAGCTGAGAGTTGGGTCAAGAGATGCAATACTGCTGCCTCGAACAGAGCCTCAGGTGCACCTGAAGGCGATAAGGCAAAAGGCACCTACAGGGATGACAGTATCTCACAGCTGCAGCATATTGCTGTCAGGGTACGTATGAATAGCAAAGTTGTTGGTTTTATGATCTTTTTATGTCAACTGCCATGGTTTGTAGAATATTACATGTTTACATATTAATATGAGAACATGTTATGTAGGAGGCTCAGTCTCAGGGTCAACCTATCCATTGGCTGGAGGTGGTTGTGGCCACCCGCGATGGTATGCCAGAGGCTATCCAGATAGCAGTAATAATTTTTTATAACTTTGATATGTAGCTTAAATTTTTACGTCATTCTTTATCATTTTATATTTAATTGTAACTATTTAATTGTTAACCTGCTGACATGATACTTATAAGAGTTTAATGGATGACCGTTATCCTAAAGGCACCCCGCGTCCGAAGATTGATCAGGAATTGTAGGAGAGGGTGTTGGTTGTGAAGAATAACTATGTCAAAGGTTAATGACAACGACGACGGCTGACCTTCAGTAGCTCAGGCAGCTCTGCTACCTATTGGGATATTTGTATATATAACAAATATGACTCATACACGCAAGTGCACATGATCCACAAGTAATATAAAGTAAGTAAATTATCGATCCCACGAGGAATAGAATCACATTTACGACTACAAATACCAGTTTTATAATTATTTCGGTCTCTTTAAACAGTTGAGTACAATGATGAAATTGTCTAATGATTATTAAAGAAACAAATAGAACAAATTATGATTGTATAAATACAGATTTTATGAGTTTGGGATTATAATTTCACTTATTGCAAACTTAGATTTCCATGCTTCCTATTGTTGCTAATTGATTATTATGGAATGTTGGTCGAGAACACGAATGTGAAATATGACCACCTTTCGATGCACCATATTCATATCACACTAAATCCACAATTGATAGAATGAATGTGAACATCCTAGATGACTAACGCACTATATTCCTATATGAATTACAATCAAGAGGGTTTAAGTATAAGTTCTCAATTGGCCACATATGGTGCTTCGATATATCTCTATCCTAAGCACGAAACATAACCTCACGAGGAATGTAAAAATTATAAACATATGCTAGCATAATCAGATCTCAATTTATACTTCCTTTCTCAATTCCATATAAATTATCACGGTAATTGGTGATCAAGCAATTAAACATTTAGTATAAATTATGCTAGACATTCATTTCATAACCAACTAGCCATAATAAGGAAGCATTTCAATTTTTTAGTAATGCAAAAGATCCATTATAATCCCAAGAATTAGGTTTAGTTCATAATGACAATAATAGAATTCATCATACACAATTGGTTCATCATCATAATTACAGAATAGGAAAATTAATCAAAAACTGAAAATATTAAAGCTCCTTGTTTCAGTTCTTCCGTATCTGTAACTTCTGATGATTTTCCAAGTTGTGTTGATTCCTTATTTCTTGCTCCAAATCTTCAATTCAGCATCCATATAGCTCCATTCTTCAATTACCAAGCAAAATTGATGCTCAGCTAGTTGTTTCAATCTTTGAACTAAAAATGCAGTAAACTTTTCTAATTTTCGTGTAGGAGAAGCTCCCTTCAATTAAGTTCTCAGATCAATATATTACATGCTAATTTTGTGTTCTTTTGACTTATTTTGATTCCCCACTGATAAAGCTTCATTCCACTAATTCCTCAAAATCTGGCATTGCATGATTTTTGGTAATGCTGCTTCGTTGTCTGGAACGTGTCTGCATGGCTGGTTGGCGACAGGCGCAGCTGCGCCGGAATCCTTTGCAAAATGGGCGCAGCTGCGCTGAGGGCTTCAGTAGGAAAAGGGAGGGCGCAGCTGCTCCGTCTGTCAGTCTGCTGCTGCACTGTTGTACCTAGTTTGTTTCCTCGATTCTCGCGCACTGTGCAAGTAATAATTATTCATTTAGCTCCCAAACAACAAATGGCATCATAACTCGTGTCAAATTAACCAAAAACTGTGCAAAAGCCATAGAATGCAAATAGTGAAGCGATATCAAAAAGAAGAGAAAAATGCATGAAAACATACTATGGAGCTACTAGTTAAGCAACAAATGAAGCAGAATAGTATCCAATAAGTAGGTATGAAACCTACTTATCAAATACCCCCAAACTTGAACTGTTGCTAGCCCTCAAACAATTACAATAAAATGAATGCAACATGGATGAAATGCAATAATCTATAAATGCACCATGAATCCTCATCAATTAGTAAACAATCGAAATGCTTTGCCTCAGAATAATCATAAACACATAAGGCTCCCAACCAAAACTCAGTTCATGTACCATGACAGTCATGCAAATCAAACCTTGTAATGATTAATACAGTGTGTGTGTGTGTGTAGTAATCATCAAATTTACAGCAACCCAAATGATTCTCATAATATGTTTCTTAGGGGGAAATTTGTATACTCCAACTTGCAACACAACAAATGGGGTAAGTTACAGCTAGGATACTGCTATGTCTAGATTGGGGACCGACTTAGAGGTTATTAGGACTATGATACTTGGTTGTGCAATGCCTAGTTCCCTTAGGCTTTTCAATGATACCCATGTAGCGAGTTTTCAACCAACGACTCCCAAACCAATTGGTCTTAGGGCGCTAGGTGTAGAGACATCCCCTAGGGCGTACTTACTCGAATATCAAAGGCCACAAAACTGGGCTAACCAAGCATTTATTTATTTATTTTTATGTAATAAACGACAACGAGTGCGTTTTACGCTCCATCTCGTTATTCAAATGCTCCACTAAGTTTTCCTCCAAACTTAGACAATTGCGTTGTCTCAGCCTACACTATCCTCATTTGCTTCTCTTTTATTAAAACATCAATTTCCCTCTAGAACTCAATTATGCAAATCTTTAAGTTCTAAGCAAGATAACTACTGAAAGCATGCTAACCGGTTATATTAGACTCAAAACAAGACAAGATTTGCAGTATATCATGGCACTCAACCCAAGCCTTAGCATTTAGCATTTTGAACAAAAATCTCATCACAGGCAAGTGAGAATGTTTACTAATGTAGATGTTCGGATTATGTAAACTAAACCACATGATATGATATGCATGAATTTTTTTTTTTATTTATTTTTTTAATTGTGCAAATATTAATAAAAATTAAAGAGAACAAGCAAATAAACTAACAATAAAAACAGATAAATAAAAAAAATATCACAATAAAAGCATCACAAATAGGCAGACCCTAATACCCCCAAACTTAAAATATGCAATGTCCTCATTGGAGATAAAAGGGTAAGGAGATACTCCCATAAGAGTCGTCCTCGGCGCCGCCATGCGGTGTGTCAGGCAGAGGATAAGGGATGTTGACACCAAAGGTGGGAAACTCGACATGGACCCCTTGCTGGCTGAATGCCTCAGACAGTGCACCCGCAAAGGAGACACTGTAATCTCTGAAGCTCGTGTGCAACTCGTCCATGCGGCGCTACAGGCGGCGCATCTCGCGCTCATGGCCACCTACTCCTCTTTGCTGCACGTGCACTGGCGGTGCAGGCACCTCCTCGTCACTGTCCTCCTCCTCCACATCAGCAATAATAAAACCCAACCCACCAGGACGGGACTCTCCACCGCGCTATACATTGAACTTTCTGATCGTGGCACTGTCGATATCTCGCATAGGTAACTGGAGGGTCTCCTCGCCCTATTCCACCTTCGCCGCAAGACAAAGGCGTGTGACAATCGAAGCGTGTGGAATGGCACCGGAAGTGACTGCCTGCATAAATCGAAGTATAGACTGGTGAATGATGTAACCCACGTCAATGCTCCCGCCTTTTAGAATGCGGTGCAAAATAACCGCTCGGTCCTGGGTCACGTCCTGGTGGTGGGTGGTTAGCAGTAAACTCGCGCAAATGAAGGCGTACCACGCCTTGGCAAATTTATTCAGCGCGGTCTTGGGGAAATGGACCTTCTGGGTGGTCCCCGCCTGCGTCTTCCATTGGGTGCCCGGTTGGCACATCTCCCGAACCAAAGCATCGAGATCAGTCTCGAAGCGCTCATTTACCACCCAGTTGGTGGTCTCAGCAGAAGGGGCAACCTGAATAACTCGTTAATTGCCCGCGCGGTGTAAGGGACCTGCTTGCCCCGTACGAAGGAGATGCCGTTTTGGGTCTCACGAGCATTTGCATAGAATTCCCGAACAATGGCCATAGGGGCAGATAATGGTGTCTCGATGAAAAGCAGCCATCCCAAGCGCTGAATTCTTTTCCAGAATTCGCCCATCCTGTGCCTTGGGTTTCAAACCCCTCTCCGGTATGAATGATTTGACGCTCAACACCTCCCAGTAGTAGTGTTGGGCTGAGAGGTTGACGAATTTGGCGGCATCCAGAGTGTTGATGCCACCATCCGCAGATTCGGACTCACTGCTGGATGAATATGGTTGGGGTGTGCGCGCTCTCTTTGGCATGATTGAATGTGGTTAGGGTTTGGTGTGGAGATTTGATGTAGCTAGGGTTTGGTGAAGTAATATCAAGGGAGGAGATGGGGGGTCGGTGTTTGCTTCGCTGCTTGGGAGAGATTAGGTTTAGGTTTAAGTTTGGTGATGTGACTTGACAAATGGGGATGGGCCTTTATATAAAAAAAACTTTTCAGCCGATGGGCGCAGCTGCGCCAATGTTGTACTGGTTTTTAGGCGCAGCTGCGCAGTGACAAATTGCAGACTCGGCGTAGCTGCGCGCTGGACGCACTGTGTTGGGGCGCAGCTGCGCTGGACTCCTGTCGCTATGCTGATACGGCGCAGCTGCGCGCTGTTTGGCTTGAGGTGCGGCGCAGCTGCGCCATACCTCCAACTCCCTGGATGACTTTTATTTATTTATTTTTTATTTTTTTGAAACACACTTGACACACATTAGAATATCAGGTGAAAAACTCAATTCTTAAAAACATCTAACATAGCTAAAAAGGGACGAAAATCTCAATTCAAACTTACAAACGATGCATACGCAATGCAATGTGCTTTACACCCCCAAACTTAAAGTCTGTTTAAGTCTTACGGTTTAGGATGTGATTGAATACCTAAAAAGCAACAAACATGTTAAAATGAAATAATACAAACTAAGTTAAAATCACACAAAAATAAAAAGTAAAACAATAAATTCGGGTTGCCTCCCGAGAAGCGCTTGGTTTAAAGTCGGTTAACTTGACTATCCAATGCTGCTCAATCCATGGCTAGGACAACTGAGGACTCTTGGCGATCGACTTCGCCTCCCCAATAGTGCTTTAGCCGTTGGCCATTCACTTTGAACGGTTGTTCACTGTCCTTTCCAATTATTTTGACGGCTCCGTGTGGGAATACAGCTGTGATGGTAAATGGACCCGACCATCGAGATTTGAGTTTTCCCGGGAACAACTTGAGCCTGGAGTTGAATAGCAAGACCGCTTGGCCAGGTTCAAATTTTCTATCGATGATTTTTCGGTCATGCCATCTCTTTACCTTTTCTTTGTAGAGTTTGGAATTCTCATAGGCTTGTAAACGAAACTCATCAAGTTCATTTAGCTGTAGAAGTCTCCTCTCTCCCGCTGCAGATGGGTCGAAATTTAACTTCTTGATCGCCCAATAAGTTTTGTGCTCTAGTTCAACCGGAAGATGACAAGCTTTGCCGTAGACCACATGGTATGGAGACATGCCGAAAGGTGTCTTATAGGCGGTTCTATATGCCCATAATGCTTCATCTAGCTTTAATGACCAGGCCTTTCTGGAAGGATTAACAATCTTCTCCAGAATTCTCTTGACCTCTCTATTTGACACTTCGGCTTGCCCATTTGTTTGCGGGTGGTAAGCCGTGGCAATCCTGTGCCTCACTCCATATTTGGCTAGGAGGGCTGTGAACTGTTTATTGTAGAAATGACTTCCCTCATCACTGATGATAGCTCGTGGAGTGCCAAATCTAGTGAAAATGCTCTTTTGTAGGAACCTAAGAACCACCTTAGCATCATTGGTTGGTAGAGCAGAAGCTTCCACCTATTTGGACACATAATCAACTGCAAGAAGGATATAGAGATTGTTGCAGGAT
Source organism: Aralia elata (assembly GCA_034770075.1). Taxonomy (NCBI): domain Eukaryota; kingdom Viridiplantae; phylum Streptophyta; class Magnoliopsida; order Apiales; family Araliaceae; genus Aralia; species Aralia elata. The sequence goes on from CM068378.1 coordinate 78,517,305, forward strand.
GACGGGAATAGTCCCATGAAGTCTATCCCCCATAATTTCCACCTCCAAGATTACATTTAGTGGCATTTCATTGCGGTTGGAGATGTTTCCCACCCGTTGGCATCGATCACAATTCTTTACGAATTGGTGGGCATCTTTGAACAAAGTGGGCCAATAGAATCCGGCTTGGAGTACTTTAGCTGCGGTTCTTTACGTCCCATAATGGCCTCCATACAGAGAATAATGACATGCATGCAATATACTGGAGGTCTCGATATCAGGAATGCACCTTCGGATCACAAGATTTGTACATTGTTTGAACAAGTAAGGCTCGTCCCATATGTATCTCTTTGCATCATGCAAAAATTTCTTCTTCTACTGAGAAGTTAGATCCGGTGGTAGTACATAACTCACAAGATAGTTGATAATATCAGCGAACCATGGGATCTCAGATGTTACTGCAAATAACTGTTCATCAGGAAAATAATCGTTTATTTCAGCCTTATCTATACCGTCTCGCTCCAGATTGTCTAATCTGGAGAGATGATCAGCTACAAGGTTCTCCGTGCCTTTCTTGTCCTTTATTTTCAAGTCAAATTCTTGGAGCAAAAGGATCCACCTGATCAATCTTGGCTTGGCATCTTTCTTCGATATCAAGTACCGAATCGCTGTATAGTCTGTGTACACCACTACTTTTGTCCTAATGAGATAGGACCTAAACTTGTCGAATGCATAGACAACAACAAGTAGTTCCTTCTCGGTGGTGGTGTAATTCATTTGGGCGCCTGAGAGTGTTTTGCTGGCGTAGTAGACTGCATGTAGAACCTTATCTCTGCGTTGTCCCAATACTACGCCCACGGCGTAATCACTAGCATCGCACATAAGCTCAAATGGTAGAGACCAGTCCGGTGCCGCTATCACAGGTGCTGTTGTCAACTTCTGTTTCAACAATTCAAAGGCTGCTAAGCAATTTTCATCGAATATGAATGGGACATCCTTTTCCAATAAATTACACAGGGGTTTTGTGATTTTGGAGAAGTCTTTGATAAATCTGCGGTAGAACCCAACATGGCCCAAAAAACTCCGAACTCCCTTTACAGAAGTTGGTGGAGGCAATTTCTCGATGGTTTCTAATTTTGCTTTATCCACCTCCAAACCTTTTACTAAGACTTTGTGTCCCAATATTATTCCTTCTTGAACCATAAAGTGACATTTCTCCCAATTAAGCACAAGGTTTGTTTCCACGCATCTCTTCAGTACCATGATCAAATTTTCTAGACAGCTATCGAAGGAATTTCCGAACACTAAGAAATCATCCATAAAAACTTCCATGTTGATTTCTACCATGTCAGAAAATATTGCCATCATGCATCGTTGAAATGTGGCTGGAGCATTACATAGACCGAAGGACATTCGCCTGAAAGCAAAAGTTCCATATGGACAAGTAAAAGTTGTCTTTTCTTGATCCTCTGGAGCGATGGCAATTTGATTATAACCAGAATATCCGTCAAGCAAACAGTAGTATTCATGCCCAGCTAGTCTTTCCAACATTTGATCTATGAATGGAAGTGGGAAGTGATCTTTCCTCGTGGCTTTGTTGAGCTTCCGATAGTCCATACAGACTCTCCATCCCGTGATTGTTCGAGTAGGTATCAACTCGTTATCCTCATTTCTTACGACAGTTATTCCTCCCTTCTTTGGTACACACTGCACAGGGCTTACCCACGGACTGTCAGAGATGGGGTAGATGATCCCTGCGTCTAGCCATTTTAGAATTTCTGCTTTCAACACCTCTTTCATGATGGGATTTAGCCTTCTTTGATGCTCTATGGTAGGTTTGCTGTCATCTTCCATCAGAATCTTGTGCATGCAAATCGAGGGGCTGATTCCCTTTATGTCAGCGATGGTCCATCCAATAGCTCCTTGGAATTCTCGAAGGATTCTTATCAGCTTGCCTTCCTGTAAAGAGGTTAGTGCAGAGGTTAGTGCAGAGGAAATAATGACAGGTAAAGTATGTGAGGTGATTAAGCAAGGGCTTAAGCTCAAGTTTATGAGGTACTTCTCTAGATGGTCTCAAATGAGTTGAGGATTCATTTGAGCTTTTCAAGGGCTCAATTGGTACTTTGAACTTTGCCATCCTGGGTATTGCATCTAGAAAGTGAACATACTCACAGTTTTCGGGCTCGTCCAAGTCGATGTCTCCTGTCAGTGTCATCTCAAGCAAGTCACTATGTGTGGCTTTTATGAATTCTTCGGTCACGACACTTTTAATGATATCTACTCGGAAACAGTCCTCCTCTTCGGAGGGGAATTTCATAGCTTTAAATACATTAAAGGTGACTTCTTGATCTTGAACCGTCATTGTCAATTCTCCCTTTTGCACATCAATGAGAGTCCTCCCGGTAGCTAAAAATGGCCTCCCAAGTATGATGGGAATATCCTTGTCTTCCTCAAAGTCTAGAATTATGAAGTCAACTGGGAATATGAACTTATCAACCTTAACAAGGACATCCTCCACTATTCCTCTCGGGTAGGTAACTGAACGATCCGCTAGCTGAAGAGTTGTTGGCTTGGGTGCCGGTAATCCCAACTGAGTAAAGACGGACAATGGCATGAGATTAATGCTCGCACCAAGATCACATAAGCATTTCTTGAATGACAGGTCTCCACTGGTGCAAGGAATGGTAAAACTGCCTAGATCCTTTAACTTTGGAGGTAGCTTTCTTTGTAATACCGCATTGCATTCTTCTGTCAAAGCTACAATTTCAAAATCTTGCAACTTCTTCTTCCTTGACAGAATCCCCTTCATGAACTTGGCATAGCTCGGCATTTGCTCCAAGGCTTTTGCAAATGGTATGTTGATTTGAAGCTTTTTGAAAACCTCAAGAAACTTAGAGAATTGTTTTTCCAATTTCTGCTTTTGCTGCCTCTGAGGGTACAGAACTGGTGGATAATATCTGGTGGGGGAGGGTTGAATCTTTGCTATGCTTTCCCTTGGTATGGGCTCAGATTTCTCTATGCTATCTTCCTTTCCAAAAATTTCAGCAGAGTTAGTTTCTAGGGAAGGGCGCAGCTGCGCTGGCTCCCCTTGCAAACTGGGCGCAGCTGCGCCGGTAGGATCCAGTACTGGAGAAGGGCGCAGCTGCGCTGGATTCTTTTATGAAACGGGCACAGCTGCGCTGGTTGACAGAGTCTGCTTCCCACTTCTGGTGGTGACAAATTGGCATTGCTCCTTTCCATTTCTCCTTGGATTGATTTCTATGTCGCTAGGAAGAGTCCCCTGAGGTCTATTAGATAACAAGCGAAACAATTGGCTCATCTGGTTTTCCAAATTTTTGAAACCCAATGCTTGGCCTTGCTCCAACTTATCAGTTTTGGCCATGTATCTCTCCAACTTTTCATTCATATCAGCAACCTTCTTATCTGTAGCTTAGGCTTGTTGCTGATTGTGGAACCCCGGAGGATTGTGAGGTTTTGGAGCTTGTGGATAATCTTGATGGTTGCTCCATGAGAAGTTAGGATGATTCCTATTCCTCGGATTGTAGTTATTTTGATATTGATTCGCTGGCCGCTGATAGTTGCTCACGAAATGCATGGATTTGGAGTTGATGGCACATTGGTCAGAAGAGTGTGAGCCTGCACAAAGCTCACAAATCATGGGAACTTGCTGCCCCTTTCCTTCATATAGGTTGTCAAACTTTTTGGCTATAGCAGATATTTGGGCTTGAAGTGATGTGGCTGTGTCAACATCTAATATCCTTGCTATTTTTGGTGGGCTGGATCTAGAAGAAGGCCATTGATAGTTATTCGTAGCCATGGTCTCCAAAAGTTCATAAGCTTCGTCATAGTTTTTAGCCATGAATGCACCTCCCGAAGCGGCATCAATGCCTGCCCGTGTTTGAATATTCAACCCATTGTAAAATGTGTTAAGTTGCATCCATTGAGGCAAACCGTGATGTGGACACTTTTTCAATAGTTCCTTGTACCGCTCCCATGTCTCATACAAGGATTCTCCATGATGTTGCTCATATGAGGAGATGTCATTTCTCAATTTAGCAGTTTTGGTTGGTGGGAAGAATTTTGCTAAGAATTTCTGTGCCAAATCCTGCCAAGTAGTAATAGATCCCGGTGGTAGTGAGTGTAGATAACTTTTTGCTTTATCCCTCAATGTGAATGGGAATAACCGCAATCTCACTGCATCTTCTGAAATTCCACTGAATTTGAATGTATCACAGATCTCTAAAAAGCTCATCAAGTGTTCATTTGGATCGTCAACCGTCGTTCCCCCAAATTGGACAGAATTTTGGATCATATGGATAGTTCCTGGTTTGATTTCAAAGGAATTGACTGTTATGGCCGGCCTTGAGATATTTGATTGCAATTCATTGATCCTTGGCATAGCATAATCTCTCAATGCTTTTTGTGCTTCACCCGCCATTGCTTGTGGTTGGTCTAGATTCTCTGGAGTAGTTTCAACACACTTTCTTGACTGTTGAACCCTTTTCTCGATGTTATCCACGAAAGGCAATAGGTCAGGATTCTTCGATCGAGTATGCATACACCACTCAATAGTACCCATGACAATGTAAAAGAAACTAAAATAGAATTAAGACAGGAATAGATTTTGTTTAACTAAAACCAATCTAATTTAAACTGATGATGAAAGTTATAAACGCAATTGCAATTCCCCGGCAACGGTGCCAAAAACTTGTTGGGATATTTGTATATATAACAAATATGACTCATACACGCAAGTGCACATGATTCACAAGTAATATAAAGTAAGTAAAGTATCGATCCCACGAGGAATAGAATCACATTTACGACTACAAACACCAGTTTTATAATTATTTTGGTCTCTTTAAACAGTTGAGTACAATGATGAAATTGTCTAATGATTATTAAAGAAACAAATAGAACAAATTATGATTGTATAAATACAGATTTTATGAGTTTGGGATTATAATTTCACTTATTGCAAACTTAGATTTCCATCCTTCCTATTGTTGCTAATTGATTATTATGGAATGTTGGTCGAGAACACGAATGTGAAATATGACCACCTTTCGATGCACCATATTCATATCACACTAAATCCACAATTGATAGAATGAATATGAACACCCTAGATGACTAATGCACTATATTCCTATGTGAATTACAATCAAGAGGGTTTAAGTATAAGTTCTCAATTGGCCACATATGGTGCTTCGGTATATCTCTATCCTAAGCACGAAACATAACCTCACGAGGAATGTAAAAATTATGAACATATGCTAGCATAATCAGATCTCAATTTATACTTCCTTTCTCAATTCCATATAAATTATCACGGTAATTGGTGATCAAGCAATTAAACATTTAGTATAAATTATACTAGACATTCATTTCATAACCAACTAGCAATAATAAGGAAACATTTCAATTTTTAGTAATGTAAAAGATCCATTATAATCCCAAGAATTAGGTTTAGTTCATAATGACAATAATAGAATTCATCATACACAATTGATTCATCATCATAATTACAGAATAGGAAAATTAATCAAAAACTAAAAATATTAAAGCTCCCTGTTTCAGTTCTTCCGTATCTGCAACTTCTGATGATTTTCCAAGTTGTGTTGATTCTTTATTTCTTGCTCCAAATCTTCAATTCAGCATCCATATAGCTCAATTCTTCAGTTCCCAAGCAAAATTGATGCTCAGCTGGTTGTTTCAATCTTTGAACTAAAAATGCAGTAAACTTTTCTAATTTTCGTGTAGGAGAAGCTCCCTTCAATTAAGTTCTCAGATCAATATATTACATGCTCATTTTGTGTTCTTTTGACTTATTTTGATTCCCCACTGATAAATCTTTATTCCACTAATTCCTCAAAATCTGGCATTGTATGATTTTTGGTAGTGCTGCTTCGCTGTCTGGAACGTGTCTGCATGGCTGGCTGGCGACAGGCGCAGCTGCGCCGGAATCCTTTACAAAATGGGCGCAGCTGCGCTGAGGGCTTCAACAGGAAAAGGGAGGGCGCAGCTGCGCCGACCTCAAGGCCAAGCTGGGCGCAACTGCGCCGTTTGTCAGTCTATTGCTCACTGTTGTACCTAGTCTGTTTCCTCAATTCTCACGCACTGTGCAAGCAACAATTATTCATTTAGCTCCCAAACAATAAATGCATCATAACTCGTGTCAAATTAACCAAAAACTGTGTAAAAGCCATAGAATGCAAATAGTGAAGCGATATCAAAAGGAAGAGAAAAATGCATGAAAACATACTATGGAGCTACTAGTTAAGCAAGAAATGAAGCATAATAGTATCCAATAAGTAGGTATGAAACCTACTTATCACTACCCAGTCCACACAGTCATCGGGTCACCCAGTCTATCATACACCTGCTGATTATGTAAGAGCGATTTTTCGACATCGTGATCTTCTTCGCATACTGGGCGGGCATCTGTAGTCTCTAAATCCTGATGAGCTAGCAGAGGTTGTGGCAGCAGCAGCACGACACGAGGATGGCGACGCGGGTGGCGACGCCGAGGGTGGCGACGAGGTAATCTTAGTACATATGCTCAAGTCAAAATAGTCTTACTTATGTTTAAATAATTTCTATTATTTAGCTTTCCCTCGCTTTGCTTTGTATAAGTCATACCAGTATCAACATATATATTCTATATGTAACATGTTTTATTCGTTTGTTAATTAGAAGGTCGTACTAATTTGGGCAATGATGGATGAAGAGCTAGGATTTGTTTTCTAGATTTTTAAACCCTTGTAGTTTTATATTCAGTCTTTAGACAACTGTATGTTAGTTAAAGATTTTTAAACAATTGTATATATTTATTTAGTTTATATTGGTTTCTTAATGTTTATATAGTTTATATTGTGTTGGTTTATGTGTTTGCATATGGATGGATGCTTATGTATATTGTTGTCCATGTGTTCGGATATAAAGCATGGATGAATGTTTATATGGATGTATATATTGACTGCTGTGTGTTGGGATATAAAGCAGTTACAAAACAGGTACAGTTTTTTTGGGAAATTCACAAAATAAGAAAAATATTTTTTAAAAAAAATAAGAATCAGCGACCGCATGCGGTCGCTAATACCTATCAGCGATCGCGGTTAACAGTGGGGTATTAGCGAGCGACTGCATGCGGTCGCTAATGGTGGTCGCTGCAACGTGTCCACGTGGTCCACGTCACCCCTTGAAACCTGACATGCTGTGACTCAGCTTCGCAACGTCGGCAGTCACTAATAGTCGGTCGCGGATATGTCAGTCGCTAATAGGGGTCGCTGATGTTAGCCCAACGACCAGATTATATGCGATCAATATCAGTGATCGAATGCGGTCACTGATATATATCCGCGACTGGGATCGGTCACAGATGAGCGGTCGTAGATAGACTTTTTTCTTGTAGTGTATTTAGTGTTTTTAAAATTATCGTTTACTTTTGTATATGTTTAGTAATTACCCGGATGGCTAAATGTATGGATTCAAAATTCGTTATGTTTTATTTAAGGCTTCCATTTAAATTAAATGTTATGTTCTTATATTTTAAAATTCAGATCAAGTATTTATTTTTAAACTGTGAAATGAGATTATATGATTTTTAACTGTGAAAAAGTGTTGATTAGAATATCGATAATATTGAGAAAAGATTTTTGAAATCCTCAGTTCGACTATGTATAGAACCCGTTAGTATTTACGTTTAGTTCTGGAGGTAATATTGGACCTACTAAGGCGCACACCTTTTACATGTCCTTCAGGGATAGTGCATTTTTATATGTAATACCCACGAAATTTGGGTCTTGCCTTTAAACCCAATGCCAACGCGTCACGGTACTACTCATACAACAAACTCTCACTACATTAATGTAATACAAAATTATTACATCATATTCTCATCTAATCCCAGGTACGAAGACCTTTACAAATACATCAACAAATAATATTATTAAATTTAATAATATTATAACAAAAATTTAGTCCTTCTACTTAACAGTTACTAACTTTTCACTTCTTTGTACTAATCTGGCCCTTCGACTCTAGCTGCAAAAAAAGTTAGAATTTTTTTGCAAGAGTGAGCATTTAATTGCCCAGCAAGTATAAGCAGTTGAATAAACAATACCATAGGAGTAAAATAACATCTTACTGAAATCTTCAACAATTGAACAATAATTGTGAAGTCATGCGAATAAACAGGAATAATTAAATTCCTGATCATCTAACATTCCGAACATTATCATTACTATCACCATATTTAAAAACAATTAACATTAACCTGTATCTCATCATAGTTCTTGATTTTCAGGACTTAACATATTAAATAGTTCAATTAAAGAACATTTCTTTGAATTGCACCTAAGTGCGAATATTGGTCTAGCACGTTAATATTTATAATCGCCATCACATCATTGCACAGGGTACAAATTATGACCACATTTACTTACAACAACACCTTATTGCACGGGGTGCAATTTATACCATCAATTGCCCAATTATTTGATAAGGCGTCCTCACTCTATCACAATTCAAGAATTATTATAATTCATATCTGCATCAATAATATTTTCGAATGAAAAAGCTCATCACATCTTGTCTTGTGAATTTCATGTAACTAATGAAATTCCGTCATTAAACTATACATACATTTATAATTTAGCATAACTTGAACATCTAGTACAATTATTAGCATCCACACAATATATATAGACATTGCATAACTTGAACTTTACATGACATAGCCTTCATAAGAAAATTATCATATGAAGTTAGAGAACTTGCTCAAATGTAAATATTGAGTAAGTTAGGAAACTTGTCTTATGCACTGCTTACACTTACGTTATAATGCTCTTCAAATAGCCTACACAATATCATTTATAAAGACATACCAATTAGCCAAATATAGACTTCATATTGGTTTACATAGTAAAATTATAACTTTCATCACATGTTGTTCGCGTTTTATAAATTAATAAACACGATTAAAACTAAACATGTCTCGGTATTGCGTCATTCGGAAACGTTACGACCCTTATCATCATCTATACTTATTGGTTTATAATAACTCCATTCCATATCTTATAATATTCGTTTCATTAGACTCAAAACACTTTTTAAGTACATTAACACTTTACGCGGCGTTTCGACGTTTATATGTCACACGCCTATTTCGCCTCCTTCACACATGCTTAGCATGCTCATACAATTATCTAATTCATCATTGATTAATATTAATCATCATTATAATACATAATGTTCATGTTTTAAAATTTAGAACATTATTTTATATTGTCGGGAGCTTTACACGTGCTTACGCGCATGCCCGACACCCTCCGATTGCCTCCAATTACACATCAGTCCTACAAATGGCCAATTTAGACCCTTCTACAGACTTCAAATCTAAAAACTTAAAGAATGAAAGTTGTAGGTCTACTCTTCCTCTTTCCGAATCATCTTGAATCACCTCAATCCGAGTTCGGATGAGAACGTTATGCCCATTTTATTATAAGATGTCAAAATAGTCCAATTGGACACGTCTGCGCCTGACACGTGTCCGGTGCCGCAACACCATTCATACAGGCCAGAAATTGCTAGATTGTTTCCAGCTCGCGATTCTGACCTCTCCGACTCCGATCTTCATAACTTCTCCTATACACGTTCAAATTGGTCCATTTTGGACTCTATGGACTCCTAACTTATGGGGCTACAACATATCAATAATTTAGAGCTACCCATTAATATTAACATGTCCAAATCTTAGGTCAAAATATCAATTAGTGCTCTGTTTTGGGTGTTCTTGGTATTCTTCACTAAAATCAACACCAAATCTTCGTTTTTAGGTCTTTTTAATCCGTTCCAGTTGGGTTAGCTTCGTAACCCATGGAACTACAATCCCATAACATCAAACATATTATACCAACACGGAATCTAAGTTCTAAATCCTCTAAAATTTGTTTGAAGGTCCAAAGTTCCATTTTTTTTGTCCAATGTTCATCCTCTTTAAGCATAGGTACGGATTTTTCTTCATTTTGTTCCACTTTAATGTTATTAATGGCTTACAGAACCTCTTGACAACATTATCTAACATCCATAACCAACAAAAAAAATAACAAAAATTGCAACAAAACCAACCCACAAGCATATGGGCTTAAAAACCATAAGAAGCTTGAAAATCTTAACCAAATGAGATGGAAATGGGTTTAAGTGGGATGATTACCTCTTGCATCCCCTCCCAAATGTTAGAGAACTTGTTAGGCTTGCTTGAAGCTCTTCTTCTACTTCTTTGGTTCTACCTGTGCACCCCTTTTTTTAATTTTCTCTCAAAAACTTTCCTCTCTCTCTCCATCTTCTTCCTTCTATCTTCTTCTTTCTCCTTTACACTCTACTACAACTCCTTTCTCTCTAACCATGAAATGGCCTGGACTTGGAATGAGAAGGAAAGGCTTTAGGAGAGATGAGCCTCGGGAGAGGGAAACGGAGTAATGACTGAGCTTGTGGGTTTTGCCTTCAAGAAAAATGTTTAGCAAGCACGGACATAATGTTGCAAGAGCTCTCCTCTCCTCCCTCTCTAATTGGCTAAATAGAATTCGTTGGCACCCTTTCATTGGTCCAAGGTGTTGGGTGGTTCCCTCATTGACCAACACAAAATTAATACTCCCATTATACCCGAATACTCCCACTTTTGTACCAAATTTGGTAAATAACTATACCCAAAAATTAAAATGGGTACTCACATAAATTATTGGGACGTGTAAAAATAATAATTATGTGATTTGTTCATTTATTCGGAACATCCATATAATACATTTCGGATACGAAATAAATCTCGTTCGGGCTCAAATAAAATTTTCGACGCTTGAAAAAATTATTTCTTCGCGTACATGTCTTAACGAAATTAATAGAAATCGAAAAAGACGTAAAAATATTCAAGCGTGAATAGTGGCTCGGGTAACGTGCCCGTGAATAGTGATTTTGCGATTTTTCGCGAAATCAATTTATTCGCTTACGCGAAACTTACTACACATAAAATACATACGTTCACATAATCGAGGTTATAATATAACCTTTAAAAACCTCATATAAAATAATAAAATTTTAATATATTCTGAAATATTAATAAACCCAAATTACAAAGGTACTCACGATTCACGATCGTTACATCTTCTTTATTTTCCTTCTATACCATTATACGCTTTATCAGTTAGTCCATACTAATTAGATTCATTAGCTTTGGCTAACTATTAGACCTCATATCATCGCTTAATCTATAATAAATATATAATACACATATATTTATTCACTTATCACATAACTCACATAAATATATATAACACATTATTTTATATACAACCCTCTACACCTCATAATAAGAATTTTATTTATTAAATTCTTATCATAATTATCCTTCTTGAAAAATCCAGGTTGTTACATTCTTCCCTTCTTATAAGGATTCGGTCCTTGGAATTACCGAAACATCCTTACCCGGTCCGCGTAAACCTTCTTTCAAAACTTTATCGTTGAATTATTTCAACGTATTACTATAATATAGGTGTTACATTACCTATTTAATCCATTTTCCTCACAATTCTCGTAGGTTTTATTCCATAACATTTACTAAACTCAATCGTATTTTGAGTATTATCATTCCTTTAACCCATCAATTTCCTTTATGGAATTCTTCCATTCTACTCATCTCATTTCCAGAAGTTTGGAACATCTTGGAGGAATCTTCACAATTGTTCAATAATTGTGAAGTAGCTTAAACAAATAGGAAATAAAATATTCCTTAAAAACTTTTCATATTATGTTGAGGGGTCATGAAGACCATGAACTTGTCCTGGATTCTCAAGTATTTCTACCAGTTTCTGTGGACAAAATAAAATTGTACATCAGGTGATCAGCCTTTTGTACTCTGACATTGTGCACAACATTCTAGCCAAACGACTATATGCGTTTGTTTGACCACCTCATGGGTTAGTCGGGATTTTTCCGACATCAAATACCCCAATAATAGGGTTGTTCACCTCAGACTTACTACAAAATTTCGCATTAAAATAATTTAGTTTTGCATAAATTCTCAAATAATGCTTGAATTTCATAAACATATTTCAACATTCGTCTAGTCGAATCAAATAGCTTAGACTTACATCAACAACTCGAATGTCAATCGAAATATTTTAGCCAACTCAACTGGCATACTTTTTCATACTTTAAAAAAAACAAAAATCATTTTATGACGTCATGATACCGCACTGTATATATAGTACGTTGAGCGTCATTTTATGACTTTGTCATACTACATCATACCATAGTGGGTTGACGATCCTATGATCACATCCAACACTAGGTTAAACTGCATTGATGACTCCATCGTTTATCATTGTTACACCATATTCCATGATGCGAATGATTACATAAAATACATTTTGATATTTTCAAATTATCTTTGTCTAGCCGAAACTATTGGCATAGACATATGAATAATAGTACTTTTTAAAAATCATTGGTCCAATAATCTGGCCCCATACATTTTTCGAAGACACTAAAGTGCAATTATTAGCACGGAGTCAATAAATTTCGAAATCTAGTATAGCTAGAAGATTTGGAATATATATCCATGTCTCTTCATTAACTTAAATTTCTTCCATTGCTACATAATTTAATAATTCTATCTATATATAATATCACCAATGTTCATCATATTGAGAATATTGAGAATTTATAATTCTCACTCTATAACCTTCCTATACCCTAATATAGTTCATCAAACTTACCACACCTTATGAGTTCAGGAACTTACCACAATAATATGAGTTTAGGAACTTGTCCTAGCAATACGTAGTCTAAGAACAAATCAAGGACTGTCCATACACTTAGGGGCTCAAAACACACCATACGATTATGAGTCACAAACTTACCATAAACATGAGTTTCAAAAACTCGCACCTAATGTTAATATCATCTAACCATCAAATATAGATATGAGAAAAGAATCACCTTTTCATCATATATATACCGATAATGCAATATGTGACACCCCCAAATCCGGGTTTCCTAACCTCGAATTCGGTGTTCACGATACTCAACAACAAACATACTTTCTAACTGATGCGGAATAATAAACATACATTGTTTATCGAAATATTAATAAAGTCTTACAATCATGGTCCCAAGGTTCTTTAACCTTAACTTAAAACATACCCTCAATACAATAAGAGTTCACATAGCCAAATAACATTTAAGATAAACTAGTACATAAGCCATATCAGGCAACTACTCTTGCACCTTCCCTTTTTCTTTGTCTCCTTTAGACGTTTCTGCCTTAGCTGAAATAAAGATCATGATATAGCAAGGGTAAGCAACTAGTTTGCTTAGCAAGTTTATACACAAGGGAGATATATCATGAATAGAAGGAAATTTCGCTTTCAATGTTCAACAACAGTATAAAATTGTGAAGGAACATGAATTAATAGTCGACAATTGAATATTCGAATAATTGAATGACAATTACTGAGTGGTTGGAAATAACCATAGACATTTGCCAAGGTTCTCAGCATTTAAACTGGACCTCTTAAAAAGTTTTGGTAATCAAGGGGATCAACCTTTCATACCCCGTGATTTATGCATAAACACTTAATAAACCAGCATTGATATCATGCCTTAATCAAATTTATCCTTTTCTCAGCCAAGAGTTCTTACCATAGCAATTTAATAAGAACAACTTTTAAAATACATTTGATTTAACAAATTTAGACATGCTTGATCTAGCTGATACAAATAACATAGATCTATCTCATAAACAGTTCATGCTTGAAAGAACTTTAATCTAATTCACAATTCAATAACAATAGAATAAGAATTCAATTGCACAAGGTGCGAATGTCAATAGCCAGTATAGATGTGAATAATCAACAATAATTATTCACTAACATGCTTCAAAAATCATAACTCGAGTTTGAGTTAGGGAACTTGCCTGTCTGCTCAGCTACAAATAATTCTAGCTTTAACTAATTGGCCTTGAAGAACCTAACATTGATAACGTCGATCTACCAATTAGTAGTGCGTAGTTGTATATCGATACGCTTACTTATACTATTTATTTAACAATTAAGCAAATCACATAGGACACATAAGTTAATAAACTATCGTAAATCCTATAAGACACTTAATATTATCAATCCTGATAATATTTAATTCACCTCTTGGTATTATTAGTCCACTAATAACACTTTTATTCGTTTACTAATGTTATTAACATCTTAATAATATTTTAATCATCCAATAATACTTTAATCTAATATTATTAATCTCTTAATAATATTTTAATTCTCATATCATTAATAATATTTTAATCTAATATTATTAGCCATTTTAATAATATCTTAATCATTTATTAATGCTTAAAACAAATATTATTACCCACTCAATAATATTTCCATAAAGTTTTAATCTTAATATTTTTTTGTTTACTTAAAAATATCGAATTCTTATATTACAAATATCATAGTAATATTTTAATAAATTATTAGGCGAATAAACAATTTATTCTAATTGTTTTACCCTTTATTAAACAACTCCTTTACTACCCATAAAAGGTCATAAATATTATTTCTCATTAAATATTACCAAAATACCCCTCAATAGTCAGAATATATAATATTAGGAGTATCCAAGCTTAAAAATCACATTTTCCTTATTTATGACATCATTTAACCATTTATTTTCTTTTAACCATAACTATAACATTATTATGAAAAATAGCAAATAGTTTCTGAAAATTATTATCCTCTGGATCGGGATAGTATATGATCCAACAATGATCCACAAATTTTCCTGGAATTTTAGAAAATGATTTACTATTTTTAAAGTACTCAAAACATCTGAATTTGTTACATTTTGCATAAATCGAGTTTCGCTCAGAAAATTCTGAAATTTTCAGGGTACACTCTCATAATGTATATAAACATACTGTAAAACTTTCATATTATTTCAAGGTACACACAGTGAGAAATCCGAGTATGAATATTTAGGAGTCCTTCACGGTAAAAGCCATTACACAAAAACTACACATCAAAACATGTTCGTTATTTTTCCTACTTGTAGATAACTTCTTAAGGTACCTCTGTGATTTTTTCCAGATTTTTAAAAGGTACATAACTGGCCGAAACAAACTTTGGAAAAATGAGGACAGCAAGCTTTTAGGGTTTTAAAGCTTTAAGTTTTATAGTTGGACTGTTTTGGGAAAATAGCCCCCAAGGCTTCAAAAATTATTGGATTTGTGTTCTACTACTTGGGTTTACTAGCTAACTCATGTACCTAGCACCCCCTTTCAACGGATCACAAATCCAAGTTGTAGATATCAAGTTATGGGTGATCCAAGTGAAGAAAAGCTAGGGTTTTTACCCTTTAAGAACATAAGTTCCTTTTCTTCCTTTGAATCTCCATTCTAACACTCAAGAGGATTAGATCTATACATGAAGCATGAATATCTAATGATTCTTGAGTCTTAGAATAAAATCTCTCAAAAACTATGAAAATAAAACAAAGTAAGAAAGAAGGAAATGGTTTAGGGTTTCACCTTGATCTTGTAGCTACACTCCTTGATCTACCAAAGTATGTGATGAACTTGAGATGCATGAACTATGTTAATCTCACTCTCTTTGTCTCTCTAAGCTCTTACTCTATACTTGGTGAATAATAGATGAACCAACCCCTACTAGCATTGGTGAGGGGTCCTATTTATAGGAAAGTAGAGACCATGGGCAAAATAGTCATTAATCATGACTAGGCAAGGGCAATTTGATCAATTCATCAATAATAGGAAGCTTCCTAGCAACTTCCTCAAGGGGATTTTAATCATTACCCAACTTCTTTTAAGGTTAAAATAGTCTTTTCGCAAAATCTTAATTATCCATTAGTTATTAACCATTCTTCATTAGTTATTAGACATTGGTTATTATCTTCTCATAATTACATTGTTTAAACACAATGGCTATTATCCCGCCATAATTACATTGGTTATTAACCACTTGGATATACAATAGTTATTGCCCCTTCATAATTACCTTGGTTATTAACCATTCTTGGCCATTTTAGCCATTACACACCAATTCCTACACTTGACTCACACATGGTTATTTCTTAACCATAGTTATATCATACCTGCTAACACAAGTATAGACACATCTTATACATCTCCCACCAATTAACCCAAGTTGGTTTAAATAGAACACAACGTTAACTCATTAAATTAAATTAGATTTAATTAATAAGGACGTTCAAAATTCACGGGCATTACACAATACCAATATTTCAACGATTATCAATGCGAAAAATTGAGTAGTCGTTAAACTAAGCACAAAACCTCTACCCATTCAAAGGGTTATACAACTCAGCTACCACATGAGTCCTCAATTGAATCCCACAAATTCTAATCTTCTCTTTACTCAATACGAATTTTCTTTAATCCGTATTTCATCATCTATAACTCTTTCAGAGTTTTCATCGTACTAGTTCATAGTACCTTCTCTTTATAGCGTCAACTATAACTTTCTAATTATTCAACGGACTATCTGTCATTTCATAACTCAATCTGATCATGTCGTGATCTTATTCTACAATCGTTTTACATTACGATCTTCATTACCCTACAATCGTTTCATCCTACGATATTCTTTACTCTTCTCTTTAATCATGTTATATGATCTTTATGCCTCTACGTCTTATAGACCTCGTCTATTTATCAATACTTGTCATCTTTATTACTGGAGTCAGGTAACTCCAAATTTTCATCTTTTATAACTCTTCAAGATTCTTCTTTGAATCTTCTCATATATCTTAATTCCTTTCTTTAGAAATCTTCTAAATTTATTCCTTATTGCTCAAACTCTATCTGAGTTAATCTCTTCACTATCTTATCATCCTCTCTACGGTTATAGCCTAAGGTACTCTTACCCAGGGTTTATAACCTATCAGCTCTGATACCAACTGTAACGCCCCCAAAAATCGGGTCTTGCCTTTAAACCCAATGTCGACGCGTCACGGTACTACCCATACAACAAACTCTCACTACATGAATGTAATACAAAATTATTACAACATATCCTCATCTAATCCCAGGTACGAAGACCTTTACTAATACATCAACAAATAATATTACTAAATTTAATAATATTATAACAAAAATTTAGTCCGTCTACTTAACAGTTACTAACTCTTCTCTTCTTCGTACTAATCTGGCCCTTCGACTCTAGCTGCAAAAAAAGTTAGAATTTTTTTGCAAGAGTGAGCATTTAATTGCCCAACAAGTATAAGCAGTTGAATAAACAATACCATATGAGTAAAATAACATCTAACTGAAATCTTCAACAATTGAACAATAATTGTGAAGTCATGCGAATAAACAAGAATAATTAAATTTCTTATCATCTAACATTTCGAACATCATCATTACTATCACCATATTTAAACACAATTAACATTAACCTGTTTCTCATCATAGTTCTTGATTTTCAGGACTTAGCATATTAAACAGTTCAATTAAAGAACATTTCTTTGAATTACACCTAAGTGCGAATATTGGTCTAGCATGTTAATGTTTATAATCGCCATCACATCATTGCATGGGGTGCAAATCTTGACTACATTTACTTACAACAACACCTTATTGCACGGGGTGCAATTTATACCATCAATTGCCCAATTATTTGATAAGGCGTCCTCACTCTATCACAATTCAAGAATTATTACAATTCACATCTACATCAATAATATTTCCGAATGAAAAAGCTCATCACATCTTGTCTTGTGAATTTCATGTAACTAATGAAATTTCATCATTAGACTATACATACATTTGCAATTTAGCATAACTTGAACATCTAGTACAATTATTAGCATCCACATAATATATATAGACATTGCATAACTTGAACCTTACATTACATAGCCTTCATAAGAAAATTATCATATGAAGTTAGAGAACTTGCTCAAATGTAAATATTGAGTAAGTTAGGAAACTTGTCTTATGCACTGCTTACACTTACGTTATAATGCTCTTCAAATAGCCTACATAATATCATTCATAAAGACATACCAATTAGCCAAATATAGACTTCATATTGGTTTACATACTAAAATTATAACTTTCATCTCATGTTGTTCGCGTTTTATAAATTAATAAACGTGATTAAGACTAAACATCTCTCGGCATCGCGTCGTTCGAAAATGTTACGACCTTTATCATCATCTATACTTATTGGTTTATAATAACCCCATTCCATATCTTATAATATTCATTTTATTAGACTCAAAACACTTTTTAAGTGCATTAACACTTTACGCGGCGTTTCGACGTTTATACATCACACGCCTAATTCGCCTCCTTTACACATGCTTAGCATGCTCATACAATTATCTAATTCATCATTGATTAAGATTAATCATCATTATAATACATAATGTTCATGTTTTAAAACTTAGAATATCATTTTACATTGTCGGGAGCATGTAAACAGAAATTAAAAACTTATCTGACTTAGACCAACCAAACTTTCAAAGGCCTCAATAACATCACTGAATAATAATACTGATCACAGAACTTGACTAACACATCATCAACTAACTCAGAATAATAACTATGTCATTCCCCACAAAATATCATCCAAATCAGAATATATCCACACAAATATCTATCATATGATCAACACAAATACCCAACCCAGTTATATATAGAACAACAACTGTGCACACTGACTCAAAACTCAAAACCGGAATATCCTGCAAAAATTTGCAAAAAAAGAATTTATCTCACAGAACCTGCAAACATTAACTTTCCTTAAGTGAATGCATTTTATGTTCCATTTCACCTTTCACATTGTTTTCTTTTCAAGTGAGTGCATTTTATGCTCCATCCCACTTATGACTTTTCAGCGAGTGCGTTTTACGCTCCATCTCACTCTTGTGTTTATGGGTGAGTGCGTTTTACGCTCCATCTCAACCCACCACAAGACATCTGCATTTTTTTTTCTCAATCTGCATTTTTTCACAATTTCTCATTTTTTTTTCCAAAGATTTTTCTTGCACAAGGTTCTGCAAACAAAATAACAGTTTAAACAAGTCTCAAATCTCAAGATCAGTGCACAAACTATAATCCCACAAATAACTCAGTCAAATAATCATGTATCCCATATTCAAGTATCTATGCAAAGCAATCCTAATTCAAAATTAGTTCATATAGATCCTAACAAAGTCATCATTGTTTATCAGTTGATTAAGCATCAAATCAAATTCTGCAAATAAACATTAATATTCACTCTACAATTTCAACCTTCAAAAGCTTAGTAGAATACTACGATTGTAGAGTCAGAAATTTTTTCAAAATCTTCAAAATTTTCAAAACTCAGAGCATCATCTCATCTCATATTCTAAATAATAACCTAATAACTCAAATAATAACCTAAACCCCTCCCCCACACTCAAACCTTACATTGTCCCCAATGTAAGACAATCATGTAAAGAAGAAAGTACTACTAACTAGCATACAACTATAAAAATAAAAAGTAAAGGAATAGAAAATCAAATCATTGGTTGGACATCCTTCCTCTCTATCTACGTAATTGGACTTGTATACTTCAAGTGAGCTGGTAATGGTTTAAGCCTTAAAGTAATGGCATCATCTTGCAGATCTTGACTTTGATCCATTATTACATCTTCCTCTATCTCCCAGCCATTGAAAATTGTAGCCCTCAAATCCTCTTGTTGTATTGGCTTAAAAGATTTATGCATTATAGGGTCAAAAACATCAATAATAAAAACAGAATTATTGATACCAAGATACCTCATAACTTTATCATCATTGATCTGGGTCTCTTCATCATCAAATTCCATAGCCAAGATATCTTTGTACTCATCAATCAGTGTATCATCCATGTCCTCCTTATAGAAATCTGCAGGAATTAGCAACTCATCTACCTCTAGCTCCTCCTCTTTAGACTTTGGATCCTCATCAACATCATCAGTGGTTTTTGGTATTTCCAACTGCATCTCACTCTTCAATGTTATTGCACTAACATTCTCTCTTGCTTCCTCCTCATTTTGAAATTCTTGTTCCCTCTTGTATTTACACAATTCTTCCAAAAAGTCATATTCCATTAAATATGATTTTTTCCTAAATCTCTTGTTCACTGTTAAAGCATGAGGAAAAGGAAGTACTGGTCTATACTCAGGAAGAGGTTGAAACTTATGCTTATGCACATCATTGTTGTCTGTTGCACCATTGTCTGACTTGTTTTGGACTGAGAGCATTGACTTTCCTTCCTGACATACATCTGCACCACTTCCCAAGGTAATCGCACTTACACTCTCTCTTGGATTGACCACTGTGTGTGAGGGTAGCTTCCTTAAGCCTTGAGAATCCAATCTACCAATTGTTGTAGCAAGTTGAGTAACTTGATTCTCCAACTGGTGTATGGACGTCTTTATTTTCTGCTGGAACTGTTGTGCTTGGATCATGAAGGCTTTAAACATATCCTCAAGAGATGGTTCAGAACTGAAAGAAGCTGCTTGCTCATGTTGATACTGTTGTTGCATCTGTTGAAAATCAGGCTGCATGTTATCCCCATAGCTCAAGTTGGGATAATCTCTCCATCCTGGACTATAAGTGTCAAAACAAGGATCATATTGATGGTGATATTATCCTGGAAATGTCCCCATAACATTAACTTGTTAAACAATTACATCCTCTTGCAGTGTTGGACAATCATCTGCATTATGCCCTGACTTTGAACAAATTCCACATACTCTTACTTTTTGCATGTTCCCTATAACCATTTGTTGAACCAAAGCAGTTAAATCATATAGTTATTGCCCAATATTATAAGTGCTTACCTCATTCACCCTTGTAAGTGTATGATTCATCTTGATTCCATACTGCTGTGAGTTAGTTGCCATGGTTGCAATTAAGTCCTTTGTAGTAGCTGCTGTTTTATCTACCAATGCTCCTCCACTAGCTGCATTAATCATACTTATGTCCATTGGCAACAGTCTCTCATAGAAGTATTGGATTAGGTGTTGGTCATCAATTTCATGAGGTGGACAACTGGAACACAACTTTTTACATCTTTCTCAGTACTCATAAAGAGTTTCTCACGATTCTTTTTCTTCACAGTCTCCTTGCTGTTTTCTCTAGATTAAAATTTTAATTCAATAGAGTGAGAGGATTAAATTTAAAATAAAATAAAATAAACAAAAAATAAATCAAAACAGATAATCACTCCTCGGCAACGGCGCTAAAATTTGGGAAGCTGTCGTTAAGCAATCCAAAAATAAACCTCACTTTTACTCTACAAATTTAAATAATAAGCACAGTAGCAAGTAAGGATCGATCCCACAAAAAATGATATTGCTTCAAATTTATTCTAATGTTTCTAACTAAAAATAATAAATAAATAATTGGGGGGGGGGGTTTGAATTATGATTAACTAAAGAAAACAAAGTTAAAATAATAAAGATAATCAAATAAATTAAAGCTTCAGGTCATCAGTTCAGTTTCACCAATTTATCGAAACAGCATAATCAAGTAAACATTATTTCTCCCTTCCGTAAGATTAACAACCCTAGATGATCAACAATCGCTCAATTATCCAAAATTCTCCTTAAGTTTAAATCTAATGTGACAATCGCCCCCACTAGACTCTAACTGTTATATAACCCAGAACTATCAGTCTAAATTTAATATGACAGAAGCATTAAGAATTAGAGAATTAGGTTGTTCCAAGCAACAATCACACTATCAGGATTATTTAACTTCCCTTCTGATAATCTTAATAATACCCAAAAGCTTGTCCACAATCAAATATTATTAAGTACTACCTGTGATCAGATATAACATCGTTTGCTTAATATCATACATTAATCTAGTAGATGATATTCATCAGATTAATCTAACTGACCACATCAAATCAATCAGATAAAATAACATATAACCAGTTAAAACAGATTATCAGAATAAATTTCATATACGAAGGAATCAATAATAAAACTCAATTATACTATTAACTGAAAATAAGGTTCCACATCCCTTCAGAACTGAATAAAAATAAACTAAGCTAACATGTTGATAAACTAAGAATAATAAAATATAATCTAGGATGATGATCCAGGCTGTCCCAAGATCCTCCGAGATGTTTTCAACTGATTACAAGTTAAAGGTATTTATAGATACTTTGAAACCCTAGAAGAATTCTAATCCAATTATAATTCGGAAGTCTTCACTCTGCAGATATGGTAAGCTTCTAAATCCTCCTTGAACTCTGAAATCCAGCTTTAAGCAACTTCCTTATCAAATTAGATTTTAGTTTTCAAATCCAAGTCTTCTTCCATTTCCTTTTCAAGTTCGGCATCAGTTTCCATATTTATCTTCACTCAGATTCCATATCAGACTCTACTTTTCATAATCAGAGATACTTTCCATCTATGATTGTAACTTCATCTCCAAATCCTATTAGGAATCAAACTCTGTCATCCCAGCAATTCAAATCCTACTCAGAATAAGAATCATGCATGATGACCACAATCGTAGAGTACACTCCTTCAGCAATCTTGGTGTAAAGAAACGTAGAGTGGAATTCTGCACCATTGCTCCATAGTACAACCATGCAATCGTAGAGTTCTCTCGTCAATCGTAGAGTGGACTTGAAATAATCGTCGAGTTGACAGCACCATCGTATAGTGAATCTCGCAATTGTAGAGTTCAACTAGGAATCTTCGAACACTTCTGCCTAGCCTTCCTACGATCGTAGAGCTACCAGACTGCACCCTAACACTACGAACGTAGAGCCCTCACTCAATGATAAAAATCATCATTAAACTCTATATTTGCATAATCACATCAAATTCTTCTATAAATCAATAAATACCTTAAATCAGCTCATAAACACAGAAAACATATAATAATACTAAGTATAGAGGAATCACAAATATAAAATATTTTGCACCTATCAGCCGTCACCTGTAGGCCTGGATCAACATCCATCATTTCTTCCATCCTTTCTGCATTCTCCATCATCTCCACTTTTGGTGCCTCACTATGAGTAATAGTGTTACACGTTTCTTTTTCCTTGTGATTAGGCAGTGCCTTGTCATGCACGTTGTTTCCTTTTCCCAGCTCGATTTCTCCTGCCGCCAACTTTTCATGGTATATCCTCCGTAGACTATAGCAATCCATGGTGGAATGTCCTGCGTATTTGTGGTATACACAGAAGTCCGGTCTTCTTTTCATTTTTTCGTCACAACAAACTTGGGCTTTGGAAGCCTCACCACTTCATGCTCTATCCATTGTTCATACAGGTCCCTAAACGTCTTCTCACTGCATGTAATAGCCTCCGGGATTTGCATTCTTGCATACTTGTCCCCGGGCTTTCCTCTGCTTCGTTCAAAAAATTTCTCATTCTTCTCCTTCTTGCCCCCTTGTGGTTTTGGCTGAGAATCTGCCAGAGCCATAGTAGCCGTCCTCTTGCCCTTCCATGTAACAGTCGCATGGTTTGTAGGCAATGTCATAATTCCTCCCAAGTCTTGTGCGAAAGACGAGAAAGATGCAAATAAATCACAGGCTTTTGTAATGAGGTGGGGCTTGAAGGCATCAATGACACCATTGTTGTATATACTCACCAAGTTCTTTTCTTCAATTGGCTCTGCGCACTTCTGTGTCTGCGCCCTAAACCTGTCCACATAGTTTGACAGTTCCTCGTTCGACCTCTGCTTGAATCGCATGAGCTCTACAATGGTTACCTGTTTCTGCACATAGAATTTTTTTTTAAAAAATTGCAATTTTAGATCATCCCAATCATGGATTGACCCTTTTCTCCAAATTATAGTACCAACTGAAGGCACCATCCGTCAAGGTCTTGTTGAACTCCCTCATCAACAAATTGTGGTTATTCGCCTCATCATAACCCACCATGGAGACATTGACTCCACGAACCTGGCAATATGCTCCCTGGCATTCCCTTTCTTCCCGTTATACTTTGGGAACTGCGGGGGGTGCTCAATATACCCTGCCGGGTAAGGTTGTCTCCGAACGTGTGCCGGGTAGGGTAGAGTAAAGTCCAACTCTGAAGGTCGGGATGTCTGCTTGCGAAGTTGATTGATCACATCGATCATATCATCCTTCGTCACATACTGGCTCGTGGTATGGACTCTTTGAGGGGTTGTGATGTATTGATGCATTGGTGGTGTGTATGGTAAGGAAATTGGCTAGTGTACACTTGCATCCTACACAATTTATATCGGTTGTGCTTGTTGGCTTGTTCGTTGGATGTCGCTCGGGATTGTCGGTATCTGCACTTGTGAAAATGCTAGGAGAGTGGTCGGGACGATGTTGAGCTGAGGCTGACTTGCTTCCAATCTAAGTTGTGGCACATCACTGCTATCTTAGGGCTCCAAGTTGATGATTGGAATCGGCTGACTCTCCGTTGTTGGAGGTACAGTCTGATTCTCTGTGTTGTGGCTGTCTTTCACTCCTGTTCGTTCCTCCTGTGAACTTCTTGGGAATATAGCCTTGAAAGTGGGGATTTGCATCAACTATTGGTGGAAATTCCCCAGCTCTTCCTTCTTCCTCTGCATTTCCAGCATCATGGTCATCATCATCCCTTGGCCTTCTCATGCCTCTTTTAATGCCTTGAGCATCTCCATTTGCACAACATTCACAGTTGTCTGCTCTCTAGTTCCTTCCTCAATTTGCCTTCCCGTGCTTGTCTGACTAGCATTGGTTTGTTGTTGATCAACCATTTGAGGTGATGTTGAACTTCCTTCTGATACGTCTTCTATAATGGGTTGGTCGAAATCCAGGTTCGCACCTTAGAAAGCTTGGTTTGCTTGTCTTGGAACTGGATTTGGTGAAGTGATGCTTGTTGTCGGTGAAACTCTTCCTATAGTTCTCCCACTTCGAGTTGTGGGCATACCCTTCACGAATTCTACACCTCCCCAGTAGAGTCACCAAATTAATGTGGTCAAGGAAATCGCGTCTTGCTAGGGTTAGGGTTTCGTGTTGGTTAGAAAGGCGAGAAATCCACGAAGAATAAGGAATTGACTGATTGATTGAAGAGGGGAGAAGAACAGGTGGGCGATTACTCCAATGACACGTGGCAGAACTCTCAGAATCTGAAAACCGGGTTAGGGTAGTAGGGATTCCAAGAGTTTTCTTGAGTATTCGAGTTGGGAGAGAGTTGCAAGTGCTCAGAACTTCCAAGAGTCCAAGTGTAATGTTTTGAGAGCGATCCCCTTTTCTTAAAATAGAAGGGCTATTTATAGAACTTTCCTGGGAAGTAGTCACATGCCAGACACATGTTTTAAGAAAAATTCCTGAAATACCCCTTAGTCATGTCTTTAAGGAGAAATTCCAGAAATACCCTTTAGTCATCAAAGTAATGTCCAAATTATCCTCTCATTCTAGCCGCCAATCCAATCCCTCAATCAATTCCCAAAATGAGTCGCATCCACGAGTCTTCTGCCTTGGAACACGTGGAGGCTTCCCCGGGTCTAGCACATTTATTTTTATCTTTTTCAGTATCCATTTAATTACATCATGGACCCTAATTTGTACATTTAATTAGGTCACATGAACCCTAATTTGTACATTTAATTAGGTTCTGTAAACCCTAATTTATACATTTATTTCAATTAGGTCATGTGAACCCTAATATGCACTTGGGCCCACACATAGATTCAATTCATGTGATTGTTTCTATTGTTTATCTTGTCGCCTGCAATGTCAATATGAATCGTTAAAAATATATTTTAAATCTGTATTACATAATTCATATTATTAAATTTAATGTGAAACTCTAAATATACACGTTTATTTTTGTAAATTGCAATCTTTCATAACAGTGATTCTTGGTCGCAATGTATGAAAGACTTAATTTAGCAAATTACATCTTAACAAAGTCTTTTAACATTTTCTTTAGTTTTTAATTTAAGGGTCCTATAACAAATAATAAGTAAATAAACTAATAAAATATATTAAAAGTACTTCTTTTTTTAATCATGTATCCAGTTTAAACATGCTAGTGTCTTTTTTATTTTATTTTTAATTTCCAATGGTACCTCTCAGATTGACTCTAATTAGAGTACAAAAAATATTTGCTTTATCAAATCTTTCAAAATAGTTTGCCAGGTTTCAATATTTTGAACTTTGTAAGAATAATAAATATAAAACATAGTAAATATTTTGATTTTTTATGATAGTATTTTATTCTTATTAAGGTATACTTCTCAATTATAGTGCTAAATTACTTTTGAAGAACTTTAATAATATTCTAGACATATAAGAAAATAATGGTCAGAAAAATATAAGAAAAAAGGAACAAAGGAAAAGTAAATTAATAAAAAAAATATGGCTATATACGCTTTTATTAAACACAAGTTTGATAGTTGAGGCATGAGCTAGTTTATATCACGTTTTTCACAAATATTTGATAATTTTTTATTGATATATATATATATATATATATATATATATGTGTGTGTGTGTGTGCGCGCGCGCGCGCGGGGGGGCGCGCGTGTCTATATCATTTTTTATTGACATAATATAATTTTCAAGAAATTTTAGATCAGTATCATATTTACAATTGTATAATACATATTATTGAAAACTACAAATTAATTGTCAAGAATATAATAATGACCGTCCGAGTTAATTAATTCATGACCATTCAAGTTAATCTTTGGTTGGATTTTTATATATAGTTGATTGGTTGGTACATGGGTTCATTCAATTACAAATTTTAAAACTCGGTAAGTTGACTCGGTTGGTATATAAGCTCAATCATTAATTTGTTCTTCCAAGAGATGTAGAATCTATTGCTTTTTCCGATATTATGTGATAATTTAAGTGTGTAAACATTCTCTTGATTTTGTTCTCCCAAGAGATGTAAAATCCATTACTTTTCTTGATATTTGGTGATAATTTAAATGTAAAAATATTCTTTTGATTTGATTGTAAATGGTTGGTCATGGCTCATTAGATTGAGTTCAAAGTGGGTTAACGTACGACAAGTTGTGGAGGTTCGTTTTGTGGAACGTTTCACCTTTCTGTTTTTTGTATCACAACTCTTCATTTTCCCTAATCTCATATCACATTTTCGTTTCTTCCTCCTGTAAAATCTTAATGTGACTCTTTTTTTCTTATGCACCCTTCTTCTCCCAAATTAATCAATATAAATTATTTGATACTAAAGTAAAGAAGGTAAAAATAATATCCTAAAATTAAGAGGGGTCCTCTTAACATGTGTCCCAAGGGCACATGCTAAACACACAATTCAAGAGTATATTCTCTTGAACTGTGTGCATATTCCCTTGAACTTGGTGCAAATACAGAAATCAAGGGAATATGCACACAATTCAAGAGAATATACCCTTGAACTATGTGTTTAGCATGTGCCCTTAGGGCACATGTTAAAAATTCCAATTAACAGATTGATGTAGAGATGGATTCATGAGCTTGCAACTCAGTTTAAATATAGGATGAAAAGACCCACTAATTGCTTAAATCATGAACACATAGCATATGACATTAAAAATAGTATCCATATGTCATACTTCCTCCGTCCCGGAATAAACGTCCTAATTGGTTTCGGCACGCTGATTAATACAACTTTCTTTTACCTAAATTACCCTTTTGATTACTTATTAATTGAAGTATTTCTTCACTTTTCTATGAGCCTAATAATTACTTTCCCACATTATTTAATTCTCCAAATACATTTTTTTTTTGTAATTCTCACATTCCCAATAAGTACATTAAATAGAAAGAGATGTTATTCAGTTTCCAATAAAAGTTGAGTAAAAAGATTATGAGGGTATAAGAGGAAGAATATGATAAATATAGTTATTAATATAGAAATAGGACATTTATTTTGAAACATCCTAAAAAGGAAATTAGGACATTTAATATGGGACGGAGGGAGTATAAAATTGCCCAAAAAAATCAAATTATTATCAATTAAAAATAATAACTTTTTAATTTTTTTAAAATAAAAATTACATAACAAAAAATTAAAATTATTATCTCAAACTAGCTTGTGCCTCCCACGCATGGGCGAACTATGCTTGGGGCAGCATAGCAGCTGCCTATGCTGGACCAAAATATGTTAGTCGCATTTTATTTTTATTTTTATTTTTAATTATAGGGGCAGAAAAGAGTGTGAAAATAAATATGTATGGGCAAAAAATTTAAAATGATACTTGTATAAATTTGAATTTATGCTATCATGTATGACGTGTCTTGATCTAAGTAAATCTTTCCCACCATTTGACAAAGAATAATTGATTCAATTTATAAAGTTTTACCTATTGAAATTTCAAAATGGGGATCTTTGGGGGCTTATTGATAAACTTGAGACTTATATATAAATGTGAAAAAAAAAATCCTAAATTTTTTAATGTGAAACGAATAGGTGAACTTAGTCTAATTGGTTAGAATAAGGTTGATTCGTATCTTCGGCTTTATTTGTTGTTGAAATTGGTTTTAATTTTGAGGGGAAAAATTCAAATTGGAATCGCTCTTTTATATTTTACAGTTATATGCAGCCTGCAAGGAGTAAAAATTATTGACGATCGATATAAATTTTTGGTGTTGACGAAAGGCTATTATTGGACATGCAAAATTGTAAAGTGATACAATAAATTCCCTTGCAGGAAATACTTGTAGCTACTACTGGAATTCAATAACTTCAAAGTCGTACAGTAAGTCATAGATAGTATTGAATGCAACTTTATTTAGCACTTATTTTGGGACAAGGATCCCCTCCATTTCACACTTCTTCCGTTTCGGTCAAGTTCACTAATTTGACTTACTAATAAAATTGTTAGTAATAATCCAAATATGTTAACGGTGAAAATTCTTTTAGACTTTTAACGGTAAAAAAGTGTCGGATTACTAATTTTTTTTTTAGGATTGATCTTAATATCATTAACTATCTACTAACATATTTGGATCATTACTAACAATTTTATTAGTACGTCAAATTAATGAACTTGACCAAAATGGAGGGAGAATGAAATGGAGGGGATCCTTGTCCCTTATTTTGGCTGTATTTGGATAACTTAATTTCCCATGTATTTGGATAACTTAATTTCCCATGATTCCATCCCTTCTCTTCCTCCAAATTAAAACTCAGAAACAAACTATAAAGCACTTGTTAGTAATAGTAATATTAAGCCGGGTGGTGGACATCATTCCCCCCCCCCCCCCCCCAAGTTTGTAAGGGTTCATCACCCTTGGCATTTTTCTTTTTGCGTGCTTGAACTTGTAATTAATGATGAAACTGGGCTGTAATTAGGTCTTATATCCATTATAGGTATTGAAACTGGGCTGCAATTAGGTCATATATCCCTTTATAGGTATTGAAACTGGGCTTCACTTTTTGTTTTGTTGTTCAGAGAAAGAAAACTAAAGGAGGGAGGGGAATGGAAAATGCATAAAACCCAATGCGAGAAATAGCCAAGTAGTAGTGTGCATGCGGCGGAAGAAGTTAAAATTGCTGAGGGGTGAGCCGTCGGCTTTTACAAACATTCTATTTCGATATAAAAACAAAAAATTAAAATTAAAAAATATTAGTCCTCTTCTACGTGTGCTATAAGTTTGAAAAGAAAGTATGCATTGTGTGTGTGTGTGTGTGTCTATATATATATATATATATATATATATATATATATATATATATATCTTTTGCATGACCAAATTAAGTTGCAATTTTGCCATTTTCATGCTCGGATTAATAGAGGTTTATTACTATAACAGGAAGAGAAAGGTAGGTGAAGATATCTAAGTATCTTAGTTTTTAGTGAAGTTGGGAACTTGGAATGTAACAAACATTAAATAATATTGCTATTCATAACAACTAAAATAATACTACTACTATCTTTATCAATTTATGAAAATTAGGCCCTTTCTATCCCAATTTCCTACATAATTAATTTGGTTAAGTGGTGATGCTACAAACTGATTCTTAAGATTCAACTTTTTGTAGATGGTGACATAAAGTTTCCAAGGGATGCCATCACTTCGGTCCTAAGTTGAAATTAAAGCATTGTTTAACTTTTCATTTTTTTTCTTCTTTTTTGGGCATATTAAGTTAATCTATAACACACTTAATATATTATATTGGTTTAACTTGGTATATATTTATAATAATATATTTATACTCTATACGATCAAAAATATAAGATCTTAAATTTTTAATCACAGTGGAGAGAATATTTTCAATGATAAATATTGTTAAATCTACTTTTTCAAACTAAATGGAAGATACATAATTGAATGATTGTTTAGTTTCGTACATCATTATGATTAGTTAATATTTGAATGTTTTATAATTTTGAATTTATCACATTTAAATTTTATTTATTTTAACAAAAAATTTAATTAAAATCCATTTCTTTTAGAAATAAATCTTGGTTCCGCCCTGCTCTCAAGGGCTGTCAAACTAGTATTATCAAATCTGACACTTTGTATTACCATCAAAAATCAAACTGCGATCATGCCTTGGTTGGTATATAACGCGCAAAGCCTTTTGATCAGATGGAAATGCTGTAAAAGATCTCACTGAAAACATAAACCGACAGTCGTACAAATGATAAGTCATTGCCTTTAATAAATGTGGTATTAGGGTCTAGTGGTTAAGACTGAGGTATTGTGATATTTATGTCTGTGGTATTAGGGTCTAGTGGTTAAGACTGAGGTATTGTGATATTTATGTCTCATGATCAATTTTCACTTAGGTGAGTTTATTTTTCCTTAAGTCAAATGTTTTTCTCTTTTATGTGAAGCATGTTTAGTTTGTGAGTTTATTTCTTCATTTTTTAATAAGGTTTTATTAGTTCTTGATATAGTAATAGATGATTACTTAATTATGAATTATATTATACTCTCCATAAAGTAGGCATTTAAAAAAAAGGTGGTGCTATGGTGTTCAATTTCAATCCATCAAATTAACTTTCTTGAATGGGATATGATTTATTATTTCTCTACTTGATATTTTGGTTCTATTTTAAGTAATTGATAATATTAACGTAATATTTATGTTGACGAAGTAAATATATATTTAATGATATTTCACATTTGTTTTAACAATATTCTAAATTAATGACATTTATTATTCTGATGGAAAATTATTGGAATAGGATCCCTCCATTACACCTATCCTTTATTTTATCTGAATACACATTTAATGACACAAATGTTGCTTTTAGCGACAATTTCAGCAACATAATTATTTGCGACAAATTTAATTATGTTGCTAATTATTTGCGACAAATTTATTTTGTCGTTAAATGTAATATTTGTGTAGCTGAATGTTTATTAGGAGAAGTTGCTATTACGTTATCAATAGGCCTATTTTATTTAATGGTCCAAACTTATAGAATTAGGATCTCCTAATTTACACTTATTCTATAATTTTTTCAATATACATTTAACGATACAAATATTACCTTTAGTAACACTTTTAGCGACACAAATACTCGTGTTTGTGTTTGTCACTTAATTACATCTGGTGTCACTTTCCGATCAAAAAACAAATATTGAGGTATGTCAACGAAGTTTCTGTTTAATTTGAATATGAAAACAAACTACAAGTTTTCGAGGCGCGGACTAGTTTATCTCACTTTTTTCACAAATATTTGATAATTTTTTTTATTAATATACATTTATTATTTTTCATTGACGTAATACATATATAATGTTGAAGTATATTTGGATCAGTATTATATTTACAGTTGTATCATACATTATGGAAAATTACAGCTTAGTTGTCAAGAAAGAAAATTGAAATTACATATAATTTTAGTATTTCACGAAGAAACTTTCCATATTTTTTCTCCATGTATCAAATGAACTTAATTGTAATTATTAATTACCGTATTAACTGTAATAATGATCGTCTAAGTTAACTCATGACCACCAGAGTTAACTTATTAATTAGTTGTCAATTAAAATGAGTCAACTCGGGTGGTCATGAGATAGGATCGTATCACTTTTTTTTCACAAATATTGGATAATTTTTTAATTGATATATATTTATCATTTTTCATTGACATATTACATATATAATGTGACGCCCCCAAATCCATGTACTAGCTACAATGGATTGGTGCTCACTATTTAACCTAAACTTCTTCTAAGTATATAAAGTTTAGACTCACACTATTGACAACCAGGCAGTTCCCAAGAAAGAGGGGGGCCTTCCGCATAAACGGCGTGCAATCAAATAACCCCTTTTCTTGACAGAACATTCTAGACATTGTCAATAATGTTAAATCTAAATTAAGAATTCACACATTTAACTAAACATAACTTAGATAGTTTATTTCAAACATCTCCATCTAGTCCCAAGGTTATTATAACCTTTACAAATACACACATATATAAAATCCTTCAAATTCATTACAAATATTATAAATATTTAATTATTGCATAACATGCTTCCTATTCATCCATCTTTCCTTTCCCTTTATCCTTGCCCGATCCTTCGGCTTTTTCATGTTTAGCTGCAAATATTAGGTTTAAGCAAGAATGAGCACAAATTGCCCAGCAAGTAATATGGGAGTTTAACATCGAACATCAAGAAAAAGGGATCATCTACATCTGAGCTTCAACAATTAGAATAAACTTGAGAAGTATTTGATAACAAGAAATAATGAGATTTCAAGTTGTTACCATCGTACTGAGCGGTAATAAATACCTTGAACAAATAAAACCATCACGACGAATATCAACCACAAAGACCGACAAACATCCTCCGCAGGTACTTTAGGGGATCAACCTATCGTACCATATATTGTGCACAAATATAAATTTTTAACGCCTAAGCGTAAATAGGACTATATGCCCGACATCTGTTATCCCTTTTTCAGGGTTGTTCATCTCAGTTTTATACCACAAGTCCGCACCAAAGCAATTTGGATTGGTTTGACTTTAAATAACATCTATGATTTGAACGAATTCAACAATATATCATCGCACATCAATATTGTCTAGCCGGAACAATTGGCTTCGACGCATCTATTCAACAGTTCATGAATATTAAGAACTTTAATAACATAAGAAATTCGATAACGAAACAACGCTTTTAATGTACATAAGTACCATCAATTGAATAATTTATAATTCAACAATAAAGGAGACTTGCACAATATGTAAACTTGTGTAAGTTATAACATCATCATCATAAGAACTTGTACGGAATAATAATTGCACAAGTTAGGAAACTTACATTCAATATAGAAATCGAATGAAGTTAGGATACTTGTTTGATATGTCGTCTAAATATAACGTTATTAATTTGTCCTTCAAAAGACCTACACATATTATTAAGGTCATCACACCAATTAGTCACGTACGTCATATGCCGTCATATTTTAGCCGATAAAACTTTACTCGAATTAATTGTTTTACCTTTACATAAATCAATTTTATTTATTAAACGTAGTTAACTATTTTATTATTTTTCTTCCTCCTGGCCACACATACTTAAAAATATTTTCCATGTAAAAATAATTTTATTATAATTTTTTAACTTTATTAAGTATTTTTAAAAGGTGTCATTTCGGTTCAAAACTTAGCAATTTTGCTATAACGAACTTAATTCCAAAAATTTCCAAATATGGTTAGTATCTTAATCATATTAAAGTATACTTTCAGTTAAAATTTCATAACCATCTGAGTTATAGAACTAGAGTTATAGCAGTTTTCGTCGAGAAAACCCTAATATTAAATTGGTCATATCTCACTCATCCGAAGTCGAATTACGTTCATCTTTGGACAGGAGATTTGTTATAACATATAGTTTCATTACCCAAAAGAGCTTAATTTTTCTCACGAGTTAAGTGGACAAAACTGTCCACGAAAAAAAATGGGCAGCAAGCTTTTACCGATTTTCTAGTTTTTCCTTTTTTAGTAGAAATTCCATCATAAATAACTTACAATGTATTTTCTGAAAATTCCAGTTGGAGGCGTTAGGGAACTCATATATCTATCACCACAAGTTGACCACACTTAAAAATTCGAAATATAACGAGAGTTATGGTTGTTCAAATTTCAGTTTCTGTTTTTAGGAAAAACAGATTTTATCTTCTTTATTGCAACTTTGATTCTTCAACTATTTTTCATCGTCTAAGTTATTTAACATCAATATCTAACATATTTACATATATATGAGTATGATACATGTTTATATACATATATCCAAGACCTTTACAAGAAAATTAAATATAGGAAGATATTAGGTATTACCTTCACTTAGTTGGTAGAACTTCCTCCTAACCTTTCCCCTAAGCTCTTAAACTCTCTCTTTCTCTTATCTCTAACTTAGTTTTCTGAAAATGAAGTAATGTAATGCAAGTATTCTTGGTGTTGGCTATTTATAGACCCAAATGAAAGAATTGCAAGTAGCTCCTCCTTTCTTGGTTTTCATTTACGGTCCACTCCCTCATCTTTTCATCTTTTCTCATTTGTCCTAACTATTTACCCTAGTCATCCAATCAATTAAGCTAGGATTTAGAGTAGTCAAACTAGGGAATCATGATCCCCATTTTCCTCTTTTTCTTCCCACTATGTCTCCCACCATCTCTTTTTCTTTTCTTTTTTTTAACTCGTTTCTTACATCATTAATGCATCGCCACTTCTAGAAGTTAGATCAAGGACTTGGGCTTGGCTTTTTGGGCTCTTTGCAAGATTTATTAGGGCTTGTATTGGACTCATGCTTGGGTTATTTTAATTCTTTCTTGGACTCTCCCAATTAACATTTAACTTGGGCTTGTCAACTAGGTTTAATTTCTTAACTATTTTGCCCCATTAGTAACTTACTTGCATAATTAATTTGAGTTCTCTCTTACATTGTCATACAAGGCTAGTAACCAAGCTTTGTTAGTTAATAACCTAAGCTTTAATTCTCTTAACACTTAATCAACTTGATTATTTTTTTTTTATTCCTTAGTTAGTTCAAACTAATTAAATTAATTAGTCTTGTCTAACTATTAACTTGCATCTCTCATCACTTAAATAAATATATTACACATATATTTATTCATTTATAATATTTGCATAAAAATTTAAACAAACTTCATTTCATTAATAACTATACATAACCTTATATATAATGCTACATGATTTTCTCGGTTATTACATATAATGTTGAAGAAAATTTGGGTCAGTATCATATTTATAATTATATAATACATTACGAAAAATTACAGCTTAATTGTGAAGAAAGAACTTTGAAATTACATATAACTTTTAGCATTTCAAAAAGAAACTTTCCATGCTCTTCCTCCATGATTCAGGTAAAATTAATTACAATTATTAATTACCTTATTAAATATAATAACGACTGTTCGAATTAATTTATATCAATATGAGTTAACTCATTAATTAATTGACAATTAAAATGAGTTTCGAGTGGTCACGGGTAGGATCGCTGTTCTGATTTTTATGTACAAGTGAGATTTTGGAATCATTCATTCCATCATCCACGTTCGATTTTAGCCATTTTTATATGAGTTTATGCTCTATCTTAGTTATCTCTCTTTGATCTTAATTTTAGTTTATTTATTTAGTTTTGATCTTTAATCCGTAAAAATTTTGGTGTGTTTCTCGTGCATGCTGCTTTCTGAGTTCCCACCTTGCTTTCCTTTTTCATGAAACCAGCCAAGTCTTTTGGAATCGTCGCCTTCCAACTGGGCCATTAAATTGCTTTCCAAAAGCATGCTAAGGATTGGACAAATATCCAAGCATAGAATGCTATAAGTATAAGATTAAAATTATTTTGAGTTTTGAGATATTTTTTTAATTCAAAATTAATAAATATTATTAAAGTAGATTTTAAATATAATATATTTCTTGTAATTAGTTGTACTTTTAGATGGTTTATAAGTTTATATCACTAAATGAAATCACATATAAAAATATTAAATTTAAAAAGGTCTCAGATTTACATTAATCGTCAAACAATTTCGTGCAAATATTATTATTTTATGTATTGAATAATAAGAAAAGATTAATACTTTGTGCATAAACTATATAAAAATAATTGTGCACAAATTGTATAGGACCTGTATAATGTATGCCAATAAGTTTTGTAACGAATTCAAATACCAGGTCTCACTTCCTATTTTCACTCGTTATTCATAATTTTTGACGTATAGTTCGTGCACAAGAATTACTCATAAGAAATTGTTGTAAAAACTTAATAAATCTAATCAACAAGTTAATTGTAATTCTTTAATAATTTGACTTAATTAGAATCATGCATGTATTGTTGGTTCTTCTATTCATTTGATAAATAATTTAAGCATATTTCACATAAATGTGTGAACCAAGTAGATGAATATTTAAGTTGAGGCAGGAAACTAAATAGATAGCAGATGAAAATAATCCGTTAGCTCGCCCAGCCCCTTATGCGTGGGTTGCAGGCTGTTAGTTTTCGGTCCAAAAAAATTTGAGTGTTTTTAGCCTTTGTTTCTCACGAACTGCAAGGATAACTAATTACAGAGAGAAAAAAAATTGTTAGCTTTTATTATAACTAGTATAGAACCTGTTCAATGCACGAGCTAGATAGATATCAATATAATTTTTTTATAAAATTTAAAAATTAATATATCACAAAATGATTAATTAAGTTAAAATATTTGTTTTATTAATAAAATGCAACATAAAATTACTTGAAAGTCTTAAATTACTTCATCAAAGTTGTTGATAAAGTTTTCTATTAACGGCTTACAAGCTAAGTTATTTTATTAAAATTTATTTATATGATATAACGTACTTCAACAAATGTATACTTTATGCTTCAATTTCATGTCTTAGAGGTCATTATATTTTGTTTTAATATATTTGCACCTTTGTTTTCTAAGTTATTTGTCATCATTTTTTGCTTCATTTTTTTAATATATTTTTATTAATAAATACTTTTCAGTTTCATTTCAGAATTGTAAGTTCTCAGATTAATTTTTATTTTTTGAAATCAAATCAAAGTCAGTATTTGATTTATAATGAAAAAAAATATATAATTATATAATATGTTTTAAATTTGTATTACATAATTCATATTATTGAATTTATTGTGAAACTCTAAACGCGTATATTTTTGTAACTTTGCAATCTTTCACAACACTAATTCTTGGTCGCAATGTATGAAAGATTTAATTTAGCAAATTACATCTTAACAAAAACCCTTAACATTGTTTTTTAGTTATTAATGTTTAAGGGTCCTATACCAATTAATACGTAAAAAAATAATAAACTATATTAATAGTAATTAGTTTTTTTTGTAAAACATATATCCAGTATAAACATCCAAGTGTCTTTTTATTTTATTTTTATTTTCCAATGGTGCCTCTCAAATTGACTCTTATTAGAGTACGAAAAATATTTACTTAGTCAAATCTTTCAAAAATGTTTGTCAGGTTTCAATATCTTGAATTTTGTAAGAACAATATATATATATATATATAAGTAAATATTTTGATTTTTATAATATTATTTTATTCTGATTATGGTATGCTTCTCAATTATAGTGCTAAATTACTTTTGAAGAACTTTAATATTCTAGTCATATAAAAAAGTACTAAGCAGAAAAGTATAAGAAAAAGGAACAAAGGAAAAGTATATAAGTCCTAATTAGTAATAAAACAATATAGCTATATACACTTTTATTAAACACAAGTTTGATAGCTTGTGCGACACGCATGTTAGTTTATGTCACTTTTTTTTACAAGTATTTGATAATTTTTTATTGATATATATATTTCATTTTTTATTGACATAATACATATATAATGTTAAAGAAAATTTGGATCAATATCATATTTATAATTGTATAATATATGATTTAAAATTTACAAATTAATTGTGAAGAACGAACTTTGAAATTATATATAACTTTTAATATTTCAAAAAGAAACTTTTCATATTTATCCTCCATGATTCAAGTGAAATTAATTGTAATTATTAGTTATCATATTAAATGTTATAATGACCGTCCGAATTAACTCATAACCACATGTGTTAACTTATTAATTAGTTTGCAATTAAAATGAGTTAATTAACTTAGATGGTAACAAGATAAAATCGTTGGTCGAATTTTTATGTACAAGTGAGATTTTGGAATCATTCATTCCATCATCCACGTTTTATGTTAACCATTTTCGTATGAGTTTGTATTTTCTCTTTATAAAGTGAGTATATCTCAACTACCGAGTGTGAGTTTACTGATACTATTATTAAGAACTTCTTGATGGTAATTATGAATTTTATTTCTATTTGCACCCATATCACTCTAAAATATGAAAGATAAAAATGCACACAAAAATAAATAAAATACAGCTTCACGTATTGGAAAACTTTATTTTGTTTATTTTATCTTTTGGAAAGAGGGGGATTATCTTGTCTCCTACTTTATTTCTCTTATCTTTTTTTCTTGATTTACTTTATTTCTTCATAGATGAAACGGAGATACCCCTTTTACCTTTAAATTAGTCCCCATTGTGTCTCACTCTTTTCCAACATCCTTTCCTTCTCTCTCTTCTATCTTTTATCATTTCCTTTATTTGTTTTACATTTTTTTAAGCTTTAGGTATTCTTGTATCTGTCCATTTCTTTATTGTCTGTTACTTGTGTTAATACTATTAATACTAAATTGGTAACCCCGAGTAAGGCACAAACTTTTTATAAAATTTATATTTTTTAAATTTATATATTATATATGGAAATATTGATAGATAAACTTGAAAATAGTAGATAACATTTAATATGTATTTTAGTTCAAACAAATAATTTTCAAATTATGTCATATATGCATGCATATATATATATATATTCAATCATTGTATATAGTTCATGGGATACGAAATTTTTTTACATTAGATCAAAAAAATAGAGAATTTTAAATAATTGACTCAGTGTTATTTCGTATCAACTAAAATAATTTGATAAAATATAAAATTATTGTGATAAGGTTACTTAATGTTTTGTTATATATAGTTATTGATAGGTACGTATAGATAACTTCAAGAATAATGGATATTTGAAAATTCTGTATATTTCTTTACTTTTCGTTTTCATGGTCTTTCACCATTCTTTAAGTTTCAAGTATAAATGATTCAAATTAAGAGAAGAATGGAAAGAGAAGACAGGCACCTTAAGTCAGGATGAGGGTAGAATTTAAGAATTTAAAGCAATTACAACTCTCTGGCGATGAAACAATTCCTCAAGTAAGGTTTGTCCTTTTAGAATTTGTGAAGTAATATGATTTGGTAAGAGAACCTCTCATATTTTAGTTTTCTAATAGAATCAAAATAATTAAAGGACTATGAATCAGTATATAATCATCTAAAACAATTATAAATTCAACTAAAACTATGTAATTCAATAAATAAATAATTTTTACAACCAAAACTCAAATATAAAACCAAAAAAGAAAGATATGCAAATTTATATAACATAGTACTGCCAAATATAGAAAAAATAATATTTTAATTATAAAAACACACATCTTATTCAAAATTATGAATAATTGCATGGACATAATTATGTGATAATATAATGTATTGTGAAAGATAAATGATACCCAAAAAAACGTAGTGTTGGAGCGTAATTTAGTGGACCCGGATGATTCGGGGGAGACTTATCCCACGTAAAGGTATATTGTTGTGAAGAGATTTGACTTTTAAAGAATCTATAGTCTTGATTTTATTTGGCTTCCAACTCTTAAGGAAATAGTCCAGATTTGTTTCAACTTCCTTTATTTAAGGAGATTGATTTCTATCCAAGTATGGTAATTATTGTGATAAGGAGTCTTATTCCTACTCGGGGACATGGCGTTTGAGGAGGTGTGATCAACTATAAATACCTGGTTATACCCTAATTCACAGGTAATGACACTTTAAGCACTAAAGTAATAACCCTCCATTGTTAACCTATTCTCCAGCCTGTACTATTCTCACACCGGAGTTATCCCCCGGTGGCCCAGGCCATTAGCTCTCTCAGTGTGATTTCGTTTCTGTGCAGGATTCAATGCATTATTTGGTGATTGGGCACGTGGACGGATCTTGGCGTTAACATTGGAGCTAGAAGGAGGGCCCTTTAGTGTTACTTTATTTATTAATCACCCACACATTCAGTATAAGATATGGTGAGTAAGGCGAATACTGTTTCTGACTAGGAGAGAACTTCGGTGGGAAAGTAGTGTTGTTGAGATCTATCTAGCTCTAAATATCTTTGGAATTCCTCCATTTAAAATTATAGTTGAACTAAAGGATCATCAGAGCCAATGCCTTCGACCGGCGCGTCCCCGCAGTCGTCTTTCATCCCATTCCTACCGACGATTGGTTTTGTGTTCACTCCAATTCCCCTTATAGGTATACTGACAGGTTAGAGTCCACAAGACAGCTGGCGCTCCCTTAGGTTGTTCATTTCCCTACGCAAGTTAGAGGTTCAGTCAAAAACAGGCTTGGACCCATCAAAAGGGTTAAGGATAGACTTAGATCCGGTAACCACTATGTGGTCCCAACAAAAGCTCTGTCGGTTTCGGTCAAGCGTCAGTTATTTTCAGTTAGTTAGAAGACTCCCCAATCCCATAACCGTGTCATGGACAATTAGTCCCGAATGCAAACACACAAGGAGAGGGATCAAGAGCATGACAGAGAGGACATACGTGAGTTGATCTGGACTCGTAAAATCCAACAGACTAAGGATGCCATGAAGGCCCTACGCCTTCAGCAAAAGGAGTTGGACACCCGGTTGACTGAATTAGTGGGCGAAGAAGAAGTCTCCTCGAGTCAGCATCGCCACTGGGAGACCATGCTACTGAGTTGATCCAAGACACATCGTTCAGAAGGCTCACGTGAAAGAGGGAGTAGGCGAAGATCGCGCTCCAAGTAAGATATCAATGATGATCGGGGGAGGTCCAGGCGTAGACAACGAGCAGTTTCTACAGAACACATAAGGGATCGGCATAGGTCATCCTCCCGGAAAGAGAAACCTCACCCCCTCGCCTAGAGGGTAGCAGAGTTAGAGCAAAAGCTAGCAACTGTCGATCAGGCGAATGAGTTACATGTCGACCCGACGTCGCCTTTCACCCCCGAGATTGATCGGGTTCGGGCTGACACGTAAAAAAATATACCACCATTGGAGAGTTATGACGGCACTGGGGATCCTTACGATCATGCGCATGCATATAACTGTCCCATGCGCTACTATGATCACTCCGACGCTGCCAAGGACTAAATGTTCGCGACAACATTGAAAAAGGGCACTCGGATGTGGATGACATCATTACCATTGAACTCCATCGGCTCATGGAAGAAGTTATGGGAGAACTTCTATGACCAGTTCGGAAGCAACAAGAGGAGGGGAAAGGTGACCACTTCACTTATGCAGATCAAGCAGCAATCGAATGAGAGTTTGAACCAGTATGTGAAAAGGTTCAGGGAGGCGGTTGGTACTGTGACTGTGACGCCCCCAAATCTCTACACTCCCCTGTAGCAGATCTGGTGCTCACGTGGAACTATACAACTATAAATATTCAATAAAATATGACTTCTATCTATCCAAGGTTCACAGTATCCCATAACAGATAATAATTCTCGTCAGAACGTTATCCGTGTTTGGATACCCTCACTTGGATGTACAGATTCATATCTTGTGGATATCTCTTTCATATCAATATTCCCTATCTATCTGACATTCACAGTATTAATGCTAAGATTATCCATA
Source organism: Aralia elata (assembly GCA_034770075.1). Lineage (NCBI taxonomy): Eukaryota > Viridiplantae > Streptophyta > Magnoliopsida > Apiales > Araliaceae > Aralia > Aralia elata. The sequence goes on from CM068378.1 coordinate 78,559,054, forward strand.
GAACTGAGGGGCGCATTCCGGTAAAGATGGCACCTTACCGGCGCTCATTAAGTGTAACCCCAGAGCTTATAGGACTCTCAACATCATTTAAATACCCTCATTCAGATGTATAGTTCATATAGACACTGTATTTAACTTAGTACAACTATTCTAAAGAATTTAAAGATCAGAGTATAACGCATTCTATAACATAAAGGATCATAATATATTACATAACATTTTGTTCGGTTACATCATTCGTTATACTAAGTTATTACAATAACAAGTCTTTAAAAAGACTTCAAGTATACAACAATAAACATTAAAGCTAATAAGCATGGCTTTTCCCCTTGTTAGTCCCAGACGTGCCAGGGATATCATTTATAGCTGCAAAAGAAGATATGCGCAAGAATGAGCTACAAAATTGTGCTCAGCAAGTTCATTTAAATATGTAAACACCATGTGTTTGATTTGAAAGATGTCAATGATGTATACTGAGGGTTCTGTACATGAACCATATATTTCATTTAGTTCTATCAGTCTTTAATGACTTAGAACTATTTGAGTTTTGGATATCTGGTAGGTGATCAGCCTCACCAATATCCTAGGAGTATGCATATCATCCTACCAATTTATGTTGATATATTATCAACTGTTCGTCACCTTATATTAAGGGAATTTCGTCACCTTATTTTAAGGGAAAATTTCGGGTTCACCTTACATCAAGGTGTTCCATTTCTCAGTATCAGATGCCGTACCAAACAATTTGGCTTGACACAACAATTTAAGCTCGAACAAGCAATATATGAATAATAATTCATTTCTTAAGTTATGCTGAACAAGAAGCAATAACTTCACAATAATTGATAGCAAGATGTATAATACTTGCTTAATATAAATTGAGAAAGGTTAGGACACTTGCCTTAGCGTAGCTCACTATAATTTTAGTACAATCGGTCAACGCACGTAGTCTACGTATACCAATAATAAGCGTTAGCACGTATATAAACATGTATCATGCTAATCTAAACAAGTTTCATTAAGGTTCGACGTTGATTCGGTATCTCGGTCGCATCCTTAATGGCTAAACACATAGATTGTTCGATAAAACTTCATTTGGAAGTCGAATTATTAGTCTAAATAATTTAATTATTATTTCTAACATTTTTAGAAGCTTGGTATTATTTTTAAATAATCTTTAGAAGCATGGAAGTAATTTTAAATAATTTTACAAGCTTAGGGATATTTTTAAATGATTTAATTATCATTTTAGAATAATTTTAAAACATTTAATATGTTATTTAAATGATTTATTTATCATTTAGAATATTTTTAGATATTTAAAATATTATTTAAAATGATTTATTTATCATTTATAATATTTTTAGAAAGATAGAATATTATTTAAATGATTTATTTTATCATTAATAATATCTCTAGATTTTATTTTATCATTAAAATAATTTATTTATTATTTATAATAATTTTCAAAACTTAATTTGATATTTAAATGATTTAATTATCATTTAAAATAATTTTTAACTACTTAATATATTATTTAAATGATTTATTTATCATTAATAATATTTAAATATTTAATATTTTATTTAATTATTATATATAATAATTTTATTTACCTTAATATCATTTTTAAATAATTAATATAATTATTTAATAATTTAATACCATTTTTAAATAATTAAAACAATTATTAAATGATTTATCATAATTATTAATTATTATTTAATTAAATTAAATAATATTTCAGAATATAGAAACATATTAAAAATAAATTTTTATAATTTAAAAATGAATTTTCGGATTTATTTATTAATTATTAATAATTATTTAATATTTATTTTATATTTTATAATTTATTTAATTAATTTATTTTATTTTTATTAAAAATCCGTCGCTAAAGGGCTTTAGCGACGGTTTGCTTATTTTTCTTAGTTTCTGGGTTTTCACATGCATTTCGTCGCTAAAGGTGTTCTTCATGAAGAACACCTGGTCAACGCTGGTCAGCCTACTTTGATCTCAAATTTCTCCTTGATGCTTAAAGGTTTGTGTTTGATTCTTGTTTGTTGTTATAGCCAACATGGCAGTGTACAACGACATAACAAATTCCATCTTAAAATATATCATAACATGCTCTAAATTTGATGGTCAAATCACCGGGTTCAAACTGTTCTTGAGTTTCTGGGTTACCCAGAAACTCAAGCAGTCATGGTCAGTCAACATGGTTTGACCATGAATAACTTTGATTCTGTGTTTGATAAATGTGTTTTTATGTTACCAGATTGTACTCTACTTAGCATAGAACAAGTCTAAACCAATAAACTACACAAAACATGTCATCTAGATCAATTCTGGGCAGCATGAACTTCTGACAAACCTTGTCAGAGTTCTTCATAAGTTTCTGGGTTACCCAGAAACGTGCAAAATCAGAGCGGTCAAAGGACTTTGACCACTTATATCTTTCATCCTAGTTATTTGGTTGCTATGACACACGTCGGGCCTTAAACATAACATGGCAGGCTACACATACAAACATTAAAACAGATCTAACACATAAATTAAGCCGATCAAACCGCCTGACAAAGTAGCTTGTCAGACTGTTCTTGACTGCCAAGAACAGTTTGAGTTTTTGGCTTGATTTTCATATCTAGATGGTATGTAAACATGTTTTAAAAAATAAAACCGCCCAGATCACTTAATAACACATTAACAAGTATTCTTAAACATCTAAAACACAAAAATTTTTCCAGGCTTGAAGATCTAGCAACAAATTAGGGTTTATGCACCTTTTTCTTCAAATTTTTGATTTCTTCTTTCTGATTCTGAGCTTGTGGTTGCTAGGGCTTGTTTAGGCTGGTAATATAAGTGTATAAACTTTGAAATTTCGTAGGTTAAATTATCAGAACCACTTTCTATTTATAGCAACTTAGATTAGGGTTTCCTAGACTTTAATTTCCATTTTTGCCTTAAAAATATCTAACCTAGTTACTTGTGCTGCTTAGAATCAGATATTATTCACCTACTTAAGCTAGATATTTATAAATATCTGATTTTGTGTTCCTATCTTCACTTGATTGGTTTAAAATTTGATTTTTGATTTATTTATTTACTAATTAAATCTAGATTTTTGTTAATCATGATTAGGATGTTAATTTAAGTTTAGTAATACCTTAATTAATGTTATATATCATAATTAAGGTTTTACATTTCATAAATTAGGGTTATTGAACCAATTTAGGGTTTTAGGGTTCCGAATTAGGGTTTAGGGTTTTCAATCCTATAATTAGGGTTTTAATCTTTCGTTTAGGTTTTAATTTAACCTCAATAATTCATAATTAATATCATGTTTCATTATTTAGAATCTAAGTATATCAATTAAATTCTTATACAATAATTAGGGTTTCGATTACATAATTCGGATAATTTTATCAATTAGGGTTTTGAAATTTAGGGTTTCTATTTCCGCATAACATTTTAAACCCTATTTAACTTATTTTAAAATTTTATCATTTAATATAATATTATATTAATGTCGAAGCACGACAAAGCACTTCGTCAATTCCAAGTACGACACAGCAGCTTACAAAACTAATTTACCGAAACGCTTCTCGGTGAATTCGCCGGAAGCACGACAAATCATTTTGTCCGATTAAGCACGACACAGCTACTTAGCGAAAAATTTTTATTTGACCTAATTGTTTAATAAAATACGAAATCACATAATACCAAGTCAGAACAAGAAATTTCATTTATTAAACACATAGTTTATATTTATAAATCTTATTAGGGTTCGGAATATTACATTCACCCCCACTAATAAGAATTTCGTCCTCGAAATTTACAGTGCAGTCTATGAAAATAAATGTGGGTAGTTATCTCGCATTTTACTCTCGAGCTCCCACGTAGCTTCCTCGATATTTTGATTTCTTCAGATAACCTTAACCGAAGGTATCTTTTTATTTCGCAATTGCTGTTCTTTCTTATCCACAATTTCAATAGGAATTTCTTCATACGATAAATCCTTCTCGATTTGAATGGGCTCATAATCAATAACGTGTTTATAATCAGGTTTGTACAGTCGTAACACGGACACATGAAACACGTTATGAATATGTTCTAGTTCAGGAGGTAGGGCTACCTCATAGGCTACCTCACCTATCTTTCTCAATATTTAAAATGGCCCAATAAATCTCAGACTCAATTTGCCTTTCTTGCCGAAACGTATTTTTCCCTTCCACGGAGATACTTTTAAGAATACGTGATTACCGACTTCGAAATCTTGTAATTTCCTGTGTTGATCAGCATATTTCTTCTGTCGATCTTGTGACGCTTGTAATCTTCCCCGTATAATTCGAACTACCTCCGTGGTTTGTTGCACAATTTCGGGTCCTAGCATTTGCCGTTTCCCCAACCTCGTCCCAACATAAAGGTGTCCTACATTTTCTTCCGTACAAGGCTTCAAAAGGTGGCATTCCTATACTGGCATGGTAACTATTATTATAGACAAATACTACTAAAGGTAATTGATCTTGCCAACTTTCCTTGAAATCCATGTTGCGAGTTTGCAACATGTCCTCTAGTGTTTAAATCGTTCTCTCACTCTCACCGTTTGTTTGTGGTGACAAATTGTGTTTAATCTCAACTAGGCTCCTAAGTGTTTCTGGAAACTTGTCTAAAAGTTCGGAGTAAATTAGGGATTTTGGTCTGATACTATATAAACAGGGACTCCATGTCTAAAAATAATTTCATTGATGTACAGTTCGGCTAACTGATCTAGACTGAAGTTGATTTTGATGATTAAGAAAATGAGCTAACTTGGTAAGACGATCTACAATTTCCCAAATGGCATTATGACCTTTCGGTGTATTTGGAAGACCTACTACGAAGTCCATGGTAATATGCTCCCATTTCCATTCAGGAATTTCTAAGGGTTGTAATAATCCACTTGGTTTCTGATGTTCAGTTTTAACCCTTTGACATGTTAAACATTTACTTACCCACTCCGCTATTTCTCTCTTCATGTTAGACCACCAAAAATGTGGGATTAAATCCTTGTACATTTTTATACTACCTGGATGTACGACGAACTTAAAACTATGGACTTCATTCAATATTTCATCTTTTTAATTCTTGTACTGAGGGTAACTGAATTCTATCCACGTACCTCAGAATCTCTTCCTTTTCTATTCTAAATTTATTATTATTATTTTTTTTTTATAAGTTATTTCGGTCTTATACTTCTGACACTCTTCATCTACCTCTTGTAGTTCTTTGACTCTATCTAATAAAGTCGAACTATTCTCTATGACGACTAACTTATGTGTAGAGTTAACTGGAATTATTATTTCGATCTCAAGTTTATTAAACTCTTTTATCAGTACCTCGTTATTAGTTATCACATTTAACTTCTCTTGGTTCTTCCGTCTTAATGCGTCTGCTACGACGTTGGCTTTCCCTGGATGATATAAGATCTCACAATCAAAATCTTTTATCAACTCTAGCCATCTCCTTTGCCTCATGTTTAACTCCTTCTGAGTGAAAATATATACGTTAGACTCTTGTGATCTGTGTATATCTCACACTTCTCCCCGTACAAGTAATGCCTCCAAATTTTCAAGGCGAATACTACGGTGGCTAACTCAAGATCGTGCGTAGGATACCTCTTCTCATAATCTTTGAGTTGTCTTGATGCATATGCAATCACCTTTCCGTGTTGCATTAACACACACCCTAACCCTTTGTGTGATGCATCACTATAAACAACGAGGCCTCCTGTATCATCTGGTAAAGATAATACTGGTGCCATACTTAACCGCTTCTTCAACTCTTGGAAGCTTTCTTCACATTTGTCTGTCCAGACGTACTTTACCGTCTTTTGAGTCAAATTGGTTAGCGGGGTCGCTATCTTCGAAAAATCTTGTATAAAACGCCGATAGTACCCTGCTAAACCGAGAAAACTTCTTACTTCTGTTGGAGTTGTTGGTTGTTCCCAATTCACAACCGCTTCTGTCTTGGCTGGGTCTACCGCTATTCCATTCTTGTCAATTACATGACCCAAGAACTGGACTCGTTCCAACCAAAATTCACATTTGGAAAACTTTGCATAAAGTTGTTCCTTGCGTAATATCTCCAATACGCTTCTTAAGTGTTCAGCATGCTCCTCTTTTGTTCTCGAGTATACTAAAATATCATCGATGAACACTACGACAAATTTGTCCAAGCATGGTTTAAACACTCGGTTCATCAAGTCCATGAATGCTGCCAGCGCATTTGTTAATCCAAAAGACATCACAAGAAACTCATAATGTCCGTAGCGTGTCCTAAACGCTGTCTTCGGCACATCTTCTTTTCTTACCTTTAATTGATGATAACCCGATCGTAGGTCCGATCTTCGAAAAGTATTCGGCCACTTACAACTGGTCAAACAAATCATCAATTCGTGGTAAAGGATATTTGTTCTTTATTGTTAACTACTTTAATTCTCCATAATAAATACACAACCTTAATGTTCCATCCTTCTTCTTTATAAACAACACCGATACTCCCCAAGGTGAAACACTTGGTTGTATGTACTTTTTGTCTAAGAGTTCTTGTAGCTGCACAAGTAACTCCTTCAACTCTACAGGTGCCATTCTGTACGGTGCCTTGGAAACTGGTGCCATACCCGGCGCTAGATCAATCATAAATTCGATCTCCCTGTCCGGAGGTAAATCGGGTAAGTCATCTTGAAACACATCCGGAAATTCTCTAACTACAGGTATTTGTGCTAGCTTTACTCCTTCTTTTTGAGTATCTATTATATATGCCAAATAGCCTGTACAACCCTTCCTAAGCAATCTCTCTGCCTGCATTACTGTCAAACATCGAGATCGTTTAGGGGAACAACCACCGTTGAACACCACTTTTGACTTCGACACAGTCAATAGGTTTACACGCTTTCGATGGTAGTCAATCATTGTATTATGATTAACCAACCTATCCCTGCCTAAGATTATATCGAATTCCCCTAGCTGCATAGGAATGAGGTTCATAAGAAACTTATGTCTCTTAATTTCTATATTATAATTTCTATATGGTTTTACCGGGAATTATCTCTTTATTTGCAATTTTTACGTTTACAAGGCATATCTAAATTTATTAACTGTTGGGTTTACTTCTCTATTTTCTGTCTCTACTAATGTCTATGGTCTTCTTTCAAGCGGCGTTAAGTTATATAAGTAAGAAAACTAGTATAATTACAAGTATGTAATGCACAAAATGTTCAAAACATAATTTGTATATTCATACAGAAGGTTTACATATTCGGCTAGTAGTTTATATAAGTACTACTAGCATTCCCAAACCAGTTTCGCAAAACTTGGGTAAAGTAGTTTAGATACTACTATTTACATACACACTTTGGTGACCAGATTTATCTAAAGCTTAATCTTACGATATTCATCACACAACATACTGGATACCACCCACCTATTGATGTCGTATCCAGTCTTTCCATTCTCTACGGGATAATCCGCTACTCGCTTATCCAGATCCACAAGTGTTTCACGAAATTCTTTATTAGTCATATCAAGCCTTGCTTGGATTTGATATCTTTCTCTTTCCTTTCTTGACAACAGTGCCTGAAGTCGGATATTCAATCGTCCTTCATTCTCCAACCTTTCTTCCACATATGTTACCCTATTGTTCAAGGTATGTATTTCTATCTGGGCTTGTTCTAATAGGTTTTCCTCCTCTAGGTTTCCTTCTTCTAATTCTTCTACAGATTGATTTTGAACTTCTAATATATCCCTCCATATTATTGGTTCTTCCTCATCTTCTCCTTCGTCTATAATCTGAACCTCTGTAGCGTCCTCATTAGGTTCTGTCGCTTCGGCGTCATGGAATTCCAAGTTATTTTGAACTTCTTGTCCTTCAGGATCACTGCCCTGCTCAAGCTCTATCACCTGTGAACCTATCTCCCTTGAACTATCTTCCCAATCCGGGTCTGCCATCCTACAAAAGAATTTTACTTGTTTAGTATTATGATGAAGCAAGTTTACACAAAATATAAGGCTTTTAAGGTTATCTTATGTGTATTAAGTATTTTACGGACTCAAAGATTATATCCTAAGGTATTTCTCAACTACCTTAGAGCTATAATCTACAGCTCTGATACCATCTTGTGACGCCCCCAAATCTCTACACTCCCCTGTAGCAGATCTGGTGCTCACGTGGAACTATACAACTATAAATATTCAATAAAATATGACTTCTATCTATCCAAGGTTCACAGTATCCCATAACAGATAAATATTTCTCGTCAGAACGTTATCCGTGTTTGGATACCCTCACTTGGATGTACAGATTCATATCTTGTGGATATCTCTTTCATATCAATATTCCCTATCTATCTGACATTCACAGTATTAATGATAAGATTATCCATAGAACTGAGGGGCGCATTCCGGTAAAGATGGCACCTTACCGGCGCTCATTAAGTGTAACCCCAGAGCTTATAGGACTCTCAACATCATTTAAATACCCTCATTCAGATGTATAGTTCATATAGACACTGTATTTAACTTAGTACAACTATTCTAAAGAATTTAAAGATCAGAGTATAACGCATTCTATAACATAAAGGATCATAATATATTACATAACATTTTGTTCGGTTACATCATTCGTTATACTAAGTTATTACAATAACAAGTCTTTAAAAAGACTTAAAGTATTACAACAATAAACATTAAAGCTAATAAGCATGGCTTTTCCCCTTGTTAGTCCCAGACGTGCCAGGGATATCATTTATAGCTGCAAAAGAAGATATGCGCAAGAATGAGCTACAAATGCTCAGCAAGTTCATTTAAATATGTAAACACCATGTGTTTGATTTGAAAGATGTCAATGATGTATACTGAGGGTTCTGTACATGAACCATATATTTCATTTAGTTTCTATCAGTCTTTAATGACTTAGAACCATTTGAGTTTTGGATATCTGGTAGGTGATCAGCCTCACCAATATCCTAGGAGTATGCATATCATCCTACCAATTTATGTTGATATATTATCAACTGTTCGTCACCTTATATTAAGGGAATTTCGTCACCTTATTTTAAGGGAAAATTTCGGGTTCACCTTACATCAAGGTGTTCCATTTCTCAGTATCAGATGTCGTACCAAACAATTTGGCTTGACACAAACAATTTAAGCTCGAACAAGCAATATATGAATAATAATTCATTTCTTAAGTTATGCTGAACAAGAAGCAATAACTTCACAATAATTGATAGCAAGATGTATAATACTTGCTTAATATAAATTGAGAAAGGTTAGGACACTTGCCTTAGCGTAGCTCACTATAATTTTAGTACAATCGGTCAACGCACGTAGTCTACGTATACCAATAATAAGCGTTAGCACGTATATAAACATGTATCATGCTAATCTAAACAAGTTTCATTAAGGTTCGACGTTGATTCGGTATCTCGGTCGCATCCTTAATGGCTAAACACATAGATTGTTCGATAAAACTTCATTTGGAAGTCGAATTATTAGTCTAAATAATTTAATTATTATTTCTAACATTTTTAGAAGCTTGGTATTATTTTTAAATAATCTTTAGAAGCATGGAAGTAATTTTAAATAATTTTACAAGCTTAGGGATATTTTTAAATGATTTAATTATCATTTTAGAATAATTTTAAAATATTTAATATGTTATTTAAATGATTTATTTATCATTTAGAATATTTTTAGATATTTAAAATATTATTTAAATGATTTATTTATCATTTATAATATTTTTAGAAAGATAGAATATTATTTAAATGATTTATTTTATCATTAATAATATCTCTAGATTTTATTTTATCATTTAAAATAATTTATTTATTATTTATAATAATTTTCAAAACTTAATTTGATATTTTAAATGATTTAATTATCATTTAAAATAATTTTTAACTACTTAATATATTATTTAAATGATTTATTTATCATTAATAATATTTAAATATTTAATATTTTATTTAATTATTATATATAATAATTTTATTTACCTTAATATCATTTTTAAATAATTAATATAATTATTTAATAATTTAATACCATTTTTAAATAATTAAAACAATTATTAAATGATTTATCATAATTATTAATTATTATTTAATTAAATTAAATAATATTTCAGAATATAGAAAAATATTAAAAATAAATTTTTATAATTTAAAAATGAATTTTCGGATTTATTTATTAATTATTAATAATTATTTAATATTTATTTTATATTTTATAGTTTATTTAATTAATTTTTATTTTATTTTTATTAAAAATCCGTCGCTAAAGGGCTTTAGCGACGGTCTGCTTATATTTCTTAGTTTCTGGGTTTTCACATGCATTTCGTCGCTAAAGGTGTTCTTCATGAAGAACACCTGGTCAACGCTGGTCAGCCTACTTTGATCTCAAATTTCTCCTTGATGCTTAAAGGTTTGTGTTTGATTCTTGTTTGTTGTTATAGCCAACATGGCAGTGTACAACGACATAACAAATTCCATCTTAAAATATATCATAACATGCTCTAAATTTGATGGTCAAATCACTGGGTTCAAACTGTTCTTGAGTTTCTGGGTTACCCAGAAACTCAAGCAGTCATGGTCAGTCAACATGGTTTGACCATGAATAACTTTGATTCTGTGTTTGATAAATGTGTTTTTATGTTACCAGATTGTACTCTACTTAGCATAGAACAAGTCTAAACCAATAAACTACACAAAACATGTCATCTAGATCAATTCTGGGCAGCATGAACTTCTGACAAACCTTGTCAGAGTTCTTCATAAGTTTCTGGGTTACCCAGAAACGTGCAAAATCAGAGCGGTCAAAGGACTTTGACCACTTATATCTTTCATCCTAGTTATTTGGTTGCTATGATACACGTCGGGCCTTAAAGATAACATGGCAGGCTACACATACAAACATTAAAACAGATCTAACACATAAATTAAGCCGATCAAACCGCCTGACAAAGTAGCTTGTCAGACTGTTCTTGACTGCCAAGAACAGTTTGAGTTTTTGGCTTGATTTTCATATCTAGATGGTATGTAAACATGTTTTAACCGCCCAGATCACTTAATAACACATTAACAAGTATTCTTAAACATCTAAAACACAAAAATTTTTCCAGGCTTGAAGATCTAGCAACAAATTAGGGTTTATGCACCTTTTTCTTCAAATTTTTGATTTCTTCTTTCTGATTCTGAGCTTGTGGTTGCTAGGGCTTGTTTAGGCTGGTAATATAAGTGTATAAACTTTGAAATTTCGTAGGTTAAATTATCAGAACCACTTTCTATTTATAGCAACTTAGATTAGGGTTTCCTAGACTTTAATTTCCATTTTTGCCCTAAAAATATCTAACCTAGTTACTTGTGCTGCTTAGAATCAGATATTATTCACCTACTTAAGCTAGATATTTATAAATATCTGATTTTGTGTTCCTATCTTCACTTGATTGGTTTAAAATTTGATTTTTGATTTATTTATTTACTAATTAAATCTAGATTTTTGTTAATCATGATTAGGATATTAATTTAAGTTTAGTAATACCTTAATTAATGTTATATATCATAATTAAGGTTTTACATTTCATAAATTAGGGTTATTGAACCAATTTAGGGTTTTAGGGTTCCGAATTAGGGTTTAGGGTTTTCAATCCTATAATTAGGGTTTTAATCTTTCGTTTAGGTTTTAATTTAACCTCAATAATTCATAATTAATATCATGTTTCATTATTTAGAATCTAAGTATATCAATTAAATTCTTATACAATAATTAGGGTTTCGATTACATAATTCGGATAATTTTATCAATTAGGGTTTTGAAATTTAGGGTTTCTATTTCCGCATAACATTTTAAACCCTATTTAACTTATTTTAAAATTTTATCATTTAATATAATATTATATTAATGTCGAAGCACGACAAAGCACTTCGTCAATTCCAAGTACGACACAGCAGCTTACAAAACTAATTTACCGAAACGCTTCTCGGTGAATTCGCCGGAAGCACGACAAATCATTTTGTCCGATTAAGCACGACACAACTACTTAGCGAAAAAATTTTATTTGACCTAATTGTTTAATAAAATACGAAATCACATAATACCAAGTCAGAACAAGAAATTTCATTTATTAAACACATAGTTTATATTTATAAATCTTATTAGGGTTCGGAATATTACAGTGACCGTACTCGACGCGCCGCAGGCCCTCAGATTCATCACTACAAGGCTAGATGTGGTGAAGTCAAAAAAGTTGATGAAGGATATTATGTTCAACCCTCCGAAAGACTTGTCAGAGGCATACAACAGGGCTGAGAACTTTATTGCCATTGAAGAGGCCATGGGGAGTCTAAAGCTACAAACATATACAATAGACAAGCCCAATGATTGGGATAGGAGTTATTATCCTAGGTCCGAAGGACAACCGGAGAGGGAGTTCAATAACAGGAATTTGAGAGGCGAACGACCACCCTTCCCGAATCGAAGCGTTAATAAGATCTACACTCTTCTCAGCACAGATCGAGCAAAGATATTGGAGGAGATTAAAGACAAACCATACTTTAAACTGTGTCTAGTCGATAGACATCCATAGAGGGGAGATCAAAATCGATATTCCAATTATCATCAGAGCACGGGGCATTCCACCGAAGATTGCCGGCATCTAAAATATTTGATCAAGAAAAATATTCAAAATGGGGAGTTGGTCCACTACGTTGTTGGACGAGAAGGTTTAAGAAAGAAGTAGGAAGTTACAAATCGGGAATAACCAAAGGATCGACAATTTGAACAAATCCCACCCCCTCAGAATGTAGTGGACGTCATCACAAGAGGGTCGGTCGAACGCGTAACTGGGAAGAAGCGACGAGGTCTATTAGACTCAATATTGATAGTGTCTGAGCAACCTGTCAAGAAAGATCGGGCTTATCCTGGAACGGTTATCTCTTTTACTGATGAAGATTATCCATCCAAGTCAGTAGAACCGCACAAGGGAGCGTTGGTAATTACTGCTTAGGTCAGATCAGTGGATATGAGGAGGATGATGATTGACAACGGTTCCTCGGTAGACATCTTGTATAGTCATGATACCAAAGGTTGGATCTGGAAGGTCGGAAGATGGAAGAGGGCTAGGAGGCCCCTCTGAATAGGTTCAACAACGACTCTGTACATGTGGCATGAACTATTGAGCTGCCTGTTATCTTCGGCACGACTCCTCAGTAGGTCAAGGTGAATGTTAGGTTTTTTATGGTGCAAGTAGACTCGGCGTACAATGCCATCTTGGGCCGCCCACGTTGGTAGCTTCACAAGCGGTGACTTCCATACCACACTTCAAACTAAAGTTTCCTACACCGAATGGGGTCGACAAAGTTAAAGGGGATTTAGACATCACCCAAAGGTGTTATCAGAACACTCTAATCTCATCGGGAGTGGGGGTAAGCAAACAGAAACAAATGATGGTAATCGAGGTGCATAGAACCATTCACTGAAGGTAGCATCGAGCCCTTCATTCTGCCAGCTGAAGAGACGGAGGATATAGAGTTAATCCCAAAGAATAAAGAGAAGACTATCAAGATCGGTTCGGGTTTAGAGGAGCCCTTTCGAACAAGATTGATAGAGCTGCTAGGGGTGTACGCATATATCTTCGCATGGGTACCCAGTGATATGCTTGAGATAGATGAGTTAGTAGCAGTACATAAGCTATGTGTGGATCCTGCCCAGAAACTTATTCGACAAAAGAGAAGGATCTTGGCCTATAGCGGCAGAAGATCATTTATGATGAAGTGACTAAGTTGTTAGCGGTCAACTTCATCTTTGAGATTAATTACCCCAAGTGGTTAGTGAACGTAATGTTAGTCCAAAAGTAGAATGGAAAATAGAGAATCTGCATCGAATACAGTGATCTGAATAAGGCGTGCTCAAAGGATTTCTACCCCCTGCCACATATTGATCAGCTGATTGATGTGATGAGTGGGTTGTATACCTATGAATTGGGTACTTCTAACTTGATGAAATTGTGTGTTCTGGGGTATTTTTTGTTCCTTTTTATGTGTTTTGGTTATTTTTATGTTTATGTTGTAGGAAGAAGCAAGAATGGGCAATTCGAATATCTTTTGGTTAAAATATACAAGCAATTCAAGTTTTCAGTTTGCCATTGACATAATAGTCACTTAACGCCCAATTTCGACATTTATCCAACTAGTATCTCTCAATTCTCAAAGAATGAAAGTTGTAGATCTACTTTTTAACTTTTCGAAACATCTTGAATCGTCTCAATCGGAGCTCGTATGAGAAAGTTATGGTTATTTTACCAACAAACGTCGAAGTAGAAAATTCCATAAATTTGCCCGGCGCCGCAGCGCCCATTCCTAGCTCATTTTCGGCGCCACGGCTCCCAAGAGGCAGGAACTCAGCACTGTGAGTTACGCTGTAGTACCGTGACGCGTCAAAAATTAGCATTTTGGGTAACCTAAAGTCATTCCCTAACATCTCATTCTCTAATTCATCAAGGGTGGCGGCTGGAACCTCGGAGGAACTCAAGAATGAGCTTGCAAAAAAGATTGGAGAGCATGAATTGAAATGGAGTTCTTAGAGATTGAAGATTTCTTCTATATAGTTTTTCATCTCTACTCATTTCTTTTAATTTTATAATCCATGAATGTTAAATACTTTGCTAATGGTGTTTAATTCAATAACTATGAACTAAACTTCCATTCTAAGATTACAACGGAACCCAATGTATGGTTTTAATTGAATTTCTCTCCTTTTGATTATTATAATTCATATGTGAATTGGTTATCATGTTTTACACTTCTTGAATTGATTTCTTTGCTAGTGATTAATGTGGTACTCTATATGAAATAGGAAAGTGGAATATAAGGCTTAGACCAAACATATGATAACACATGTTATGATTATTTTTTTTAGGATTGAATAAATAATTTGTATATAAGATAAGAATATACCTATATGCCATGTGTAACCATTGTGATAATCTAATCTTAATGACTCATTGCTTAATTTATTTCACATGGGAATATAATGATTTATTTAGAAGAGGGATACTCATATGACTATCGGAAAAGGCTTATGAATACTTAAAATTCCTGGTTAACAATTTGCATGATTCATTAATTAAAAGGGGAGTTAGGAGATTGAACGAAGCATTGCACGCTAAGTGTTTGACAAAATGTTTGCGTGAGAAAAATTGTGATCTTAGCTTTTCTCACCTTGATTTTAGTCGGTATTCATTGTTTGCTTTGTTAATTAGAATTGATTTAGTTTTACTTCTTTAAGTCGTGTTGTTTAAATAAGATTGAGATGATATAAAGTTGGTACTTGGTAAACATTAGTGAGAAATCCTCGTAGGATCGACAACTCTATTTATCATTTTATTACTTGCTGACCGTGTATACTTTCACGTATTTATTGATTGTGAAATCAGCCAACATGATGCTACTTCGAGTTTCACACTGTTGAGTTTTCTGGATGCCTTTTCAGGATACAATCAGATTTTGATGTACAAGGAGGATATACCGAAGACGACCTTCATCACTCATCGGGCTAGCTATAAATATAAGAAAATGACTTTTGGGTTACTTAATGTGGGGCCACTTATCAAAGAATGATGAACAACATTTTCAAGAAGCAGTTGGGTCGAAGCATGGAAGTTTATTTCGACGATATGATCGTCAAAAGTGTATATATTCGGGATCATCTGGATGATTTGGAGGACTGCTTTCAGACTATCCGAGATCATAACATTCGTGTGAACCCAACTAAATGCACCTTTGGTCTCGGTTCGGGAAAGTTCCTTGGGTACTTGTTAAACAAGCGGAAAATTGAAACCAATTCGGAGAAAATTAAGGTTATACTAGATATGAAGTCTCCTCAGACACTCAAAGATGTACAACGATTAACAAGTCAGATCGCAGAACTACAAAGGTTCGTGTCTAAATCAACAGAACAATGCCTTCCGTTCTTCGACACTCTAAATGGACCAAAAAATGAGAAAACTTTCTAATGGACTTCGGAGTGTGAAGACACATTTCAAAAGATCAAGAAATATTTGTCTTTGGCACTGTTGTTGATGAAGCTGATCCCTTCGGAACCTCAGTATCTTTGTCTACCGGCAAGTTCATTGGCGGTTGGGGCAGTTCTAGTGCGAGAAATGGGCGAAAAGCATTTTTCCATTGATTACATCAATCATGTGTTTCGAGATGCAGAGACTCAGTATCTGAACCTGGAAAATTTTGCCTACACGTTGATAGTGGCTAGTCTGAAGCTTCGGCACTATTTCTAAGGTCAGTTGGTGGTGGTATACACAGATCAACCCCTTAAAAAGGTGTTGCATAAACCAGACGTTTCGGGTTAGCTTACTGCTTGGGCCATGGAGTTAACCCAGTTCATTTTGGAAGATCACCCTCGGACAGCTATAAAGGGTCAGGCTTTGGCCAACTTTGTCGGGGAATGTTCGTTCTCCGAAACGAATTCTTTAGACCAGCCTGGTGCAGTTGTGGGTTCGAACATTAATGCCTCGCCCGGGAAAACTTTGTGGACTCTCTATGTGGATAGGTCTTCGACATCGGATGTCAGCAGTGTTGAGGTGATATTGCAAGTCCAAAAGGGTTCAAGGTTCAGCAGGCGATTCGTTTCCGATTCAAGGCTACCAACAACGAGGCGAAGTACGAGGCGATACTAGTTGGGTTGCGACTGGCTCGAAGCTTGGAAGTCCAACGCTTGGTTATCTTCAGTAACTCCCAATTAGTGGTTAAGTAAATTTTAGGGAAATATGAGTCCCGGGGGCAAGGATGACAAAGTATTTAGCCGAAGTCAAGGATCGACTCCACTACTTCGGCTTCAATTCTTTTCATGGAGTGGATCGGTTAAATAATACGGTCGCCAATGATTTATCCAACTTGGCCACGACGGAGGTGAGTTTTTTCAATGGTTCGGTATATTTGGAGGTTCTTGATACCCCAAGTGTTCAGAGAACAAAGGTCTTGGTAATAAAAAGATCAGATTGTTGGAAGATAAAACATATGAGTTCTTACTTCATCTTGATCGATGGGGATCTATTACGACGGGCCTTCTCTTCACCATTAGTTAAGTGTCTGGTGCCGTCCGAAGCGGCTTATGTCCTTTGGGAGGTATATAAATGAATTTACGATGATCATATGGCTTACAAAGTGCTAAGACAGGATTATTACTGGCCGATTATGTTCAAGGAAGCTAAGGATTATGTGAAGAAATATTCCAATTGTCAACTGAACAGTCCTATTCTGCATCAGCCACCCGAGGAGTTGTCTTCAGTTCTGTTGCCGATCTCATTCGTTGTTTAGGGAATTGACATCCTGAGCCCATTGCCGAAGGCTAAGGGACAAATGAGTTTTGTGATAGTAGCTATTGATTATATGACCAAGAGGGTGGAGGCTAAACCCCTTCGGGCAATCACTGAGCAGGAGTGCTTAAAGTTTTTCAAAGAATCTGTGGTATTTTGGTTCGGTATCCCTAGGGTTTTAGTATCTGACAATGGACAATAGTTCGTGGGATCCAAGTTTGAAGAGTTCCTGACAGATTTAAATATCCAGCATCGAAAGACATCGGTTGCACATCCCTAGTATAATGGTCAGGTGGAGGTGACGAACCAAACCCAACTTAATGGTATTAAGAGAAGGTTGGATGAAGCCAATGGTCAGTGGCCCGAGGAGATGTTTAGTGTTCTATTGGTATATTGGACTATTCCTTGGATAATGACATGTGATTTGCCGTTCAGATTGGCTTATGAGACCGATGCCTTTGTTCCAATGGATATTGGATTACCCTCTCTTCAGGTTAACCAATATAAAAAATTATACAATGATGAAGGCTTACGGCTCAACTTGGATCTCTTAGAGGAGGTTCGGAAGTCACCGCTGGTAAGGTTAGCAATCTATCAACGAAGGATTACTCGGGATTACAACCGAGACGTTAATCTAAGGAGATTCGAGGTTAGAGATCTAATTCTTCAGGAGGTCGATGAGTCTACTCCTCAAGATAGAGGAAAAATTATGCTCAACTGGGAGGGTCCTTATGTAATTTTTTTCAGAAGTCATGTAATTTGATTAGTTTATCAATAAAGTTAGTACTACTATTTATGATTACAAAAGATAGTTAATTTCATTCCATTTGAATTGTATGTACATGGGAAGTTTCTTAGATAAAAACAAAAGGAGAATACAAATGATCATTGGGCTGCTGAAGGGTCGTCTTCGACTTCAGACTCTTCATCAGAAGAATACAAAATTGAAGGGTCAAGATCGACTGCCAGCATATTTGCCTTGTCCTTTTCCCTTGCGCTCTGATAGCCGTTACTGAATTGCTCCATGATGGCCTCTTTCAGTTTAAGAGAAATCCTGTATTCAGCGTTATACTGTTGTTTGGCAGCTTCGGTCATTGAGGGACCTTAGCTCTTGAGTTCGGTGTTTTCCTCCCTTAGTCTATTGTCAGTCTTGATCAAATCCTTCATCTATGAATGCATGGTCTCAACTCGATTTCGAAGGCCTGACATGGCGTTCTCCAGCTTTTCGTTATTACCCTTCAGTTCGCCCTGTTCTGCCAAAAGTTGTCTCATTTTTTTAATTATTTCGGAGAGTTGCCATTTGACTTTCTTCAACTCACCCATTAGCTCCTAGCAGTGGAAGGTGGTGTTCGCGTGTAGGCTTCATTCCTTCTCTAAGTCGGATGTCAAGGCTTAAACTCAAAGTTAGAGGCGGGCAATTTCGGCTTCTAGCTCTTTTTCTTTGGTTGTTAGTTTGGACAATCAGCGCAAGGTTTGGGTAAGTACGACATTGGAATGGAATAAGAGGTACTTAATTCAGAAACAATGAGAACAAAATGTATTTATAAGGAGTCATAAGTTGTTGCACTTACCCGATATTGATGCATTGCGTTAGCATATATGACTTATTGAGGGGTGATCTCTTCGAATATGTCGTCGTCTTTAGGGATAACGAAGTTTTCTAAGAGCTCGAATGGATAATCCTCCGGGTTTTTTGGCCATAACGTCATCGAGGCGAGGGCCTCTCGTGCTTGAATGGAAACCGAACGTGATCCGGTTGGTGAGGGAGTGGTTGTTTGTTGGGAAGGAGATTTGGAAGTTCTTTCGGTTTGGAGTCTTTTGGCGGGTGGTTCAGAAGTTGATTTTTCATGTACTTTTCTTTTCTGTTGGATGTGTTCGGGTTCGGTGATCTGGATAGGTTCGAATTCGGTTGTCTGGACGGGTTTTGAATCGGTGGTTTGGGTAGGTTCGGAGGGGGTAGTTTGAGATAGTTCGACATGAGGTGTTTTGGTGGATGCCTTCACTAGCCTCCGTCTCCTTGTAAGTATGATGTTTCTTTCTTCAACTGACATGTCTAAAGGGCTTCTTTCAGTGAAGGATGGTGTGGGGACATCAGTGGATGGTTTTATTTTGGAGGGGGAATATTGTGGCATCGGGATAGCGGAGATTGGGGTTATCAAGAAGGGGGCCTCGAATGGTTGGTTTGTTTGGGGAGATGTTTCTTGGGTGAAGTCGGTTATTATTTCTGGAGGGGCTACAACAACAAATGTTTGGCCAACTTCAGTGATCAGTGTCGGCTTGAGCAGGGTCACTATAAATAATAGAATTGTTAGTGAAAAAATAGTAACAGTTTGTATATTTTATATGAAGAGAATAAGTTTGGCTTATATTTGTGGTCATACAGCCAAGACTGATCATTCAGAAGATCAATGCTCCAATCCTTTGTTGGCTTATAGCGACAAAGGATTGAAATTCCTCGATTTAGCTCCTCTCGAAGTTGGCCCGGGAGTATTTGGCCTAGTCCGGGAGGAGGTGGGTGTCTGGGCCCTTGATGTAGATCCAGTGTGAGTGTCATCCCTTATTGCTGGAGGGGTTCTTCATCCAGGCTCGTTGTTTTGGCTGTGTGTTCAGCTAGCGGAACCCTGACTCTTTGGATCGACCTAGGGTGAATAGTGCAAAAAATAAATCGATGGAAGGTTGGATGCCACATTCGTGGAAGAAAACGATGAAGCAGATGAGGTGGATGTATGAGTTCAGCATTAGTTGTGCGAACCCGATCCCGACGAAGCCTAGGAAGGTGGAGATGAACTCGTGGAGGAGGAATCAGACCCCATATTTTAATGCATAGAAGGGGATGGCGGTCCAGCCATCGGGGCGGCAGTGCATCCTCTCATGGTGTTTTGGGGCATGAAGTTTATACATTTCGGGGATGAGGTATTGTTGGCGTATTTTTGGAAGGGATTGTTGGTTGATGGAGGATTGGGTGTTGACGTGGGAATAAGCTTTTTCAGAGGAGTATTCCTCTTGCATCTTCAGTACGACGATTTTAGCCTTGGTTCGGATTGGGGATGGAGTGTTTTCGATTGCGAAGGAAGAAGTTATGGTTTGGAGGGCGACAGTGGCGGTATTTTGGGGTTGTTCTGTTTCTGTTTGGGCAATGGTCACGATTGCAGGAATGATTTCAGTTGAGGATTGGGTAGTGGGTTGAACAGAAGAGGAGATGAGTTCAGCAGTAGGAGAAATAGTGGAGGAGATGATCGGAGTGGTGGTATCTACCATTTTTGATCGGAGTCCGTAGGGTTTAAATGGAGTTTAGCCAGAATCTTTTGTTGCAGAAGAGAGGGGAGAAGTCGATGCTTTGTGAAAAATCTAGATCTGAGATTGATAGTGGCGGTTCTTTTTTGGAGGGAAAGGGTTTTTAATCTATTGGTTTTTTCGTGTGCTCACATTTCCCAAGATGCGGCTGGTGTTAATGATGGTGGGGTCCATTTTAACAGTTGGTATGGAAGGGGTTGTTTGACTTCGGTATTAGCAATTTATTTCTTCTTAAATTGTGTACTATCTTGTTATATGTTTATTATAACAAGAGAGTGGGGGGCAATGTTGGGGCGTGATTTAGTTTACTCGGATGGTTCGGGGAGGACTTATCTCACGTGGAGGAATCTTCCTACGTGGAGGTATATTCTAGTTAGAAGATTTGACTTTTAAGGAATCTGTAATCCTGATTTTATTTGGTTTCCAACTCATAAGGAAGAAGTCCAGATTTGTTTCGACTTCCTTTCTTTAAAGAGATTGACTTCTATCCAAGTATGATAATTACTGTGATAAGGAGTCATATTCCTACTCGGGGACAGGACGTTTGAGGAAGTGTGATCAACTATAAATATATGATTATACCCTAATTTACAGGTAATAACACTTTGAGTACTAAAACAATAAGTTTCCATTGTTATCCTATTCTACAGCCTGTATTTATTCTCACACCAGAACTATTTTCGTCCGACGACCCAGACCGTTAACTCTTTTAGTGGGATTTTGTTTTTGTATATGATTCAACACATTATTTGATGATTGGACGTAAACGAATTTTGGCGTTAACACGTAGATTCTTAGATTTGGCCATCAGTTATCACCTAGAGAACTTTTCAACATGCAACCAAGAAAGCGACTGGCTTAAATAAATGCAAATGAATAAGAACAGATTTTCTTTTACAGAGAATCATATCCCAATATTCAAATGATAATTAGTCCAATGAACCATTCATCTTTTATTAGATTGGGTTCTGTACAAGGATTAGTTTTTTATTTTATTTTATTTTTTAAAATTAAAGATATAATTTAATTTTTTTAAAATAAATATACAATTTATTTTTTAAAAATTAATTTGTGAAATTTTAAAATTTAAAATTGACATAATTTTCATATAAGTTTTGAAAATAATAAATTAACGACAATTAATACTTCTTCGTTCAATAAAAAGAGCTCTATTTACAAAATTACAAATGATAAGCATATTTTATTGTTGATTCTAAATTCTAAATTTCATGAATTTATTTGAAAAGGCTAAAATCTATCTCAAATTTAAAACACAGAGAGTAGAATAGTGTTATTTTAATTGGTTAGCGAATTTAAATTACCTATTGCATCATCAGTCCTTGTCATCACATGGCCTTGGTGGGTATATATATTTGGAACGTCAATGTCTGAGACAATTTTTAAAACATTCTCAAAGACCACGACAGAAACATATTCAATTAAATTCTAATATCTATTTTGAATCCACAAAAAGAAAAGTTAAAAAAGAAAGATAGAAGATGCATGATTATTGACAAAGAAGCACGAGATAGAGAAAGAATATCAATCAATAAAAAAGCTCATAGATTGATTAGGTTTGTGTGCTTTTGGTTTAAATAAACAAGCTCAGCAACCACTTGTGAATCACGGTTGGAATGTATAATAATTTCTCTCCTAAAAACAGGTTCTGCTTTGTCTGCAGCAAATGATTATCCAACCAACAACCTCTTATTAAATACATAAATATAATTTATGAAACTTAAGATCTAACAAGTTTTAATTTAATTATGATAATTAGTTAATAGTAAATTCATTATAATTTTTAAACTAATTTTATAGTTATCATGTTTTAAAAAAATTCACATATATTATTAATACAATTAATTGTGTGATTTCATATAATTTCAAGTTTTAATAAATCTAGGTAATATATAGTATAATGTGTTATAATCTAAACAATTATGATAATTGATAAACCAAAAATAAAAATTCTTTTAAAAGTTATTTTTTTTATTTATTAAAGATTGGTTGCGTTTCTTTTGAATACTTTACAAATTTGGTTAATTAATATAAATTTATATAGTACTTATACTAGTTGGAATATATAGGAAAGAAAAATATATTTTTTTAATATTATTATTAGAGATATAATTTTTTTTTAAAAATTTGGATAGCATTTAATTGATACAAATTTAGATAGTACTTGTACTAATATTGGAAGTTAAACCAAATATATGTGAAAGTAAGAATTAGTGAAACCAAATCAAATTTGTGCTCTTAATTATACATTAAAAGATGGAAGAAGGGGAGGTTGATTAGGTCTTTTTCTTTTTATTCTTTTATTAATGTTTACTTTTATATTTTTTTAACACTTTAGTTGCTTAAAATATTGGACTCTCTAAGAGAGCTTTATTTTGTGAGAGTGAAAAAGAAATTTATTAAATTTAGGCTTATTATTATTATTGGTGGAAAAAGTTTAAAAGTATTAGAGTGTATATATGAGAGTGCCTTTATTTTGTGATAAGAATTTCTCTCTTCCGACCATTATATTGATATTAATATCTAATTTAAAAGAAAATTAAGCGATTCGAATCATATTCTTTCTTCTTTGCTTTGTTTTTCCCCACTTTTAAAAGTTCCAAGCAGGGGATGTAATTCTCTGTTCGTACGTTTATTTTCCTTATTCCATTCATTGAAATGTGTTTGGGAACGAGAATACTTAGTGTCGAGCAATTTAATTCATGGGCCCAATACATTAGGCAGTTTTTTATGGTCTAGGATCTATAAAAAATTCATCACTGTTACATCTATTTTTTAATTTTTCAACAACAGATCATATATTATATTTAGCAATATAATAATATTTATGATAAACGCAATAAAATTCGTTTTAAATAATTATTTTGTTATTTCTATCGTTAAAATCAATATTTGTGTCTATTAAAAAAAAATTAGAAATAAGTGTAATGGATTAGAAGGAATACTAATCCCATTTTTATATGAAGCACTTTATTTCCTCTATTTCTTATTCTCTATCTTAAGGCTGGGTGCGCATGAGGGCGCGAGGTTGGCATGGAGTTTGGCTAGCGTTGCGGCGCTAGTGGTGCAGAGAGCCAGCGATGTAGCTCTATAAAGCAAAGATGCGGCTCTGGTGAGGTTTGTGCTGACGTGGTTTGGTTGGTCAGCTGTTGTGCAATCCTAATTGAACTAGGATGTTAAATTAACTGTAATTAGACAAGGATTGTGCACCTTAGGGTTGTGTAGGGCTTATAAATATAATAGAAGTCTGATAACAAAAAGGGGGATAGATTATATTTGAGATTGGAGGAAATACATCATTCAAGGATGAATTTCATCAGATTTCAAAGGATGAGGCGGAGTTGAAGATTTGAAGCTGCGATGACACAATTTTATTTTTTTTATCTTTTCTTTATTCTTTGTAATTGAAGATGCTATTTAATTCATGATGATGTTTTCGAACTTTATTATGAACTAATTTCTATTTAAGATTGCAATGAATGCACATATTAAATTAATTTGCTCTCTTTTTGGTTATTGATCATGTATGAATCGTTTATCATATTTTGTTCTTAATTTATAATTGTCTGATCAACAATTCTATGATATAACCTAGATGAAATTGGAAGATAAATTTTAGAGTTAGATCTGAATGTGATCACATGTGTTCTAAATTATTTTCTAGATTGAATAACATAATTTGTGTATATGATATGAATATATCTATATGTCATGTGTAACTTTTACGAAAATTGATGCTTGATAAATATTGTTCTTAATTATTTTACATAGAAATATAGTGATTTAATTAGAAAATATATTTTTATTAATTTATTGGAAGAGGGTTGTTAAATAATTATAAATTTTTTGTTGACGGTTTATTATGATTAATTAATTAAAAAGAGAGCGAAGAAATTTATGTGAAATATTAATGGAAGTTATAATCATAGTATTTTAATCTGGTGTGCTTCTCGTGCATGCTGCTTTCCGAGTTCCCACGTTGCTTTCCTTTTGTCATCGCACCAGCCAAATCTTTTGGAATCGTTGCCTTCCAAATGGACCTTTAAATTGCTTTTCAACTGGACCTTTAAATTGCTTTTATTTATATATATTTAAGAACAAATAAACAATATACTAGATATTTTGATTTTTATAATACTATTTTATTCTCAGTATGGTATGGCTCTCAATTGTAGTGCTAAATTACTTTTGAAGAACTTTAACATTCTAGATATATAAAAAACTCCGAGCAGAAAAGTAGAAGAAAAAAGAACAGAGGAAAAGTAAATAAGTACTAATTAATAAAAGAGATAGCTATGTATATTTTTTATTAAACACAAGTTTGATAGCGTGTGCGAGGCATGAACCAAATTATATTATTTGTTTTATAAATATTTGATAATTTTTTATTCATATATATTTATCAATTTTTATTGACATAATACATATATAATATTGAAGAAAATTTGGATCAACGTTATATTTACAATTGTATCATATTGTTAGAATTTAAAAACGAATAATATCACACTCACACAGATATTATATGAAAAACGAAAAAAAATAAGAACACACGATATACTTCGGTTCACCAATTTGATTAGTCGTACTATCCGTGCCTCCGGCACTACGTACGAAGGGGAAGGGGGAGGAGAGATTGTCGGCGCTAGAGAATAGAGGAGGCAGAGGGCGAGCTCGAGAGGAGGAAGAACAGAGGAGGATCTGAGAGTGAGAGAGAGAGTACTTTTTTTTTCCTTTGAAGTTAAAGAGAATATAATGGACAGTGAGATTTATCTCAAACTTTGGACTGTCCTGATGATTTACTAGGGTGAGCGGAAAATTCAAAATCATTTGTGTTTTGTTAAATAGATTTAAGAACGAATAATATCACACTCACACAGATATTATATGAAGAACGAAAAAAATAAGAACACACGATATACTCAAGGTTCACCAATTTGATTAGTCTTGCTTGTCTGATGTATTCATAAGATACCTTACACGCTCTATAATGATCTACACACTAAACAATATTTTATAATAACTAGAAAACTCTAACTGCTATAACACGGACTCAAGTCCAATACATTAATAAATTCCAAGATCGGACTACTAATAATCCCCAAGCCCAATCCCCAACGTCGAACTACCCTGTCATAGTGACCATTAGTCAGACCTGCATAAGTATGAGTCAATCCTAACATATATGAACAAAAATTTACAATATAATTGTCAAGAAAGAGCTTTGAATTATTATGTATAACTTTTAGTATTTCAAGAATAAACTTTCCACTTCCTCCGTGATTGAAGTGAAATTAATTACAATTATTAGTTATTGTATTAAATATAATAATGACCGTTTAAGTTATCTCATTAATTAGTTGTCAATTAAAATGAGTTTGCTAGGGTTAGGGTAGTCATAAGGTAGAATTTGGTTGAATTTTTATATAATTGACTCGGTTGGTACATAGGTTCATTCAATTACAAAATTGAAAACTCGATGAGTTAAAACTCGGTTGGTACATAGGCTAATTCATTAATTTGCTCTCCTAAGAGATGTAAAATCCATTATTTTTTTCCCAATATTACGTGATAATTTAAATGTGTAAACGTTCTATTGATTTTTGTTCTCCCAAGAGATGTAAAATCCATTACTTTTCTTGATATTAGGTGATAATTTAAATGTGAAACAATCTTTTGATTTGATTGCAAACGGTTGGTCATGACTCATTAAATTGAGTTTGAGGTGAGTTAACGACGAGCTGTACTGGAGGTTCGTTTTGTGGAATACTGCACCTTCTCATTTTTTTTATAACTCTTCGTTTGCCCAAATTATATATCACCACTTGGTTTCTTTCTCCTGTAAAATTTTAATGTGACTCTCATTCTTTTTCTTTTTTTATGGACCCTTCTTCTCCGAAATTAATCAGTACAAATTATTTGATAGTAAATTAAAGAAGGTAAAAACAATATCCTAAAATTAAGCGATTGATACAAATATGGATTCATGAGTGCAACTCAGTATAGATATGCGATGAAAAGGCCCACTAATTGTTTAAGCTATGAACACTATAACAAATGACATTAAAAATGATATGTATATCATGTCATATAAAAATTGCCAACAATTATAAAACCACTATTTATTAAAATAATAACTTTATAAATTTTTAAAAAAACAATAAGAAAATAACAAAAAAATTAAAACTATTATCTCAAACTAGGGCTGTCAAACTTGTATTATCTAATGTGACACTTTTTATTACCATCAAAAATCAAACTGATCATATCATGCCTTGGTTGGTATATAATTCCCAAAGCCTTCTGGACAAACGGACACTCCATGATGTGAAAGTTTTGAATATGATTAATCTAATAATTGAGATGGAAATGCTGTCAAAGGTCTCACTGAAAACATAAACCGACAGTCATACAATGATAATTCATTGCCTTTAATAAAGGTAGTGCTAGGGCTGTTCAATCAATCAAATTAGCCTTCTTGAATGGGATATGATTAATTTGATTAATTATTTCTGTACTTGATATTCTGGTTCTATTTTAGGTAATAGATAATTTCAAAATAATATTTATGTTGATAGCAGTTTATATTTATTTTTGTAATATTCTAAATTTCAACTACACTTATTATTTTGATGTTATAATTATTGGAATAGAATCCCCTAATACATCTATACTTTATTTCTGCAAATACACATTTAACGATACAATTGTTACTTTTAGCGACAATTTCAGCAACATAATTATTTGTGAAGAATTTAATTGTGTTACTAATTATTTGCGACAAATTTTATTTTGTTGTTAAATGTAATATTTGTGTAGCTGAATATGTATTGAAAGAAATTGCTCTAACATTATCACCAGTCCTATTTTATTTTATTGTTAATTTACAGAGTGGTCTAAACTTATAGGATTAGGATCCTCCTTTACACTTATCCTACAATTTTTCTCGATATATATTTAGCGACACAAAATATTATTTTTAGTAACACTTTCAGGGACACAATTATTTGCGACGAATGTTATTGTGTCTCTAATTGTTTGTAATGAATATTATTTTATCACTTAAGAATAAATGTAATGGAATGAATCCTAACCCAAAGTGATGTCAACTCATTGTCTCCATGTAAGTATTAATGCATTATCAACCGTCGTATTTTATTAGAATTTTATGTTAAACATTTTTGTTAGAGTTTTATTGTCTTTTATACTATCTTGTATTTAAAATTAGAGATATAATTTAAATTTTAAGGTCAAACGACATATTAAATTTTAAAACTGGTATGACTAATAAAAGTTTAAAATAAAATAAATTTTATAATTAATAGTTTTAATTATATACTATACAATTATAACAATTGTATCAACTAAAACTAAATAAATTTAAGTGAACCTTTAAATTGGTTTTCAAAAGCATGCATGATGAGGTTTTTATTAATATACAAGTTTAGAATGCTAAGTATGAGATTAAAATTAATATGAGTTTTGAGATATTTTCGAATTCAAGATTCATAAATATGATTTATTTTAAATTTAAAAATATAATATATATCTTGTAATTAGTTATACTTTTAGATAGTTTATAAGTTTATACTACTAACAGGGGTGGACTTACACCGGAGGCAATGGGGTTTGCATCCCTAGGGAATTTTTTAATTAAATCTTGTATATATACGGGGTATCTATTTGCATATTTAAAAAATATACACCGATAATAATTAATATTTTATCTATCTCACTAAATGAGTTTCATTTTGACTTTTTAAAGTTAATTTTTAAAATTTGAAATTTTAAAGCTATAGAAATTAATTTAATTTAGACAATACAATATCATAAATATTACTCTCTATTTCACAAAAATGAATCTGCTTTGCAAATTTTATGAATTTTTAAAGATGTATTTTTTGTTTCATATATTAATTCTTACATTACTAAGTGTTTAGTTTTATATTGATGGTATGAATTGTTATGATGAATTTAAGCATATGGTATAATTTTATACTACCAATAAAAATGTGCACTCTTTTTTAGCGAAATAATAATATCTTTGTATTTCATTTAAAATATGTCACTAATAAATTTTTTAGACATTAGTACTTCATTACATATATTGTTTTCTTTCCAAAAGAGAAGTACTAAAAATTAAACTTTTATGCATTAAACACACTATGTATTTAGAATTTCTCTTTACATATGTATGTATTTTTTTTTCTTTTTCATTTTAGTTAAAAATGTGTCGTATTAAAAGTAGAAACTCCACCCCCACAATATTAAATTTCTAGCTCCGCACTGACTACTAAATAAGTTCATATATAGAAATATTACATTTGAAAGGTCTCAGGTTTACATTGTCGAACAATTGTGTGCAAATTTTTTATTTCGTGTATTGAATAATAAGAAAAGAATAATTCTATGTACACAAATTATACATAAATAATTGTACATAAATAGTATAAGACCGTGTAATGTATACCAATAAGATGTGTAAAGAATTCAAGTGGGAGGTCTGACTTCCTATTTTCTATTTTCTATTTGAGTAATGCTATAGACACAAACTATAAATAAAAAGTTATGCACAAACGGTATAAATAAGAGAGAGAAAATAGGAATGATGACCTACCAATGTATATTTTACATATTTCTATTGGTAAACAATACATGAATTCTACTATTTGGGAGCAATTTTTGTGTATAGTTTATGCATATAATATTATTCTTTCTATTTTTTCTTATATGATTTGTTTACTATTTTTGGTGTATAGTTTGTGCGTAAGAACTATTCATAAAAAAATGTTGCAAAGACTTAATAAATCTAATAATTCAAGAGTAGTTCTATGTGCACCAACTATGCACAATTTTGTACAAAGAGTTGTCCACAAACACTATTATCACGTATTAAATAGTAAAAAAAATGATGTAAAAAAATAATAAATCTTATCAACAATTTAAATGGTAGTGCCCACATATTATTTTTTTTCTTCTATGTTTGTACACAACTTTTTATGCACATAGAACTACTCATAATTTAATAGTCCGTATACTACTTTTTATTCTATTTGTAGACAATCGTTTTCACTTTGTACATAGTTTGTGTACATAGAATTACTCATTATGAGTTATACTCTTTGCTCAGAAAATTAAAAGTCTTTTGATATTTTATTATTTGTTGATATTGTTAGACTAAAAATAATATTATTAAAGCAAATATGCATTAACACCATTTTACATTTTAAGTTATACTTATTACATTGACTTAGCAATAACATCTTTGCTCAGTATGAATGGTTTTTTTTTTCTATTAAAAAAATGTTATTCCTATTAAAAACTGCATTTACCACACACTTAAACATAATTTTTAAATAATTAGATTTGAGGTCCTACGTTGCAGTGTTATGGTCTTTTACGTTTTAAAAATGAATATTTACCTTGACTGAATTTCAAGCCAGAATATCACAGCGCAATGCACATTGTAACATATATATATATATATATATATATATATATATATATATACACGTGTGTTGTAGCTACTTAGCCTCTTCATCTTTACTTCTACAACTACCACCTCTTTACCCTTCAATTATTTCTTTAATTTCCATGGCTATTGATTTGGATGCAGAGCTATACCATGCTCTCATTAAGAAAGATGAGAGTAAGGCACTTTCGCTTTGCAAAAATCTTCCAGAAGAGGAGGGTCCTATGCACGTAATAACCATACACAAGGACTCAGTCCTCCATGTTGCCTTATACTCCATGCAGGTGGATTTAGTAGACAAATTGTTGGCTATGTTGTCTAAAGACCATAAGTTAATGATCATGCGTGCAAATGCCGTTGGAAATACTGTTCTCCACGAGGCGGCCACTTATGACGAATTTCAATCCGTCACTAAAAGGATGCTGGGGCTACAACCCCGGTTACTAACTGCGCTGAACGACAACAAGGAGACGCCTCTTTTTCGTGCAGCCCGTTATGGTAAAATGAAGATGTTCAAGTTTCTTGATGAGCAGCTGAACCGGATTTCTGAGGAAGAAGAAATGGCCAAGTTATTTCACAAGAAGGGTGATGGTAGTACTGTACTTCATGCAGCCATTGCAGCTGAACATTTTGGTATGTGTTTTTATTTTCTAGTTAGTCCCACTAATTCTTACTTGCATTATTTGATTTATATTTCTTAGTTATGTCACACAGATTCTTTACTTTATCATAAAGTTCCCATATATGACACTCGATACTAGGACAAGGGTATGGACACTAGACACTTTATTTTAGTGTTAAAAATTAATAAAATTGAAGAGTACTCATGTCAAACTTTTCAAAATATCGTGTTCACCCGAACATTCATATAGCTTTCAATTTGGGACTATGATTCCTTTCAAAACACTTTTCACTAAAATTTTCTCAATAAACAGTTAGCAATAAATATATTGTTTTTAGTGGTGAGATCAACAACACAATTAGTTGCAAGAAGAAGTATTATTGTGTTGCTAAATGTATTATTTTTTGTTAATAAATATCTATATGGGGAATTGGATGGAAAATGTAATTTAGAGAAGCCTGATCCTTTAATTTGGTGCCTGCCAAAATGTGGGTGTACGTATGTAAAATTTTGAATGGTTCAAATATATTTATTTGTTATTACAAAAAAGTCATTAACACAAATTACTCCCTCTTTCCTCAAAAGGATAACTAAAAGTATAATTATTTTTGTCTTTAAAAAGATGAGATAAAATACATAGAGTCCAAGGTAATTATGTCATTTAGTGAGGTCTACTAATATAAAAAAAATAAAACTACTCATCACTTTGTATAATTCTTGTGGGACCACTAAGGAGAAATTTGGAACTTTATTTACTCTACTTTTAGTTTTCTTAATACGTGTGAAATTTGTACTTTGTTCATCCTTCTGAGCACGGAGGGAGAAAAATTTACATATCGGCCCATTGCTTTAAAGATCCGGCTCCTCTGAAGTTTCTAAGGTAATCCAAAATTTGGAGTTCCTTTAAATCTAGAGAATTTATTTTAAATCTAAGATTAAGATATTACTACATTATTCTTAATTAAATTTAATAATTATTATAAATCCAACTCATCTGTCGACTCACACATTCGCTTCAATCCCTATTTTTTCTCTTTAATTTCATCATCAGTCCGCAACAAATTGGTCTTATATAATCAATATCTGAGGGGTTTACCAATTTGCATATGGAGATCAGAATTACTGAAAATTGTAAAGGATTGATATTCGACGCATTATTTTATATTTGAATTACCAATGAATCTGACCTGGAACTATTTAATAGTCGGATGATCTAAGCTCTTTTTCTGGAATTATCCTTGATCGACATTAATTTGTTGAGCTATTTTCTAGATTATTATTTTTTTTTTGTGGAAGCTGCAAGATGGTGGGGATAAACAAAAATTTCATGTAAACTCCACAATAGTAATCATAATTTAAGGGTTTATATTATAAAAAATAAAAAATAAAATTGGAGTTGCTTGATGGGAATTAAACAAAATACTCATAGGGCAGATGTGGACCATGTAAGAGATGGAGTCTTGGGGATGGAGGGATTCTGGGAGGAGAGCGAAAAAAACTTACGCCCTGGTTAAGGGAGAAAAGTTAGGGACGAAAGAGAAGGTGTGAGTTTGTGGATGACGAGACTATTTTACGATTATTAGTTATAATTAATAATGACATGGTATTATTTTAACGCTTGACATTAAATGAATGGTCTATATTTAAGCAACTCCAAATTTTAGATTATCTAGGACCTCCAAATTTTAGCTTTAGTATCATCGGACTTGTTAAATATATATATATATATATATGTATATATATATATATATGTATATATATACATATATATATATATATATTAACCGAATTCGGTTAGGGGAAGTTGCCACCAAATTTTAGCTTTAGTTTATTATTGCATTCATTATAATATTATAAATTTTTTTAAAAAATTTTTATCTTAAATTTTCTTCTTCTTCTTGAAATGTCAACAGAGTTGGCCATTTGGATTGCGAGAAAGTACGAATATTTATACGACAAAAAAGACGCTGATAAACTGACTGCTCTCCAACTTCTTGCATGCAATCCATTAGCATTCGAATTTCGTGGTAAAGGATGGCTGAAAACTTTTATGGACTCTCGTAAGTTTTGAACCCATTGCTCCACAAAGATAATAATTATTCTATATTATACATAGATACATGCTGCAAGCATATATATATATATATATATATATATATATATATATATATATATATATATATATATATATATATAAATATATATACGGCAAGCTTCTAATACGAACCTTAAAATGCGAACCAAATACGAACCGTCGTCTTTAGTGTCTATGACGACGATTCGACCCGTCGCCGTAGCCATGTAGTTTTTGGCGACGGGTGGAATCGTCACCATAGACACCAAAGACGACGGTTCGTATTTGATTCGCATTTTAAAGTTCGCATTAGAAGTTTACCGTGTATATATATATATATGTGTGTGTGTGTGTGTGTGTGTATTTTTGAGAAAATGTTACTACATGTACTTTAGCCACAAAACGACATAGTTTTATCTTTTAAGGTTAATTTTTCTATTTTTTGAGTTTTATAATAATAACAATAATAAAAATCTTTAATTTTGAGTTTTATACAAAATTACATAGCTAAGTGAAGTAATTTTAGCCAAGTTTAACTAAAACATGTTTTAGATTATATTTTTCATATATTTTTCATATATATATATATATATATATAGGACAAATTATTACTCCTTCCGTCCCAAATTAACTGCTTAGTTTTGACTTTTTTAGTCAAATTGACTATTTTTAAAATTAATAATTAAGCATATATAAATATATTTTTTAACATTATAAAAATTGGTATTAGTAGTAAATTGTATATACTTTATTTTGGTTATAATCTCTTCACCTATATTTTGACAAAAATGGTACAAAAATTAGTTTTAAAAATAGTCAATATGACTTTAAAAAGTCAAAACTAAGCAGTTAATTTGGGACCGATGGAGTATTATTCTCTAACAACCTAATACTACATAAATTTGGTGCTTTAGGTATCAAAAATAATGAAGATGAAGATGAAGATGGTAGTTATCTGCTTAAAGGTATAAACTTTCAATTCTACCGTTGGTTTTTCTTTTCCTATTTCCATATCTGGTCCAAGTGCCAATATTCACAATGGACATTCTAGCTAGCTTTTTTGCATATATATTTTGTCAAGTAATACTAGGTAACTAGACAAAAATTATCTAATTTATCTAGACAAAAACATTGATTTATAAATTACAAAGTACAAGTCATCAATATTTTGTCTACATAAACCCTAGCATTATTCTATTTTTGTCATCTCTGGTATGATAAATAACAATTTGGTAAATAATAATTAAATTACATGAAGTGCCTTATCATATTTATTACTGACTTTGTAAGTTTGGTTTCTCTTGGAAAAGTTGCATCACATTACAGCGTACCCTGGTGGGACGAAATGCTTAGAAAAAGAAAAAGATATAATGCAGCTGTAGAGCTTGCAAAACTCTTAATTAAAAGCGATACATCGTGGAAGGCTACAGAATATGTAGGCACAACAGATGCTAAAACATCTGGAGGCAAAGAAGATGCTCAAAAATCTGATGATGAAGAAGATGCTAAAAGAACTGTCGATTCAAAAAATGGCGAGAAGAAGACGGAGGATGAACTAAAGAAGATTGAGGCTGAGAAGAAGAAAGCTGAGAAACAGAAAACTCCGTTGCTTGTGGCAACTCAGACAGGGTGTTTTGAGATTGTTGAAGAAATCCTAAGATTGCACCCTCAGGCGGTTGAGCATATTGATAAGGATGGTAGATGTATTTTACACATAGCCATTAAGTACCGCCAAATGGTGATATTCGAAATGGTGGAGAAAATGGAAGTTCCAATGCGGCGACTGATACGAAAGTGTGATGCAAAGGGGAACTCCATTCTACATATGGTTGGAAAAAAGATTATAAATGAAAATGTGGAGCAAACTGCAAAGCGCAGCCCTTCTTTCCAGTTGCAAGATGATTTACTCTTGTTTGAGGTGCACAAACTTTTCTTCAAGTTTTACATGCATGTTAATAAGGTTGAATTGTCCTTTCAAGTTGTCCGTCAATTTTGAAGTAATCTTTTAATACCAAAGTGAACATTTACCTCCTTATAGTAGTCACTTCGTGTTAATTCTATTCTTTAGGTTGATTTTTTTCTAATTTCGTTTCACGTGCTAATTATAATATATTTGTTATTGGATTATGTAAATATTATTCACATTACTAACTCCTGAATTGAGTATTTTACATAGTCGATGACAAAGATATCACCATTAACAGGAGCATGACTAGCATGTTAAATGACATTAGGGGAAAGTCGACCCAAGAAACATAATTGACACTAAGTGACAACTATAAGGAGGTAAGTGTTTACTTTGGTAATTGAGAGGTTAATTTGAAATTAGTTGACAATTTAGAGAGACATATCTAATTCTGTACATTATTAATATATAATAAAATTCTTTACTTGAGTACGTTTAGGAAGGACAAAATTGTGCAACCTTAATTTGCATAGGTGGTAATTAAAGATTATATGGATTCCATAAAATTGTCCCACATCTTAGTATCCGTCAAGGAGTTGCATTTATATAGTAAGATAATTTCGATGACCTCTATTATTCAATTACAACTGCTGCTATACAAAATACAACTCATTTCTATAAGCTTGACATGTTGTGAGTTCGGAGACAATTTCATGAAATTTAAATTCAGGAAAGGTTGGCCTAACATAGATTTAATGTCATTAGATTATTTTTAGGTTAAGAAATTACTATACATCCATGACCAAAAAGTTTTGCTTTACATATTTAAGAATTCAAATTCTGCTATCCCATTCTCTGTCTCATCTAGTGTCCTATTCGATGTATTACTCTCCACGTAGTTACAAAGTAGTTACAGATAATTAGATAATAATTAAGTGACAACAATACATAGAACTAAGGCAATAGATGAGATAGATAATATGACAACAAAATTGAACTCCATATATAACTGTCTTAGATATAGCTTATAGTCTTCTCATCATTTTTTGTCCATGCAGCGCATAAAGAAAGTCATTAAACCCCACTTCCACAAGCACACAAACAAAGACGGTGAGACTGCTGAAGAGCTATTAGCTCTCAACAAGGAAGCCCTTCGAGACAAATCCCAAGAATGGCTAAAGCGTACGGCAGAAAACTGCTCAATTATTGCGGTACTCATTGCCACTGTTGCCTTTGCAGCAGCCTACACAGTACCTGGAGGTTCAAATCCAGACGGTTCACCAGTTCTTCTTAATCAAACTTTCTTCGTCGTATTCACCATCGGTGATGTCCTTTCGCTTACATTCTGTTTAACAGCCGTCGTTATATTTTTGTCGATTCTAACTTCATCGTTTCAGTTACGAGAATTTAAGCAAGCGCTTCCACAGAAGCTAATGCTAGGCATTACATGCCTACTCTTATCTGTGACCATGATGATGTTGGCATTTGCAGCAACAGTTATTCTTATGATCCGTAATAACGAACAGTGGACAAGAATAGCCTTATACACCGTTGCATTTCTCCCTGTCACAGTTTTCGCAGGCGTTTACATGCCTCTTTATTTGTCTCTCATGGGAACTTTCAAGCACACTCTAATAAAAATAGCGTCTTATTTTCCTAGGTCTAACTGTAAAAATATCGATCAATCGTTGGGTGAGAAGAATAAAACTGAAGCCGATGTTCCAGTCGTCTACACAACCACAAAGTCTTCTACAGCTGAAAGTTCCCATTGTCTTGTTTGAAATTCTGAATCGTTGATCTCACTTGGTAATTTTTCTACAAAAGCAAATGCCATTATGGAATTGGTGATATTTATATGTTGTGTGAATTGTGATATTTACGATAATTGTATGAATAAGGTGATGAAACAATATTGTATAAATAAAGTTTTTCTAGTGTGCCTGAATGGAACTTTTGTCCTTCAATTTGCCACATAGTTCTACAGTCAACTTTCCATTGCAAAATTGATGCATCAGTTCCTCTAAGGGTTAATAGCACTTTCGTCCCTCAAAATTCCACCCATTTTATAAATGAGCCACAAAGCAGAAACACTTGCATATACAATGGAATTAACCCAAAATAAAGTTAAGTAAGCGTGAAGGACCCTAATGGGTGATTCTATGATTTTTTTTATTTTTTATTTTTTACTGAAATGTTGACATATACATAGCACATGATCGATGCATACGGTTTGATCGTATAATTAAAAGCACAATTTGATTTGTTCGATTTGTCAAAAACAAAATTAAAAGCACAATTTGATTTGTTCGATTTGTCAAAAACAAAAATTAGCAATGTAGTTTTATAAGAAAACAATTGTAAGGAAGGACATCTTACATAACTTAAATTTGCTACTATTATTAAAATAGTGTAATTAAATGTCAAGTGTATGTATTTTATTATTAACTAGCTAACATAATTCTAACAGGAAACTATTTTCTAACTAGGATTATCTATCCTAATATTTAGTAGATAGCTCCTATTAATAAAATATAACTATAAACAAACTATAAGGAGGTAAGTGTCTTAGAGTTTTTTAACAGTAGAAAAAAAATGGATGAAAATGGTGTTTTGGAGTTTTAGTTATCAAAGAAAAGAAAAGAAAGTTAAGGAAAATGGGTGCATTTTGAGTCAAAAAATTTCTTTTCACTTAGGTAGAAAAAAAAGAAAAAAAAAACTTTCTCTATTCTTTTTCAACTTTTTAAAAAACTCCCATACACTATCTAAAAATATAAACATATCACAGGATGATGCACTAATGTAATATGGATAGAAGGGTTCAAAGTCACCTCAATAGTGTCATTTCTTGTTGATTGTTCTCAGTTAAAAAAGTACAAAATGGAAAATAATAATAATAATAATAAATAGAGTTATGAAACTCAAGTTTTAATAATTTTAATTTAGTTACTCATGCGCTTGTTTCATTA
The DNA here is from genome assembly GCA_034770075.1 of Aralia elata. Taxonomy (NCBI): domain Eukaryota; kingdom Viridiplantae; phylum Streptophyta; class Magnoliopsida; order Apiales; family Araliaceae; genus Aralia; species Aralia elata. The sequence continues at coordinate 78,596,776 of CM068378.1, forward strand.
GGCTACCTTTGTTTTTATTACCCGATTCATGCAGTTCAAATGCTAGTCATGACTCATGGGAGCGGACAAGGATCCTCTCCATTTCATTTGAAATGGAGAGTCTCCATTTTACTAATTATCAACTTATAATATTTTTGTTAGTAATGATCCAAATATGTTAATAGATAGTTAATGATATTAAGATCAATTCTAAAAATAAAAAAAAATAATTCGACACTTTTTCACCGTTAAAAATCTAAAAGAATTTCCACCGTTAAAATTCAACGGTGAAAAATCTTTTAGACTTTTAACGGTGAAAAAGTGTCGGATTACTTTTTTTTTTTTTAGAATTGATTTTAATATCATTAACTATCTATTAACATATTTGGATCATTACTCTCCAAATCATTATGGTCTAATAGTTGATGAAATTAGGTGAAATGGAGACTCTCCATTTCAGGTGAAATGGAGACTCTCCATTTCAGGTGAAATGGAGAGGATCCATTTCCGGAGGGAGCTGGGTAATTACTTCATGCCTAGATAAAAATTTGAAGGGATAGTTCCTTACTTCAGCCTATTTCTCAGTCTTCATGTTTCCAATTTATCTCAAATTCTAATTTTCGAATTTGGCTTACCTTGAAATGTAAACAGAGTTGGCCTTTTGGATTGCCAGAAAATACGAATATTTACTTGACCATGGAGACGGTGATGGTATGACTGCTCTTCAACTCCTTGCATGCAATCCATCAGCGTTCGAATTTTGCGGTTATGGAAGGTTGAAGGCTTTGATCGACTCTCATAAGTTATAATTATTGCATGCCGATCTTCGTACTCATTTCTTTTCAAAATTAGAGATATAATTTCATATTTTAATTTGTTCTAAAAAGTAGAGTTGTATTTCTAATTTTAAACTATTTAAAGTGATGAGTATTGCTATAGTGACAAAACAATTTTACAAAAAATAACTAACAAAATAATGCGTTAAAATATAATTAGTTAATGATTCACCATGCATGAGTGATAGACCTACTAATAACCAACCACATCATTATGTATCCATCTTTAATCACCAAAGCATTCTTGATAAAGTGATATGAAATTCTCAACAATCCTTTACTTATATAGTAGGTAAATTGAATATCATCACGTCACTATAGCTGTATTTCTAGCAAATGTGAGTGATATTTTGATTTTTTTATAAAAATAAATAATAATTAAATAATTAAAAGTAGTCATTGTTAAATTATATCTAACAAGTTTGATAGCCCGTATGAGGCAAAGGCTAATTTATATACATTTTTTTCACAAAATTTTGACAATTTTTTATTGACATAATACATTTATAATGTTGAAGGTAGTACAATTGTATAATACATTAAAAAGAAATCGATATATGAATTTTCAAGTTGACATTTATGCTTTATATGAATTTTCTTTTACTTTATTATGAGATTCATGAATGCGTGTATATAAAAATATGAAATTATAATTATATTCATTGTATTTTATTATTATTATTATTATATAATTTGTATTTGAAAATTATAATGTGATGACTAAATTACCCTTAAAATGATCAATCAAATTAATTTGGATAAAATCTTCAATTCCTTGTTATAAATAACACAAACTTTTGATAAATGTTTTTTGGGAGGAGTTGAACTTAGGAGCTCTTGCTTAGAAGATGCCTAGCACACCAACTAAGTCAAATGGTGATAATTTTTTATTTACATGGTACATTTATAATGTTGAAGGTAACTTGTATCAGCATCGTATTTACAATTGTATAATATATTAAAAAGAAATAGATAAACAAGTTGACATTAATGCTTTACATGACTTTTCCTTTTCGTTATTGTGAGATTCATGCATGCATGCATATATAGATATAAAATTATAATTATATTCATCGTATTTAAACATATATTATTATTATTATTTGAAAATTATAATGTGATGACTAAATTATTCTTAAAATGACCGACTAAATTAATTCGGATAAGATTTTTAATTGCCTTTTTAGAAATATAGATTTTAGAACCGTGGGAGTATATAGATTACAGGACATAATATATTGTAATACTGGCTCCGCTTTCACAAACATTTGGTTCTTTCGGGTGTCAAATCAACCGAAGACGAAGATATTAGTTATTTGTATGAAGGTAAAGAAACTATTCAAGCAAACAATTTTGATTCTAGTGTTAATTTATTGTACTTCATTGATGAACACATGTAATAATATACTACTATTTAGGTGCGTATTATGTAGATTAATAATCAAAAGAGTAGTTTTATGTGCAAGTAAACATATTATTTTACAAATTTCACATAAATAGTATTCCCTCCGTCTCAAATTAATTGCTCAATTTTGACTTTTTAAAGTTGTTGGGACACATTTTTTGAAAGCATCCACTATTCCACCTAACCAACAATTTAGTCAACAATCACGTGCTTAGCCATCACCATTTTCTTTATTGGTGTCCTAAAGTTTTGCTATAAAATGGGTTGCCCGGGAGCAACAATATTCACCAATTCACAAATCAAGCTCAGTAGTAGCAAGCAGTGGAAGAGAGAAAATATCCGAGAGGAATTAGCCCAAAAATTCCAAAAGTGGAGAGAAAAATAGCTCATTTGAGTTATAAAAAAAAGTGAGGAAGAGAGAAAATAATTACTAATATTATTTTCTTCAATTTGTACAATATTTTTATATAGTGAATTTCTGAGACTTCTCCCCGTGGTTTTTTCTCAATTTGGGTTTTCACGTAAAATCCTTGTGTTATTAAATTCTCATTTAATGGTATCTCATTGTGTATATTTATTTACGAGTATTTTATAAACCCGATACTACAATACCCCTCATCAAATATCAATCATTCCAGCAATATTTTTGGTTCTCCATTGATAACGCTTTTTGCTCAGTTACCCGTTGTTTCGGTGATTTCAACAGGCGTACAAAATTTGGCGTTAACATTGGCGCTAGAAGGAGGGCCTTGATTGGTATTTGATTTCAAATCACCATATTTGTCTAGGAAATTATTGATATGGAGAATAACGGAGATTTACACAGGGGCTCGGTTAGAGACAGACTTGGCCCCAACCGAGCACGGTTTGGCCCCATCATAACACGGTCAGATCCTGTACGGAGACAACTTTTTACACCAACAGCCATTCTGGATCAGGATCTGCATAGGAGGAGGACAAATCAACAGACACTTGTTTTGGAGGATGAGGACAGGGGTCAAGTCAACCTGACCAGCAAGACCGAATCAGACTACGAATGATCAAGGAAGCAGAGACGGATTTGGAGTTTTTACGCCACCGGCAACAGGAGTGGGATGCACATCTGACTGATCTAAGGAGACAGAGAGAAACAGTTGCTACAGTGGTGGGCGGAGAACGGGAAGTGACTCCCCACAGTCAACCCCAAACGGCGCACCAAGATGACATAAGGAGACCTAGCCGATCCGAACGACGCTCAGGTAACACAAGCCAACCCAGTTCACCAACTCGAAACCATCCTCAAGGTCGTACGACGCAAGACAACGAAAGGCGACCCGAATCACTTGACCAACACTATAGGAGGCGAACTCAATCTCCAATTGATAGGAGGCATCATGCTGATGCAAGGGTGGAATAACCTCAGGAAGAACAACCAGTAATCCCACAGGCAACCATTCCTAAAGCCATATTAAAGAGGCTAGCAGAACTGGAGCAGAGACTAGATACAACAAGGGAAGAACTAAGGGTGGTGGATCCGAAGTCTCCTTTTTCTCCTACCATTACTCAAGAAAGGGTTGATCCCAAAAAGAAGTTACCGCCACTAGAGATGTACGATGACACAGGAGACCCTTATGATCATACTCATTCATACCAAAGTGTCATGGACTACTACAATCATTTGGAGGCAGGCATGTGTCGAATCTTCGTGACGACACTCAAAAAATCGGCGAAACAGTGGTTCATGTCTTTGCCCCCGAATTGTATCAATTCATGGAAAGAGTTGTGCGACAAGTTTCATGAACGGTTTGGGAGTAATAAGAGGAGGGGGAAATTAACTGTGTCATTGATGCAGATCAGGCAGAAACCTGGCGAGTCACTAAGCCAATATGTGCAGAGGTTCCGAGATGCGGTAGGGACGATCACTGATCTAAACATGATACAAGCATTGGGATTTTTTACAACGGGATTGGATATGGGGCGGAACAAGAAGCTAATGAAGGATGTAATATTCAACCCTCTGAGGGACCTCTCTAATGCATATGAAAGGGCTGAAAGATTCATTGCGATCGATGAGGCTATGAGGAACCTGAAGCCGCAAACGCACACACCGAAAAAGCCAATGGATCGGGATAGGAGTTATAATTCTTGGTTCGAGACACAGCCAAAGAGAGAGTTCAACAACGGAAGTTCGGGAACCGGTCGACCTCCATTCCCGAACCAAAATGTCAATAAAAGTTACACTCCTCTTAATATTGATCGTGGCAGGATTTTGGAGGAAATCCGAGACAAGCTATACTTTGAACAGTGCCCAGCCAGTAGTCATCTGGGGAGAGGAGATCTGACCCAATACTGCAATTACCATCAGAATGTCGGACACTCTACAGAGGAATGTTGGCAACTAAAGAATCTGATTGATAAAAACGTCCAGAATGGGAATTTGAGGATGTGCATTGATTACACCGATCTGGATAAGACCTGCCCAAACAGATAACGTTCTTCGGGATGGAAAAACGTTCTCCCGAATGGACAACGTTCTTCGGGACGGACAAACATTCTCTTAAACGGACAATGTTCTTCGGGACGGACAAACGTTCTCCCGAACGGACAACATTATTCGGGACGGACAAACGTTCTCCCGAATGGACCACGTTCTTCGGGATGGATTATCTACATTTCGACGGTTATAAGGTTGATTATTTTCATTCTTTCGGTATGATAAGGCAGTAACGGACATAACAGGATAAATAAGGCCGATGTTCAGGGACGTCGAGAGAATTGAGTACCCACTAATATTTATCTGAAGTTATAAGGTCGGTGGTCGGGAATATCGGGAGGATCATACCTATCAAGGAAATGAGACAGAACTTAACAAAACAATTCATATAACAGAGGAAACTATGCGAGCAAAACAAACACTTATAACAATGTCAAATTCATTCTCATATAATTCACATCAATGCTCTCTCTTGCCTTACTGAATACGGGTTCTACATATGCCAGAAATGTCTTTGACCCAAATAAATTTGTATCAAATGTTATCTACCTAGTTGATCTTGATATATTACTCTCCTATTATAAATTTTTATAACAGGAGAGTGGGGGGCAATGTTGGGACACGTTTTTTGAAAGCATCCACTATTCCACCTAACCAACAATTTAGTCAACAATCACATGCTTAGCCATCACCATTTTCTTTATTGGTGTCCTAAAGTTTTGCTATAAAATGGGTTGCCCGGGAGCAACAATATTCACCAATTCACAAATCAAGCTCAGTAGTAGCAAGCAGTGGAAGAGAGAAAATATCCGAGAGGAATTAGCCCAAAAATTCCAAAAGTTGAGAGAAAAATAGCTCATTTGAGTTATAAAAAAAAGTGAGGAAGAGAGAAAATAATTACTAATATTATTTTCTCCAATTTGTACAATATTATATAGTGAATTTCTGAGACTTCTCCCCGTAGTTTTTTTCCAATTTGGGTTTTCACGTAAAATCCTTGTGTTATTAAATTCTCATTTAATGGTATCTCATTGTGTATGTTTATTTAAGAGTATTTTATAAACCCGATACTACAATACCCCTCATCAAATATCAATCATTCCAGCAATATTTTTGGTTCTCCATTGATAACGTTTTTTGCTCGGTTACCCGTTGTTTCGGTGATTTCAACAGGCGTACAAAATTTGGCGTTAACAAAAGTCAAATTGACCATTTTTAAAATTAATCTTTTTAGTATTTTTGCTAAAATATAGGTGAAGAGATTATAACCAAAAGAAAGTATATACAATTTATTACTAACCCCAATTTTTATAATTTTAGAAATATATTTATATATGCTTAATTGTTAATTCTAAATATAGTCAATTTGACTTTAAAAAGTCAAAACTGAGCAATTAATTTGGGACGAAAGGAGTAAATGAGATCTACCCTTAAATAAAAGAGAATATTGTAAAACTAAAACTTTTACTCGTAAAAATATCAATTTTTTAAATTTATAATGGACTTTGACTTGGTGAGTTTGATTTCTCTGGAATATAGTTATATCATGTTACAGAGTACCCAGATGGGACGAAATGCTTATGAGAAGGGAAAGATACCGTGCAGCTGTAAAGCTTGTGAAGCTCTTAATTAAACACGATACATGGTGGAAGTATGCAAGATCAGTTGTCAACGACGACCCTAAGAAATATAAATCTGATAGTGAGGACTAATCCCCATAAAAAGTGAATTTAGTTTGTTCATAGATTACAAAATATGGTTATGGTTCCACTAAGAACTAAAACCATATTACCTGTTTTTAATATGAGTTATGCGAGTTGAAACCAAATAGTTATGAGTCTAATATAGGTCAACTCATATTTCAAATTTCAAGTTTACTATTATTATGATCCAATGAAATAAATTACTTAATATATATTTTTTTTATATTTGTTTAACTTCTCTCTCTATTTTTTTTATACATATTCTCTCTAAAATGTTTTATACACACATTTTTATACTCTATCTCTCTAAAATTTTTACTCTCTCTCTAAAAATATGTTACTTTATAAAATTAGCAGTAATGATGATGCTCAATCAATCAAAATAAAAGTAATAATATTTTAAGAATTTCACGTTAGAAAATTAAGAAAAATTGTATCTCTAATTTTAGAATGAAAAATAGTAATTACAAGAACTATTTTTTTTATAAAAGTCAATTGAATTGCATCAATTTTAAATTTAAAAATATTTCTAATAACTTGGAACGCATGGCACTAAATTATTTTGAAGTACAATTGATTTTTTTGTTTAGTTTCTAAATCATATCAATTTTAATTTTTTTGTACAATGTGTAATTATAACTTAATAAATTTAGGAGTATACATGAATACGAAATACATAAGATTTAAACATTTTATAAATTAGACTCTTTTTATAAATCAGAAAAAGTAAAATATTAGAAATGTGTTAGAAAGAACGGTTGTAATAGTAGCAGTAGTGGTTTTTAGATATTGTTTAATAGTAGGAAAACTGTAATAAATTCTTAAAAGTTTTTTTTTAGAATTTTGTTTTCCAAAGAAGGAAAAAAAAACTGAACCATTTTCCTTGCATATTGGTGGACCAATTTCGCAACTTGCTGAACCAAATTGGAAATTGCTGCCTAGAAGTTTGCTGAACCGTTTTCCTTACATCCTTCCGCTCTGTTAGTAATGGAACCGGAAAACAAAAAAAAAGAAAAAAAAAGAAAAAATAGGGTCCAAACCAGTTAACTGGTTTGAGTCTGTTTTTCTTTTGAAAAATATGGTTCTAAACGTTAACCAACTCAAATAATTTAAATAGTTAATCAACTCGATGGTTCTAGTTAATTTGGTTTGACCCATCAATTTGTAAATCAAATTGTCAGGACTAGTGACAACCAAAACATGCTGATAAGAGGAAAGCCGATAAACTCAAAAGTTGCTTCTGGCAACTCCAAGAGGATGCTTTGAGTTTGTTGAAGAAATCCTAAGAGTTTATCCTCAAGCGGTTGAGCATATTGATGAGGATGGCAGATATATTTTACACATAGCGATTAAGTACCGCCAAATGGAGGTATTCGACATGGTACAGAAAATGGAGGTTCCAATGAGGTGACTGATACGAATGTGTGATGTAAAAGGCAACTCCATTCTACATATTGTTGGAGAAGAGAATAATAATGAAGATGTGGAGAAAACTGCAAATCGCATCCGTGCTTTCCAGTTGCAAGAAGACTTGCTATTATTTGAGGTGCATTCGACTTCTTCTTTCAATTGACATATCCTGATTCAAAGCATTACAAAAGGACAATTTATTTGGGGCTGAAAAACATTAATTTGTCCCTCCAAGTTGTCTGTAAGTTTCAAAGTAGTCTTTTAATTATCAAAGTGACCACTTATTTCTTTATAATTGTCACTTAGTGTCATTTTTGTTCCTTAGATTGACTATTCCCCAATTCTGTGTCATGTGTTGGTCATGCGCCTAATTAATGAGGTTATTTTTCTCGTTTGACAATATAAAATGCTTAATTTGTGCAGTTCATGTGTTAGTCATGAGAACATGAATTACACAAATTGATCATTTTACATTGTCAAACGACAAAAAATACCCTCATTAAACAGGCACATAACTAGCACATGCCAATATATATATAAAGGTCAACGCAGGGAACATAATTAACATTAAGTGACAACAATAAGCAGATAAATATTTAATTCAACCTTTATATATATGGCAGTCTATACAAATAAGTTGCATTTGTATAGTAGATAATTACATCATGACCTTTGTTATACAAGCAACATACAACTACAACCTCTCTGCTACACAAATACAACTCATTTTTACATAATTGCACAAATAAACAGCCCAATTTAAACTGTTTGGAATCCAAATATGAAATTCACATGCACATGCTTAACATAAAATTCACATGCACTTGCTTAACACATACAGTAAAAACTCATTTCTTGCATGCGTTTTGCTCCTTGTAAAGAATGGACTAACATAAAGACGATACGGTATTAATTGATTTGGGTTTGGATGAAGTTATCACACAACATATCATCCATTAGTAAGTTCTATGACTTTTTGTTACATTATTTATCGTAAATGTTGCATTTGTGGTGGCCCACAAACATGGTGCTAGAGTTAAAAAATACAAATTTTACTATAACCAATATAACAAAAGACCAGAGAACTTCACCTTAACCGGATCCGATATTATTTAGATACAATTGTGGCATATATGGCACTTGATTAGTTTTGTCACCAACATGTTAGCTAATTCATGCAGCGTATAACGAAAGTCATGATCCCCACTTTTACAAGCACATTAACAAAGAAGGAAATACCGCTGAGCAGCTATTTGCTGCTAATAGTGAAATCTTAGACTTTTGTCCATAGAATGGCTAAAGCGTACGGCAGGAAACTACACCCTTGTGGCCGTATCAATTGTTGTTGTTGCTTTTGCAGCAGCCTGTTGGGTGTGGTTCCTCACTTAGGAAAGAAATTTAAATTGAAAGATAATTTATTTGTTAGCTTGACAAGTAAATGTGATCTCTAATCCAATTAGAAGAATAATTTGTTAATCAAGAACATGTGGTGGGCTTGAGGTTATTTCAAATTCATAATAAAAATAAATTAGGAAAAATATTATAAATGCGGCTATTAGATAGTCTTATTATTATGGGAGAAGCTTGGTAACAAGAAGGCACCAAAAGAATAAATTGAGAAGATTACAGTTTGTTACCCGTGGGTTTCTGCCACCATCTCCGTTCAATTGAAAGCTTGAAGATTTTATTTTTTTGGGTGTTTTGGGTAGTGAATTTAATTAAGTTTCTCAACCTAATTAAAGGTAACTTTGTATTCTCTCAATTTATTGTGTAATCTCAAGTTTTTTGACGTAAAACTTGGGACGATTATTGTAAGTACATTATTGTTGATATATTGGAGATTGAGGTTTTGCTTTTGAATACTTTACAAATTTGTATATTTAAGGCCAAATTTCAAAATTGTCCCTCCAAGTTACCATCCAATTTCGATATAGCCCCTAAAATTTTAAAGGTCTCAATATGGTTCAAATCCGATTCATTTCAGTTATTCGATTGAGTTGGGATTTTTTAAGGGTAAAATGGTAAACTCATATTATTAAGTGAAAACAAATAATAAAATAAAACAAACAAAAGTTAAAATAAGTAAAAATAACAATAAATTAATTAACTAATATAATAATCTCAACAAACCATTTCCAAACAAAAAAGAAAAATCTCAAATCCGTTGCAGTCTCTGCAAAACCATTCTCAACCGACTCCAAGCTCTTGTGCAGTAAAAAAAGGTTTCATTTTGATGCTCCAAAACTCATATTTTTTTCACTAAAGGGAGGAATCAAGGATTGAGAAAGATTTAGAGCATTACCATTTGCCATAGTTGCGAAAAATTTACTCAGACCTTTTGTCGAACACCTTGTATGCACAGCAATAAGACCCACTGATTATGCTACAACAACAATCCAAAAACTCCAACGCCCAACATCAATTGAACGAGGCTCTGATAACAAAAATGTTGGGGTAAGGTCTGTACTTTACTACAGATTACAAAGCAACACATGCAAATGTTTATAGGCTAAGTTAGAGATCAAAAAAATGAGTAACAAGGCAGGGAGTTTTACTCTGCTACTGCAGAAAAACAGAGCAACAATGCAAGGGATTTTGATTTCAATAATGAAATGAATACAAATTATCTGATACATCTTTTGGAACATACCAACTACATATATATAAGAAAACATAACTAGAAACCTAGCTACTTGAGCCTAAAGAGATGGAAGCAATTTTCATTATTTATTCCACTAAACCATAAATTACTTAGCTAAATAAACCCACCACTTAACTAATGAACTGGCTCGGTCCTAAATCCCTGTACTCTCCACAGCGGACCTAATGCTGACTAACCATCATATTCCTTAACATCATTTATTTATCCTAGACTTTTAATATTAGCAACCAGGCAGTTCATAGGAAAGAGAGGGCTTTCCGTTAAAACGACGCGCAATTAGATGACCTAACCCCTTTCCTCGTCAAAACTTTCTAGACATTGCTAATAATGTTAACCTAGCATAGTTAAATGACTTCAACATCTACAAACTTAAATCTTTATACCTCTATAACAGATCTGGTGTTCAAGCTTAACTAGTTAACCAACTATTAGATATTCCACAATATATAACTTCTATCTATCCAAGGTTCACAGTATCCCATAACAAATAGTAGTTCTTGTCAGAACATTAACTGTGTTTGGATACCCTCACTTGGATGTATAGATTTATATCTTGTGGATATCTCTTTCATATCAATAGTTCCTATCTATCTGACATTCACAGTATTAATGATAAGATTGTTCTTAGAACCGAGGGGCGCATTCCGGTAAAGGTGGCACCTTACCGGCGCTCATTAAGTGTAACATCGGTGCTTACAGAACTCTCAATATCATTTAAATACCCTCATTCAGATGTATAGTTCATATGTATATTGTACTAAATCAAATGCTACTTTCTAACTTATCTAAGAATGTAAATACAACGCAATTGATATAACAAAAGATGATCTTAAGTTTGATTACATTATTCTCAGTACCATGGTCTTATTACAATAAAGTCATATAAGACTTGAATTTATTAAAACAGTAAGATACTACTAATTAACACTGCCTCTTTCCATTGTTCGTCCCTGAAGTTCCGGGATTACCATCTAAAACTGCAAATAAAAGTTTTATGCAAGGATAAGCTACAGAATGCTCCGCAAGTTTATTCAAAAAATGTAAACACAATGTGTTTGATTTGAAGGAAGTTCAACGATTTTGCCTAACTGAGGGTTCAGTACACGAGCCATGTCTTTCAACCAGTTCTGTGAGTCTTCAATGACTTAGAATAACTTTGTTCAGATATCTTATAGGGGATCAGCCTATTCAATATCCTAGGAGTATGCATACCATCCTAATCGTGCCCAACTGCACTTGATGTCAATATATTATCGACAATAACATCCCATAAAGGGTATTTGTATACTTAGTTATAAGATGTCGTACCAAATAAGTTGGCTTGACACAACAATTTATGCTCTGATAAACAATATATGAATAATGATTCATTTCTTAAGTTATGCTGAATCAAGAAGCAATAACTTCACAACAATTGATAGCAAGATATAAAAGACTTGCATAAAGGTAACAAGGTTTGGAGACTTGCATGTGCGTAGTTCGTCTAGTTTATGCGGTCTATCGGTGTTACGTAGTCTATTTACGTCTATTTATACCAATAATAAGCATTAGACTACTTGCACATAGTTTAAAGGAATAGAAGGCTTGCCTCACATATATCTTTTAAAGATAAATATAACGGTCTAAACGTTCGTCGTAAATCCTACACGATTATAAGTTCATGTAGACAAATAAGCGTTTAACGATTAAATCTTTTAAGTTTTATTTCAGGTATGATAACCACTTATAACTAAGACTCCATCAAATAATTTCAGCATTATAACTGTATATAAAATAAATATTCATCAACTATATTTAAAATAAATTGAGCATTATAACTGCTTATAAAATGAATATTCGGCTATTATATTTGAATTAATTTCAGCATTATAACTGTTTATAAAATGAATATTCTTACTAGATACTTGAAGAAAATCGAACATAGTAACTGTTTATAAAAATATATTTTCTAATATATAAGAGAAATAAATCAAATATTATAACTTCTTGTAAATAAGACTTTTGTACTATATACATAAAATAATTTGGGCATTATAACTGCTTGTAAAAGTATATTTTTACTAATACATACATAAAAATGAAAATTATAACCACTAGAGTATACCTCTTGTAGTTGCTAGCTTTACTTCCAATCGTGTAGCGCTTCGATGCTTCAAAAGTAATTTTTATCTCACAATATCTCTCAGAATATAAATATTGAGTGTTTTTGCTCTTGAATTGCTCTTGAACATAATAAAAATGAATGAACTCAGCTTGCTATTTATAGGAAAACATAGTTTCGCTAATTGCATGTTAGGGGCTCGACTTATTACACTTTGAACCCTAACATATTCTTAGAATATATTCTAAGCTCCTCAATGAAAATATCTTCCAAGCTCGACAATGCAGCTTGCAATTGAACCTATTTTCTAAGCTCCTCAATGAAAATATCTTCCAAGCTCGACAATGCAACTTGCAATTGAACCTATCTTCTAAGCTCCTTAATGAAAATATCTTCCAAGCTAAAAGATATACGAGGCAAGTTTTCTAACCTTGTGCAATGATTATTGTGTGCAAGTTTTCTAACTTCATTCGATTTATGTATTGAATGTAAGTTTCATGTCTTGTATAATTGATTATTGTGTGCAAGTATTCTGATGTTTTGAAGTTTTCTAACCTTGTGCAATGATTATTGTGTGCAAGTTTTCTAACTTCATATTGAATGCAAGTTTTCTATTCCCTATCTTGTGCAAATTCTCTTACTTGTTGCAAGTTTTCTAACTTTATTCGATTTATGTATTGAATGCAAGTTTCCTATCTTGTACAATTAATTATTGTGTGCAAGTATTCTGATGTTTTGCAAGTTTTCTAACCTGTACAACTTTATATTGTGCAAGTTCTCTAACCCAATTATATTCTTATAGTTGTGCAAGTTTTATATTCCCTATCTTGTGTAAATCCTCTTACTTGTTGCAAGTTTTCTAACCTTATTCAAGTTATATTTGAGCAAGTTTTATATCTCTTGTTTTATTTGATATTGAACAAGGTTTCTACGTTATGCAAGTTCTTTTAAACTTATTTCTCTTTCGTTATGGATTCAAATTATAGACAAATGTGTTATAAATTATTGTGAAGTTATTGCTTCTTGATTCAGCATAACTTAAGAAATGAACTGTTATTCATATGGAATTGTTGTTGCTTAGTGAAAGCATGAATTGTTGTGTCGAACCAAATTATTTTAGTAAGACTTTCAGAACTGAGATGAATTACCCCTTTGAGGGGGTCATTACCCCTTTGAGGGTCATATATATGTCTAGTAAATCTCGACACAACGTGCAGTGGGCGTGAGTAGGATGTTATGCATACACCTAGGATATTGAAGAAGGCTAATTCCCTTCAAAATATCCAAACCAAACATATTTCTAAGTCTTTATGACTGATAGAAATGGTTGATACGAATCAATAGAGGATATCAACCCTCAGTTTTCTGATTGATACGAATCAATAGAGGATATCAAACCTCAGTTAGGCAAAATCGTGAATTCGGTGCCTCAGGATCTTCCCTTCGTGGGGATGACTCTCGCCTATCCCCGACCTTCCAGGCAAGTGCCTCGGGATTTTCCCTTCAGGGGGATGACTCTCGCCTATCCCGACCCGGATCTGGAGAGGTCATCCGCCTTCTCTGTTCAGATATTCCTCTGTTTTCACTACTTACTTCCCAGGAGCGGCTTCGACGCCTGTTCATAGCACGAGATCGACTTCATCGCTTGATCCTCTCCAGAGAATGTCTCTTGTACCTGCTCTGTGACGCCCCCAAATCCGGGTACTTAAAACCCGTACTTGGTGCTACACGATACCATTCATACAAACTGCTTATAATAAAAGATAATAATACTTATTACATCAGAGGTATCTATCCCAGGTACGAAGACCTTTAGTATCTTTATTACATGATAGATATTTTATTTTTAAAACAAAAGTTTATTTATTACAACAGCTATCTATAACTACTCATGTAGCTTTCCCTTGCCTTTATCCTTTCCAGACCCTTCTATGCGTTCTGGCTTAGCTGAAAACATTTATATTCAAAGCAAGAATGAGCATTTGATTGCTCAGCAAGTAATAATAATTGATAAACATGTATATCAAGAAATAAATGTTCTCTTTGAGATATGCTTTGATAGCAGAGTAAATATCGGAGAGCAACTGAACAATTCTTAAACAACAATATAACTCATTTATATTCTTGAAATGATATACTGAATTCTGATACTGAGTGGTCACAAGACCATGAACGTTTATTTTTTTTTCTTGAAAAGGTTCTATCAGAAATCCATCTGTGAACCGTCTGGTCTTACGGGCACGGTGTGTGATCAGCCCGTTATGCCCTGTATTGATCAATACTATCTATTAGAACAACACTTGTGTCCATCGTCACCGTCCCCAGGACGCAATATAAAATGTTCCCAAGTTAGGGATGTTCTACTCAGTTTGAAGTTCAACCCAAAAGCAAACAGGATGAACAACTTTATAAATTCTGGAACGATTTCAAGACTTAGTATGAAAGAATTGAAATAGTTAAATCTGAGGTCTAGCTAGAACAAACAGCTGATTGGAATAAAATTATATAACATTATATTATTCATATATGATTGCGAAACATTTGCTCAAGGTAAGTGAACTTGTTTGAAGATAACAGAATTGAGATAATTGCTCAAAAATAAACAAGATCAGGATACTTGCCTCGCTCATAGGCTATGATTACAATTCTAGTTTAACTTGGTTTCACGTGTCCTACATGTTCAATTCACATATAGGCACACATCAATTCATACATTCATAGCATATACTTAGTTTAGTTATGCTATTGATGCAAACTTATAGCTTATAGTAGTCTTGATTAACTATTTTACATTACTTATCACATTTGAGTTCACATACCAATACATGCTTTGATATTAATCATGGCATTTCGGTGTACATATACCACATGCCCAACTTCTCATAGGCAGACGCTTACGCAATACGCTCGGCTTTCGCTTTTTATTCATTTTCTAACAATTAGTTAGTTAATTCATTTTAACATTCCATTCAACCCGATCATGCTACAACATGTTACATTAATTGATATGGGTTAGGGGTATCTAAGTCATGAAGGACTATACGTGTAAATATCAAAGTCTCTACTGAAAATAAGTTAGTTTTGGAAATCTGTAGCAGCGTCGCTTCTTCACAGAATCAATTTTTTCTTCCTACTCTGTTTTTTTTTTACCGTTCATGCCATTCAAACCCAATTTACATATAATGTTTCAAAATTTCTATATTATCATCTCAGACTACCTAAAAACATGCTTTACATTACTTCAGATCAAGTACATTAATTAATATCCTTTAATTTCTAAAATTTTGAAATAAATTCTCTTTTGGGCATTTAAGCAAGTACTCTGCGGGCATGTCTTAAGAATTTATAATTCACTACTAGTTTAATTCTATCTAAACCAGATTTCAATAGAAATCATTATACAACAATCACAGTCAATACTTATTCAAATTCCTACAATTCTTAGCACAACCCAATATGGATATATAGGAGAGGATTACCTTCTATGACACTGAACAATAGATTTAGGTTCTTTTGAATCCTTCGTTACTGCTCTATATCTTATATCTTCTTCTTCTTCAGATGATATCCTTGGATGTTTAACATTGAATTAGGAAACATGACGGAAAGAAGTATGCAACTGGTTTCTTTATAGAGGAATTTTCCTTGCTGCCAACTTTTTTTTTCTTGCTCCCCACATCTCTTGTTTACCACGTATGATAGGTTTGCTTAGTTTTTTTTTCAATCTATTTTAATAGCATGAGTCCAGCTCCTGCTTCATGATTCATTACTCAGATTGTTGTATTACTTCCTAGACTTGGCCTCCACGAAATTAGCTTGTTTCATACCAACCTAGGATAGCTGAGTCTGATTCCTAACTTGTTTAATATTTAGCCAGCTCATGCTCCTATTACTTAGTTTACATGAATGATATATTACAGCTCCTGCTTGTATTACTTGGCTTATGATACTTACTTGAAAGTTACTTTTTATTTCCCCAGCTTGTTAATCTAATAACATATGTATACATACGTGATATATATAATATATTATATATCAGACCTCCTTTTATAAGATAAATGGTATACATTAAATAAATAAAAATAATTTATTTAATGAAATCATTTTATTCTATTAAAATAATTTAATGACATAAATTATTTTAATCCACTTTATTTAATGAATATTCTAATTTGGTATTCATAAGTTAATTATTTTCTTTTTCATCAAAAAGATTGAAATAAATTAATATCCTAAATAAATCATCTCTTTATATTTAAATAATCTAATTTCATAAATTATTTAAATATACCTTATTTAGTATATACAATAAAATTTGCATAATTAAATAATTCCTTATTTTCTTTTCGTTTTACAAAATGTTTCTAGTAACTCATGCACATGAAATTAAATATATAACAAATATATTCATCCATTCACAAACATATTCATATTACACCGCACGTATTCACATAGGCAGTATAATATATCAAAGTATAAAAATAATGTATCACTTTTTACGCGATAGTTATTTAATTAATATTAATTCTATTAATAATTTTAATTCACTTCTTTAGTAAATACAAATTCTATTTGTATAATAAAATTTAAATCCTCTATTTCCTTTAATAAATTGTTTTTCACAATTTATTTAATAAATACATTAATATATTCTTTTATTTATTCAATATGAATAAACTTATTAACTACAATCTATATATATATATATATGAATTTATTGGAGCTTTAATTCACATGCACAAAATTAAAAGTATTAAATATTATACTTTCACATGAACACATAACATTTATGCATATAATAAGAATTATTTATTAACAAAAAAATCCGTATCGTCACATGCTCTTATCATGCCGAGAACCGTCCGAATGGTGTGTCCTGGATCGGTCCCTTGGCGATAATCACTACAAGAAAATGGCCTAACATCGACCAAGGGTATTAGCGACCGCATACTTTGGTCGCTAA
This sequence comes from Aralia elata, assembly GCA_034770075.1. NCBI lineage: Eukaryota > Viridiplantae > Streptophyta > Magnoliopsida > Apiales > Araliaceae > Aralia > Aralia elata. Next base: position 78,614,308 of record CM068378.1, read on the forward strand.
TGCTATTAATAGCGACCGGTAGTAGCGACCGTATTGAGTATTGGTCGCTATTGTATATCAGCGACCGCAGTCGGTCGCCGATCGGTCGCAAATACAAAAAATACCGCCTTAAATTTGGCGCAAAATTTCGCGGGGTAACTTTTTGCGACCAAATCCTTTCAGCGATCGCCCGCGGTCGCTAAAACATCCACGTCATTTAAAACAGCGACGGCACGCGGTCGCTGATGATATTTTAGTCTAATCAGATTCAAGTAGTCGAGCAAACCAGTAGACGGAGGAAAAAGAAGGGAGAAAAGAGGGAGAAAAATGAGAAGAGGGAAAATGGAAGAGGGAGTCGCCGCTCCTGCCACCGCCGCCGCTGTCACCGACCAAGCTAGCAGTCGCCGTCGAAGAGCACCGCCCTTCTGATCAGGTATGCATAATGAACTATTAGTTAATGTAATTATTTTTTAATGATTATCAAATATTGCTGGAGTTTAGTTTAATTGTGAGATTCATTAGATATATGTATAGTTTAATCAAACTTTTTAGGATTGCATGTTGTTGTTTGTTACTGTACAAATGTTGGGATAAATTATAGCTGAATAACATGACATATATATAGACTCTTCAAATAAATATCCTACTATTATCATTATTAAATTTTCAACTACAAGCATGAAAATATCATTATGATGTTGATCAAATGGGTAGAGGGCAGTGATTTGATATCCATGTACTATATTTGTGGTTTGTTATGTTCAAGACCTTGTTTCCAGGGATTTGTGGTGTAGTAATGCTCTGAGACCATGTAGTATGACTGAATGTGTATTCATGTATTAAGTAAAGTTTCAAATATAATTAGTTTTGTAATTGTTTGCTTGCACTTGTTTTAAGGTAATATAATGTTTCATTTGATTAATAGGATTTTACTGAGTACATGTTGGATGGATGATAATTGATTTGGTATAGCAACCCACTTCTGTGAAGTGTAGTGGATGTTTGATGATAATAGGCATAGACAAGATTTCCTAGATGTGCTTAAAGATGCTAACTTTATAGTTTTCTGGAATATTGATTGATCTAAAAATCCTTTTAACCACTCTTGTTTACCAAAATTACTAGGCATTAGAATCTGTTCTGTTACAACTCAGAAATGCCAATATGAATTAATGAATAATTCTCTTCTTGCTCCATCAAGTTAATAAAATACACCCCATTTTTCATTGATTTGTGTATTTAATTTCATAATAAAATTAAATGAAATTAAATAAATTAAAATAAATAATACATAATAAATCAAAATAAAATTAAATAAATAATATAATATAACGAACTAAGTAGTATTTACTTAGTTTGTCATTACTAAATAAAAATAATAAAAAATAAAATAAAATTAAATGAAATTAAACAAATTAAACAAATTAAAATAAATAATACATAATAAATCAAAATAAAATAAAATAAATAATATAATATAAACGAACTAAGTAGTATTTACTTAGTTTGTCATTACTAAATAAAATAATAAAAAATAAAATAAAATTAAATGAAATTAAACAAATTAAATAAATTAAAATAAATAATACATAATAAATCAAAATAAAATAAAATAAATAATATAATATAATGAACTAAGTAGTATTTACTTAGTTTGTCATTACTAAATAAAATAATACAAAATAAAATAAAATTAAATGAAATTAAACAAATTAAATAAATTAAAATAAATAATCCAAAATAAATCAAAATAAAATAAAATAAATAATATAATATAACGAACTAAGTACTATTTACTTAGTTTGTCATTACTAAATAAAATTATACAAAATAAAATTAAATGAAATGAAATTAAACAAATTAAATAAATTAAAATAAATAATCCAAAATAAATCAAACAACTGCAACTAGACAAGATTAGTAAAGCAAAACAAAATACACAAATCAGATTAAAAATGACAGATTTATAGGGATATATAGAATATTCGTTTTTTCTAATGAAAAGCAATTTATTGGTTTTATGGTACTTCTTACTACTTTTGCATTCATTCGTTATACATTAATATATTTCTATTGGGTTGTGTCTTGGGTGCCTACAAATGGCTATATATGCATGCCCTCGTTCATGTGGATAGTCCATATGATAGGGGAGACTCTGGCGAAATTTTAATAGAGTCTAACCATGCTATACATTAATAAGCTCATGTTGTCTGCAGTAGGTACCGTGATATCATGGACCTCTATTCAGACCGTAGTTGGATGAGACGACGAAAGTCAAGTGCCCAGATAGGTGCTATAGCTGAATTTAGAAATGGTTGTCAAGTGTTTTTGGATTATGCGTTTAGTCACCCAGAATGTGTGAATGGTCAGAACAAGATAAGATGCCCTTGTTTAAAGTGTAAGAATGTCAATTATATGGACAGAGACATGGTAAACTATCATTTACTTGTGTCTGGGTTCATGAAAAATTACGAAGAATGTTGGTGGGCACATGGGCAGAGAAGAGATAGTGGTATCGCACAAGTACACAATCCGGGCAGCAGTACCCATCGTATGAATGAAATGGTTCATGATATTGCAGGGCCGAATTTTGATTGGGAACAAGAGAGAGAGCAACCTATGAATTTTGATGCCAAAGCCTTCTTTAAGTTACTAGACGAAGGTAGCGAGCCGTTGTGGCATGGTTGCACCAAACACACTACGTTGTCTGCAGTTGCGACATTACTTAACATCAAGGCTGATCACAACATGAGCCATGAGTGTTTTGAGTCACTTTTGAAGGCCATTAAGAGTATGTTGCCTGACGGTGAGAAATTGCCCGATAACTACTACTATTGTAAGAAAATGGTGAAGAAGTTGGGTCTTTGATACCAAAAGATCGATGCATGTCCAAATGATTGCATGTTGTTTTATAAGGAAAATGAACATAAGACAAAGTACACTTTTTGCGGCCATGATCGGTTCAAGCCTATTAAAGAGGGTGTGACTACAAAAAAGACAAAAATACCTTTGAAGATTTTAAGGTATTTTCCAATTACACATCGGCTTAAGAGATTGTACATGTCTTCAAGAACAGCTGAACATATGACTTGGCATGCGAAATCTCCAGCTAAAGATGGAGAACTTAACCATCCCGCAGATGGGAAGGCTTGGAAAGATTTCAACTTATCACATCCTGGGTTTGCATTAGAACCTAGAAATGTGAGACTTGGATTGTCCACTGATGGTTTTAACCCGTTCGGCCACTCAGCTGTTCCGTACTCCTGCTGGCCTGTGATTGTAACTCCGTACAACTTTCCTCCTTGGATGTGTATGAAGCAGCCATACTTGTTTCTTTCACTCGTGATTCCTGGTCCCAAGAGTCCTGGAAAGAACCTAGATATTTACTTGAGACCTCTTATAGACGAGTTAAAGGTATTGTGGGAGGATGGAGTACAGACTTGGGATGTTTCCACGAAAACAAATTTCAACCTTAGGGCAGCGGTTATCTAGACTATAAGTGACTTCCCTGCTTATGGTATGTTATCTGGCTGGAGTACACACGGGAAGTTGGCTTGTCCATATTGTATGGAGAATACAAAGTCTTTCAATCTATCAAATGGTCGAAAGCCATGTTGGTTTGACTGTCATCGTCGTTTCTTGCCGGTAGATCACCCGTTTCGAAGAAATAGAGAAAACTTCAGGAAAGGGAAAGTAGACAATGATATGCCTGCACCGCGATTGTCGGGAACGGATATGCGAGATCGTGTGATGAGATTGCCGGTTATCCCATTTGGTAAGATTGTTGCCTCTGACATCATCGATGGGTTTGGCGTATCTCATAATTGGGTTCGGAGAAGCATCTTTTAGGAATTACCTTATTGGTCTACAAATTTAATTCGTCATAATCTAGATGTGATGCATATTGAGAAGAATGTGTTCGACAATGTCTTTAACACCGTGATAAGTGTTCCGGGCAAGACGAAAGATAATGATAAGGCACGGTTGGACATGAAAGATATTTGTAAGCGTCCTGGATTAGAACTATATGAATCTCGTAATGGTCGGATGGTCAAACCCCATGCAAGGTACACATTGTCCAAAAAACAAGTTGAAGATGTGTGCACATGGATTGAGTCTCTGAAACTACCAGATGGATATGCCTTAAACATTGCAAGGTGTGTCACAGGTGGCAAATTGCAAGGGATGAAGAGTCATGACTGTCATGTGTTCATGGAGAGACTAATGCCTATAGCATTTCGAGATTTGCTTGATAAACCAATATGGGATGCTTTGACTGAACTTAGTCGTTTCTTCAGAGATATATGTTCAAAAACGTTAAATGAAAAGGACATGTCTGTACTTGAGAAGAACATCATTGAGATCACGTGTAAGCTTGAAAAAATATTCCCACCTGGATTTTTTGACTCCATGGAGTATTTGCAAATCCATCTACCCTATGAAGCTCGTGTTGGTGGTCCAGTTCAATATAGATGGATGTACCCTTTCGAGAGGGTGATGGGAAACCTTAAGAGGAAGGTGAAGAATAGAGCTTACGTCGAGGGGTCGATATGTGAGGCATACAGTTTTGATGAGATATCTACGTTTGTCTCAGACTATTTTCCCGACGAAGTTTTGACAAAGGCCAATCGAGTCCCGAGACATGATGATGGGGGCAATGTTGATCTGAATGGTCGGCTTTCTGTATTTGGTCTACCGGGTCGCGCTTATGGAAAAGGGAATCGCATATTCCTCTCTGAGCAAGAATTACATGCTGCACATACTTACATTCTTCTCAATTGCGAGGAGATTGACGAATTTGTAAGGTATACATGTAAAATGATTCTGAATCATTGGACCTATATCTTAATCTGCAATTAATCTTATACATTCAAATATGTTAATGTTTATAAAATTATATAGATCATATGATGACGAGTTAAAAGCGAATCAGCCCGGCATCACTGATAAAGATATTCAACTCAGTCGTGATAAAAAATTTGCACTTTGGCTAAAGGACAAAGTAAGTTAATTTAATTTATAAGCACGTATGGCTAAATATTAATTTATGAATTCATTTAACTTAATAGAATTTTTGTAGGCTCTTAATGAGGGAACCATTCCTCCAAATATACAAGTCCTAGCTATGGGCCTAGACCGGGACCAAGTCAGCCGCAATGGTTACAAAATAAATGACTGTGAATTTCATACAAATACATATGCTCGCGGTAAAAGAACAACTAACACTGGAGTGTGTGTTCAAGGAGATTGTTACAATGAGCTGGGTCGTGCCTTTTCTGGGGAGTTGGAGGAAATCATTGAGATGTCGTACAAGGGTACTTATGGGGGTCATATTAACTTGTTCAAATGTCGTTGGTTTGATTCAGAAAAAGGGATACGTGTCGATCGACATGGAATCGTCGATATTGACCTCTATAGGACCACGTACGTCAACGCACCATTTGTGTTGCCAACTCAAATAGTACAAGTATACTACACTCCTAGTCCTGTTAGGAAAAGAGATAGACCGCCTGCAGATTGGCAAGTTGTAATTCATACTCCCGCGCGCAGTCGTGTCCAATTAGTAGACGGAGAGTTCTACCAAGAGGAGATGCTTCATAGACCTCCTATAATAAATGTCGAGGACAACAATGAAGTAATCCAGTTAGAGGGTGGAGATGAACCCGATGAATTGGATCCCGAGTCAGTACATGTGTCAGATGACATTGATACTGAGGAAGAATTATTGACTGACACTGACACTGAATCTGAAGAAAATGATGGTTATGAATCTCCAATACGTCAGCAAAATAATTATGACTCAGATAGCGATTCTCATTAAAATGTATGTTTAGTTTGACTTGTATTACATACACTTGCATATATACATGTTGTCTATATCCTTGTCATGTTTATGTACCTTTCATTTGTATTTGTTGTAGTTAACTATTTAATACAATTACAGCATAACTTATAATAACATCCTAAAATTTTGGTGAAACAGATGTCTTCTGAACCAGCGCCACGAAAGCGCGGCTTGGGTCGGGGCCCTAATCATGTGCCGAAGGCCCCGGCTAATCCGGATGACCGGATTCTCATACAGATTCGTCCTCCTCTGGACAGCACGTACGTTAAGCATCATTTATATATAAGCATTATATATATATATATACTTTCCATAAATATATACTAATGTCAATTGCTTTTAATATTCTACTAAAATTACTTATGTTTATTTCATATTGTTGTATATTGTAGTGATTTTCAAGATAGTAAGATTGTGAAGTGTATTTCACAATTATGCTTACAAAACTGGCCCACGCCAGCGATTACGTGGGCGAGTACACCTCTCGCCCACAAGGATGCAGTTTGGGCTGAATTCCAGGTATATATATTTTTTAAAATTCTGACATATAATATAGTTAATGAAATAATATTGTTTAGTATATTAATTATGGTAATATCACCGTTTTAATATTAATATTGTTGTTTTATTTGCAGAAAAGGTATAGATGGGACAACGCGCAAGTATCAGTTATTCAGACACTTTTCTGGCAAAAGTGCGCAGTCCGTACCAAAGATAATCTCAACAAGGAACGACAAAAAGCCATACACAATGCAGAGATAGACCATCCTGGCCAAGGTGAGCAGTATATGCATGAGCATAGCCCCTGGTGGTGCGCACAGCCCGTATGGACGGAGATGTGTGACCAGTGGAGAGCCGAGACCTGGGTTAAGCGACGCAAGACTGCCGCCTCAAACAGATCCTCAGGTGCACATGAAGACGGAAAGGCAAAAGACACGTATAGGGGCGGTAGTATATCACAGGTGCAGCATATTGCTGCCAAGGTACGTATAAATAGCAAACTTGTTGGCTTAATGAATAGTATTTTTATGTTTACAGTCAAGTTTCTGTAAAATATCATATGTTTACATATTAATATGATTTTATGTTTTGTAGGAGGCTCAGTCTCAGGGCCAGCCTATCAATTGACTGGATGTGTACGTGGCCACCCGCGATGGTCTGCCTGAGGCTGTCCAGATAGCGGTAATAAGTGTTTAGAACATTGATATGTTGTATATATAATTTTTACGACCTTTTGCTACCATTTTATATTTGTTTTTAACTATTTAATTGTTAACCTGCTGACAGGACACGTATAAGAGCTTAATGAACGAGCGTTATCCTGAGGGCACTCCGCGTCCGCCGATTGATCAAGAATTGTGGGAGAGGGCGTCAGTCGTTAAGAAGAACTACGTCAAAGGCGAAGGACAACGACGACGCCCGACCATCAGTGGCACAGGCAGCTCTGCTACCCAGTCTACATAGTCATCGGGTAGTCCAGCCTACCATACCCCTGCTAACTACGTGAGAGCGATTTGTCGAGATCGTGATCTTCTTCGTATACTGGGCGGGCATCTGCAGTCTCTGAGTCCTGATGAGTTAGCGGATGCAGTGGCGGCAACAGCACAACATCAGGATGGCGATGAGGTAATTACTATTGTTTACCTTTCTTTCACTTTGCTTTGCATAAGTAATACCTGTTCAACACATATAACATGTTGTATTCTTTTGTTAATTACAGGATCCTACTAACTTGGGCGATGATGCATGAGGACCTAGGCTTGTTTTCTTCATATTTAAAGTTTTATACTCTAAAATTCATTCTTTGGACAATTGTATGATACTTAAAGATGACATTTGTATATATTTCTTTAGTTCATATTGCTTTATTAATGTTTATAGTGTTGGTTTATGGCATTGTGGATGGACGGATGTTATATATATTGTTGTGCATGCATATGCTGGGATATAAATCTTGGATGGATGTTTATATATACTGTTGTGTGTTGGGATATAAAACAGGTACAAAACAGGTACAGTTTTTTTTAGGAAATCCATAAAATACTGCAATTTTTTTTTAAAATTCAACATCAGCGACCGCATGCGGTCGCTAAAACATTTGTACGGTCTCTGATATAAAGTCATTATTAGCGACCGCGTCGGTCGCTATTACCGGTCGCTGCCCCGTGTGCCACGTCACTCATGCGAACTGACTCAGGATGACTCAGCTTAGCGACGACGGCGGTCGCTATTAACGGTCGCAGATATGTCGGTCGCTGAAAGTGGTCGCTGATGTGCACACCAGCGACCAGATTATCTGCGACACTTATCAGCGACCGGGGTCGGTCGCAGATATCTATCAGCGACCGCTAGCGGTCGCTGATAGGCGGTCGCTGATAAGCTTTTTTGTTGTAGTGAATTCCCGACACCGATGATGATTGGAGGAAACTTCTTCTCTGTCTAACAGTGACGCCATCTACTTATCTAACTCTATCTAATGGAGGCGTAGAGCCTCTGAGGCGTCTTTGTTTTGTTGCATCTTTTTAGCCAAGATCGTCTCCCTTTTGTCCTGACCTTGGTTTGGCCTAGAGTTCTGGTCTTCGGCACGACTATCATGACCTGGCGTCTTCTGGGTGGTCGAAAATAATTTTCTCTTAACAATTGTTGTCTGTGGATCGGTTGCGCCCACCGACTGACTTTGGGGGACCAACCTATCTTTGACCGAGCCTCTGGGTTGAGAAAGACTGGCCGTTGATTTATCTCGTGTTGACATCATCTTTGCCTTGCTTGACGCCATTACTTCCAACCAAAACTACTGAGTGATTGAGAATTATCTAGCACTAATGGCCCTCCTTTTAGTGCCAATGTTAACGCCAAGATTCGTCCACGCGCCCAATCATCAAACTGCCCATCCAATCTTGCTTAGAAATGAAACCACACTCAGAGAGTTGATGGCATGGGCTGCCGGGGGATAGTTCTGGTGTGAGAATAAATACAGGCTGAATAAGGTTTAACAATGGAGGCTTAACGCTTTAATGCTGAAAAAAGATTATTACTTGTGAATTAGGGTTTAGCCTTGTATTTATAGTGATTACACCACCAACTTCATACCCGTCCCTGTATGGAAATAGAACTCCTCATTAGGTTAGATACCTTAATAGGATCAAACTGAATCTCCTTAAAGGAAGAAAGTCGAATCATATCCTGACACTTTCCTTATGAGTTAGAAATTAAATATAGTTAGGATTCTTTAATATTCTCCCACTTTCCAAACAGACTCCTACGTAGGAACATTCCTCCACGTGGACTATGGCCCACCGTATCCACCCAGGCCCAATAAATCACGTCTTAACACCTCCATATAGTGCAACCAATGTATGGTGATCTTGTAATGTCCCAAAATCCTAATCATGAATGAAAACAGTATGTAATTGAAAAATATTAATGGAACTGAAATTTTTATGTTAACACATCATTGAATATATGTGTTGGAAGATTATGTAATGCAAAAAGATTAGTCAAAAAAGAAAAATAAAAAGACAAAGGAGGAAAATAATAAAAAAAAAGAGAGGAAAATTTAGGGACAAATACCCCATGTTGACCGGTTATAGAAGGGGTAGGGGGCCTTGTTGGCCTTTACACATTTTGTGGTTCATGTTGGCAAAGAAAATGTGATGCCCCCAAATTTATGTACTTGTTATAGCTAATTTGGTAGTCACTATCCTCATACATAACCAACACATGCTTATAATACAAGCAACATTAATACAGCACATGTCCATCATACAGTTACAAACTGTCTCATAGTGTTCATACAATTACTCATTCATTCATTCCCAAGTCTCAGCTTACTTCATCAACATAATAATTTCACATGTATATTATAAACTAGGTTAACTCATCACATATCATACCTTAAGGGATTATTTATCCCAATCTCCTGTCACAATTACAATTACATACAACTTAAGATTTAATTACATCGTAGTTAATTTTACATCCTTACAATAATGGTTACACAATACGTAACCTATACTATTACATTACTCGAGTCTCGATTTCAGATTTACTTCAATCCTGCTTTAGCCTTCTTTATTCGACCTCCGGTCCTTTCTATCCTGTCTGAAAATTTAAATATAGCAAGGGTGAGTATTCAATTGTTCAACAAGTTTTAACGTTCAGTTTTTAAAAAATCATAAACAACTCATAGATAAATATCATTGAATAATTTCTTAACTTAGATTCAAGAGAAAACAAAATTCTTGAATCACATCGCTCGATGAATCATCATCAAAAAAAATTCTTAGAACATAGAATTAATGAGTGTTATAAATTAAACACTTTCTCAACTTTTCTTTCATTAACATAACTGAACAAGAACATAGGCCAAGAACTTTACATCAAGTTCATCAGTCACACAGACTGTAAACTCTGCATAAAAGACTGTTAGGTGATCAGCCTAAAGCACTTATGTTACGCGTAACACTAAAACATCGTAATTCCTAGTGTATTGTCGGCAAGCCGACATGTTTATCATTCTTTACTCCCCTAATACAAAATTAGGGTTATTCATCTCAGTTAGTAACAGAAGGACCGCCCCAAACAAATTTGGGTTGGAGTAATAACATTTTCATCCAACAGATTTCCAATTCAAAATAACTTTCGATATGTGCAAATAAATTGCTTAATGAATAATAACTTCAACAATTGAGTCTAGCCGAATAGAAATGGCATCAACTCCTGAAATAATCTTCATGCTCAACATATCAAGTGATTTGATATTAAATAACAACGAACATAAGTTCAATTAATAAAAATAACTCAAATGCACGTAGAGTGCATAAACTTGCCTAGCGTAGCATTTACAATCCCATTTTTTCATATTCTTCTCTTGAACTTACTTTTGAGTTACCTACAATGTTATAAGAGATTAAATTGTTAATTCTCAGTTTACTTACCCGATATCGTCGATAATTTTCTCAAATTCTGTTCCCGAGTTCGGAAACGCGTTTTAAGCCCATTTTAAGAGTGTTTGCTTTCCATTTTTAAATTCTGATGTTCCTCATATTCTTTTTCTGAATTTCCAAGTCCATTGGCTTAATTCTTAGTCCTCTTTCATTAAAAAAATATTATTTTCCATTTTTGGTTCATTTAAACTGCGTTTAACCATTTTTCAATTTTCTTACCTCTTTACCAGTCAGCCTTAGAGAATTTATTTGGCCAAAACCTTTATACCATATCTAGTTATAATTATTTAAGAATTTCTGTAATTTTTTCCGAATTTTCCAATTGCGTTAACTATTTATTAAATAGTCATATATGTCCAAACTTTCAATAATTCTCATATTCAAAATTAAGTCTAAAAATTCTGAATTTTGGATGAGGTCTTAATATCTTCTTAGAGGGTACAAATCCTAAGTTTCATGTTCATATCAATTACGTAGAGCAAGTTATGCTCACTTTAGGGTTTTAACTACCCGAAACCGTTTAATTCATAATTAATTCTTTAAAACTCCAATTGAGCTCAATTTTTCGGCAGCACCTCCCTTATAATATCAATTTTCATCACCCAGAAGATCAAGGCCAGATGTGCCCTCAAACTCCAACGCAATAACAAAAACCAAATTTTTCCTTGTTCTAGCCAGCCTCTTTTCAAAAATTGTAATAAATAATCTAGCAGCAGAACAATTCCCAAATTCTCAAGAAACGTAGTTAACTAACATGTTTATAACATATCCAAAAGTCAAGTTCTAACTTCTTATGGTTTAGGAGATATCAAATTTACAAAAACAATAGCAACAACTGCCCTTATTTCTCTTTTCTAGTTTTTTCAACTTTGTTTGTTTTATGTTTTTAGTTCCTCTTTCATGTTCCATGGTCACAAGCCATTAGTGGTATATTATATGTATATATATATACACACACACACACACACACCTGAACATGGTAAGGGTTTCAAACTTCTCAATAGAAATAAATTTCCAAGATTTTTTATGGATTAAAAGCTAGTTTATGAGTTATCTTAATTAGGTTTTTCTTCTTTTTCTTTCTTCTTCTTTTTCCTTTTCCTTAGCTTCCTCTTTTCCTCTATGCCCAGCCAAGCATTTCTGTTTTGCCCTCTCTCTATTGCCGAGTTTGGTGGATAATATGGGGGAGTATTTTGCTCCCCTAAACACACACACACACACACACACATATATATATATAATAGTTCTTCCAAGTTTATTAGTTAGTCACTTTTGACTTATTTTTTTATGGTCAAACCACTCAATTTATGGTTATTATAAACTTACCCTACCATTAGTATGGTTAATCTTACTTTACCTTCCTTAATCATCCAACTTATTTAATTAAGTAAGTTTATAAATTAACACTGGTACAAAGTAGTAAATAGACAACACTTAAACCATAACGTTTTTATAAAAAAACGTTATGGTATATTTTTACACAACGTTTTTTTAATAAAACGTTGTAGATATATATGAAAAAACGTTATCTATCTAAAAAACACGGAGCTCAAGTGAACACTTAAAATTAAAAGACATACTCTTTCTCTCTTAGTTTCGTTCTTTTTCTCTCTGCTGTCGTCAGTTTGGTTCTTTTTCTCTCCGTGCTCGTCACTTTCGTTCCCTCTCTCCCATCTCATCAACCATTCTACCATCCATTTTCCTTCTTGCACCCAAATTTTCCCCTCCTCTTGCGGCCCACCCGTTCTCACGGATCTGATCTGGATGGCTTTGGGGCAATTTGCGACTGCATAGGGATGTCAGTATACTGTTGGTTGGTTTATGGTGGTGCTCCCTCATCCTCCATCACCGTTTCCGGCCCTCTCTCCCTTTCCTCCTCCCTCCTCCTTTTCGGCCCACCATCTCTTTCCTTCCCTCATCACCATTTTTGATTTGCTTGGTTCTGTTGAGTCCTACTGGCAGCTGCAATAAGGACCACCGAAACTCTCCTTTTCGATCTATGATACGCCGAGTCCGTGGGGCTTATAGATTGTGGGGTTTCTTGCGAGATTAGTAGGGGTGATGATCTTGTGTGTGTTGGGTTTCGGGAGCCATGATATGATTTGGAGGAGTATGGGTTTTTTGGTCTGGGTTGGGATCTGTCTATGGTGTTGTTTTGTTTGTTTTGGCCTTTTTCTGATCTCGAAAGGGCTTGCCGGAATCTAGGTTTGGATCTTCTGATCTTGGGCCATTTGTCCTGGTGATTTGGGTTCTAGGGTCCTCTCGCTGGTGGGGGCTCCGGTTGATCCATGTTCATTTCGATCTGGGTTTATTATTTTTGCTTTGGTTTGGGGTTTTTCCGATCTGGGTTATTGTTTGTTCATGTTCAGGAAGAGGATGATTCTCAAGCAACGTTTGAAGGTTCCACCTGCCTTGAATCAGTTCACTAAGACCCTTGAGAAGATTCTTGGTCAGCTGTTTAACCTTTATTTTATTTGTTCATTTTGTTTATTTTAGTGGGTCTGGTTGTAGGAAACTATTACTGTAGTTTAATGGCTAATTTTGTGGAATTTATGAGTATTGTGTTATAAGGTCTATATGAAGAATGCTATAGGTTTTGTTGAAACCAGTTGAATGCCAATTATTTAGTTTAAGTATTTGTATAATTGTATTTGAACCATATTCTCAGGCTTCTGCTAGATGTTTTGTGTAAAAGTTAAACAAATTAAACTAGTGTAATGGTGTCTATGTATCTCATTTTTTGTTACTGTGTGGAAGTTATATTTTCTGCTCTATGAACGCATCTAGCTGCTTTTAGTTGGATAATCCTTGGTTATTGATAATGTTGGTGAACTGTTTGATAAATTTGCAGTTTTTAATGCTGAAACTGATTTGTAATTATGACCTACCCTGTGATTGTATAGAATACCACTGAAAAGAATTACTTTATTTCTTAGTTAGTGATTTCTGTATCCTTTTGATCAATATAGACCACAGATGAAGAGTTCATTTTAAGATTTAAGTTAATCTTAGATATAAAAATTTAGCTAGAGGCTTAATTCATCAGTTAACAAATTAAGGTTGCTAGTTTTAGACCTCGCCTAACTTTTAACTATTCCAAAAAAATGAAGATTCAAGCAGACCCTTTTAAGTTTTTGGTATGTGCACAACTTGGTTGTAATTAAATATATACTGTTTTAACGTACTACTATGGTTTACGTCGCCCTGTTTAAAGTTAAGGAAAATCTAATAGAGTCACTGAGCTTAATTGCGTTTTGGCCTGCTAGTGAAACTAAAATGGCCATTTGTTCTGACAACTTTTTTCCCCATATGTTCCAAGTGATACTTTTAATTTCTCATGTAAAATGTTTATTACACATTCTTTAACTGAACTGGTTGTAGTATTGTATGTGCTTTCTTCATTTACTTGTATTGAGCATTCATTTGATGTCCATACATAAATTATTATTGTTGTTAAAATATGCAGCAACAAGTCTGTTCAAGATGCTTCTCAAGTACAGGCCTGAAGATAAGGCTGCAAAGAAAGAGCGCCTTCTGAAAAAAGCTCAGGCTGAGACTCAAGGAAAAACTCCCGAGACCAAGAAGCCTATTGTTGTGAAGTATGGTCTGAACCATGCCACCTACCTTATTGGATAGTTTGGTATATTTTTTGTGGATGTAGTAATTTGAAACTGTAAACGAAGGGTATTATTGGGATGTCTTTTGAATGGTTGATACATTTTGGCTTTAAATTTAAATGAGAATTTAGACTTTTTTTAGCTATATACCATGGCATTAGCAGATTGTGGATGTTGCTTTCTATGGTCGATATTTAAAAGCAGTTGTTATATGCATGTATTACAACATTTTTAAGTCACGGTTTAAAAACGTTATATAAATTTGTCTAAACGTTGTCTAATATATTAAACTACAACGTTTTCAAGCATCCACTAATTTATGAAAAACAAATCTAGAAAAAACGTTGTATAATGTGCCTAACTACAACGTTTTAAAACGTTGTATAAGGGTGTCAAATAGATGACACCCTTAACCACGACGTTTTTCTGATAGAAACCACAATGTTGTTTACGCATTATCTATTTACTGTTTTGTAGTAGTGTAAATAGTTAATTAGGAAATTGGACAAAGCTTCCTTAATAAGCTTCCTTAAAAAAATCTCGGGGGGCTTCTCCAATAAGCCTCCTCCCCTCTTCTCTTATCCTCTCCAACCGAATATATATATATATATATATATATATATATATATATATATATATATATATATATATTTATTCTTTTACTTTCTCATTCTTTAGTCAATTTTGACTTTTACTTTCTTTTTTTCTACTTTCCTTTTTCTTTTCTTTTCTTTTCTTTTCCTTTTTAGGAGTATTCTTAACTTCATATATATATATATATATATATACACACACACATCATTATTTTTCTTTTTCTTGCTTTCTCATTCTTTAGTCAGTTTTGACTTATTTTCTTTTTTTTTACTTTCCTTTTTCTTTTCTTCTCTTTTCTTTTCTTTTTTAGGAGTATTCTTAACTTCGAATATTATATATATATATATAGGTTATGAAATTTATGTCGTTTTATATCTCCATTACAATCACATTACCTTTACTTTTAATTCCAAAATACCATTTACCTTAACACATATATTAAATGTGTTATAAAATTAAACTTGATTAAATTCATTTATATTCTCGTTTATATTTTCAAGATATCACATAAAAAGAAATGGTGATGTGGCCAATTTTCCAACCAATAACCAAATTAGTGTATATAAAAGCAAAAAGCAACCAAACACAACACATATACACACCAAACTCAGCTGAGCTAAGGAAGAAGGAGAGCGGCTAGTAAGGGAGAAAAAGAAGAAAAACGGAAGAAAACTTGGAAGCTTGAAGAGAAAGAAGCAAATTTACCAAAGGTAACAATTTAAATAAGTTTTATTCCATGAAAGATCTTGGAAATTCTTTTCTTTTGAAAACTTTGAAACTCTTAACATGTTAAGATGATATTGGTATGTCTCTGGTATTTGACGTTTTTGTAAAATCAATATCTCCTAAACTTTAATGAATTAGAACTTGATTTTTGGATATGTTATAGATATTGAAGTTAACTATGTTTTCTTAGAATTTGAGAATTTTTCTCCATATAGATTATTTATTATAATTTTTACAAGGAGGCTGGTCTATGTAGTGGACCCATTGCCTTGAGGTGATGTTTTGGAGTTCAAGACCATGGTTCGCTCTGAACTTCTAGGAGATGATACCTTATGGTATAGGGGAGGTTCTGTCCAAAATTGAGCTCGAATGGAGTTGTAGAGAAATAATTTGAGATTAAACAATTTTGGAATTTAAAATAATAAAAACATCATAACTTGCTCTCTATAAATGATATGAACATGAAATTTTAAATTTGAACATACTGATGTGATACTAAGACCTCGTCCAAAATTCAGAAGTTTTGGACTTAATTTTGAATTACGAGAATTATTGGAAGTTTTGACAAAAATGGCTATTTAATAAATAGCCAACTTAATTGGGAAATTCTGAAGAAAAAAATATATATCTATATATCTCTTTGGTCAAGAGGGATTGACCAAATAATTTCCCTAGGCACATCTGGGACAAACTTGAAAGTGAAAAAAATTGATAAAAGGTAGTTAATGTGAGCAAAAATGATGTAATAAAATTTTACTAATGAAAGGGGAGTAAAACAGAGCTAGATAGCTCGATTCCCTAGAAAGATAAGGTTTGCTATATCAAATTGCAAAAACCGATAGAAAGAGGCCTTTAAAATGAGTTTAAAGGAATTAAATAATATTAAAAGGAATTACGGGAAGTAATTGGAAAAAATTAATATTTTTGTGAGGAAATTAATATGTAATGTACTATAACGATGTAGGTAACTCGAAAGTGAGTTCGGGAAAAGGATACAAGAATACGAGGATTAAGATAGCGAAACAGACAAGTTTCCGCACACTATGCTTTTGGAATTTTTTTTCATAACTAAGCTTATAATCGTTTCGTTGAATATCAAATCGGTTAATATATTGATCAAGATAATTATTTTAAGAGTCGAGGCCATTCGTGTTCGACTAGACTCATTTGCAGAAGTTATTGTTTGTTAAGCAATTTATTTGCAACTATCGAAAGTTATTCCGAATTGGAAATTTTATCGAACAAGAATATTGTTACTCCAAACCAAGTTATCTTTGGGCAGATTCCTTGAGCTCATGACCGAGAAGAACACCCCTCAAATATAGGAGAACTGGTTAAGAATGTCGGCACGCCGACAACACACTGTAGAATTACTATAAAAATGACAGAATCATCAACGCACTGTTAAAAATACAGTGCAGATATGATAACGTGAATGGAACACTGTCAAAATAGGTGAGAAATTGGTAGCATCATAAACATACTGTTAAAATATGGTGTGAATATGATAAAGTAATGTTACGCATAACATGAGAGTACTAATGGACTGATCACCCATGATACATTAAAGAGGATTCTTGGTCTTTATGACGTGGAACACTTTGAGAAGAATTTTTGATCTTACGACCATTTAATTACCTCGTTAATATCGAGGTTGTCAGAAGTATAGAAATTCTAAGCCTTGAAATTCCGTTGAAGCAGAACCTTCATTCTCGTACGATAATAAATTCATGTGGTAGAAATTTTCACATTCAAACTTTATAAATTGTGAATCTGAATTCCGAAAGCTTTTATTGATGTACGTTGATGAAGATATCATAAGTCATATCTTTATATATTCTTGATTCAGAAGCTACTGAATCTTCATTTATGTTGTTCATTATACAGTAAGTTGATAAAACACTTTTGTTCAGATTTTAGAACTTGCTAAGCTATTTGAGCTCATTCTTGTTTAATTTTTTAGACAGGTCGAAGACGGCTGAAGGGTTGAATAGTGAGAACACGAGAAATGATGTCCTAAAATTTGAAGATGTGTGAAGATGTAATGGAATATGATAGGTTATATATTTATGTAACCTCTTTTGTAATGAAGAATGACTTACTATTCTGTATATGAGTTAGGTAGTTAGGTTATGTGTTGTAACTTTTGTATTGAGACAACGATTTGAGATATGTAATCCGTTGATGTATCTTTCGTTTTAAGTTAAACCTAATTGTTTTATAATAGGTTGGAATTGAGTGTTGAGATTAAGACATTGGGAATGTATGAATCATAGTTCATTATTTATATGATGGCACAATTTATAATTGTGATTGTGGACAGGTGGTGAATATTATAAGCAGGTATTGTGCATGTATACGAAGAGTGACCATCAAATAAGTTGTAGCAAGTACAATAATTTGGGGGTGTCACAGATCTAAACTCCAAAGATTGCATACTTTTTTTTTTAACTCCTGAAATTGAAATGCATGTGTATTTAGTGTGTGTGTGTGTGTGATATATGTTGATCAGTATCATCAAGATTTTGACAATGTCAATCTATTGAAATTGGTACGGGATGCATGACAGGAAAGGAAAAAATTAATAATCCCATCTTATCCGAATTTCATATTCATATTTTCCATCTTCTATATGTTTGTTTAAAATCAGTCCAAAAACTATGCATTGCTTAAATAAATCAATGTGTCATCAACATACTAGCTGCGATGAAATCTGATAATTCTGGCGAGATTAAATATATGTGAAACTTTGATTCCGTGATAAGAACATGGAGTTGAGTGAGAAGGACAAGATAAATGCCCAAGGAAACTTTGGGATTTTCTTTTTCTTTTTCTTGGTGCATTATGTTCTTCTTTTGATCTCCCTCATGAATAAGATCACATCATTTTTGTTAGCTATGCATGTTTGAAAACTCAATTAGGATTCCAATGCCTATTCGAGTAACAATCCATTTAATGATGCAAATTTGCAATTTTGTAAATTCATTCCTTTTTTCTAATTTAATTTTCAAACACGTTCAGTGTATACACTTGTTAGGATCATACACATAATTAATGAAGTACCCCTGCCGGACAAAACTGCCCTTATTTGAATGATGTGTCATGATCATGCTATTATTTGAACAAAATGTATATGATATCAGTATATCAAATTTTTAATCTATTTTTTATTCGTCGATCAATTCAAGTTCAAGTGTAAAGTAATTCTGTTGCGATATTGGATTAATAGTCAAAGATTCTCTATTGTAATTCTTTCCTATTATATTCTTTCCTGGTTTAGAGATATTTCTCTGTTAGGCAAATAACTTAATTATAGGAATAGCTTGATTGTAGGATGAATAGCTTGATTGTAGGATCTCTACTATCTCTATAAATATGTACATGTAAGGATACAGAAATATAATGAATGAAAATATTCTTCTCTGATTTTCAAGTTGGTATTAGAGCCACGAAACTCTAAATCATTCTTCTTTGAATCCTTAAACCATAAGCAAGTCCAGGGACGGATGTACTCTTTGGCATACCTGGGTAAGTGTCCCGGCAGCCGACGGAATACCTTCAAGGAACATCTCAAAATGCCCCGGCAGCAGAGGCGGTGATGGGAGAAAAGTCCTGCCTTGGAAGCTCTGATTAGTACTCTCTCTTAGATCATCTCCAAAAGGGTCAGTTTATTTCTCCCTTATTCTCTTACTTTTGAACTGGGCTTCAACAGATTTTTGTAGTTGTGTGTTTATATGCATAAAGATCTGATTTTGGTGGATAGTTAGTTGTAAGAAGATTATTGATGCACGCCGGGTGTTTGATGGAATGTTATTGAGAAGTTAGTTATTTCAATTTTAGCATTCTTTGTTTGAAAATCTGCTTGTATTCAGCTTTTTTTTCATTCTTTTTTCTTAATAATAGCTTAAATTCCCATTTGTTATACTCTGCTACTTTTGTGATTTCGTTCCATTTGAGATTCCTTACCCTTTCTTTGGTCTTTTACTGGAACACCCTCCAAGAATACTGGGATTATATGAGATTGTTCCTAAAAAAATTTCACTTGCCAATATCATTTGTTTCTGGTTTCCCTTACACTTGCTTCTGGATTGTTCAGGAAAATTGTGCTCCTTTCCTGACTGATTAATTTATTCTTCATTGGGAAATTCCATCTTTTTCAATTGATTATTGTGCTGGAGCCATGTTCATGAATCTTGATTAAGATAGTCAGGGTTTTTGGTAATTTTTTTGTGGGTAGCTTCTATTTTACTGGATTTTGGTGATTCAAGGTTTTTCATCATTTGTGGTTGTTGTATGTTGTTGATGTTGTGATCTTGGTAGTCTTGAGTTGTTATATGCAATGGAAGACAATAAATCTATAATTCCAACTCTGGACGGAGAAGAGAACTTAATTGTTGCGGCTCAGCACATAGTGAAGGCATTGGAGACAAATAAGAATTTGACAAATGATGCGAGGAAAATCTTTGCCCCGGCTGAAAAAAATTCTTGGATCCGTCCATGAGCAAGTCAGATTCTACCGCCATCATTATTCAACACGAAGGTTCATCATTCAATGCAGGAATTGTATTGAATGAGACCAACTATGATCTGTGGTCTCAAATGTTAGAGATGCAAATTGCTGAGAAGGAGAAACATATTAATATCTATTTTGAATCCACAAAAAGAAAAGTTACAAAAGAAAGATAAAAGATGCATGATTATTGACAAAGAAGCACGAGATAGAGAAAGAATATCAATCAATACCTGGGCGAGACCTCTTATTTATTATTTCTATATGGTATGTTGAATTACTTGTGAAGTCGACTTCACTTGACCGTAGTAATAACCACTTTTTTAATCATTTGACGTGGGGGCCTCATTCAATATAAAATTATTCAAAATAATATATTTCTCTCAATTATTAGTTTCGGGGTAGAACTTGAGAATCGGGTGAAATATGAATCTGACAGGTCTAAAAAAGCTAGTGTTGTCTGAACTGGTGATAGTTCATAGATTGATTAGGTTTGTGTGCTTTTGGTTTAAATAAACAAGTTTAGCAATCCGTGTGAATCACATATGGCTTGGATAATAATTTCTCTTCTAAGGAGGGTTCTGCTTTGTCTGCGGCAAATGATTCTCCTACAACCTCTTATGAAATAGATAAATATTAATTAGAATTTTGAGAAGATTGTAGCTATTAGATTATTAAATATTTATTTAAATAATGGATATTGAATTATATATTATAGGTTAATTTGAGTAATTATTATGTTAAACATTTGAAATGAGTGCATATTTATTCAATTATGATTATGAAAAAATAATTATTTTAATTTTATTTAAGTTTGTAAGGGAATTCTATATTAATGTTTAGATTGATAAAATTTACAATGAAATTCTAATATGAATAGAAGTATGAAACTCAAGATCTAACACATTTTAATTTAGTTATGATAATTAGTTAGTAATAAATTCACTATAATTTTTAAACTAATTTTACAGTTATCATGTTTTAAAAAAAATCACATATATTATTAATACAATTAATTGTGTGATTTCGTATAATTTTAAGTTTTAATAAATTTAGGTAATATATAGTATAATGTGTTATATTCTAAACAATTATGATAAACCAAAATACAAATTCTTTTAGAAGTTACTTTTTCTATTAGAGATTGGTTGTGTTTCTTTTGAATATTTTACTAATTTGATTAATTATTATAAATTTGTATAGTACTTATACTAGTTTGAATATATACGAAAGAAAAAGATAATTTTTTTAATATTATTATTAGAAATAGGAATATTTTTAAATTTGGATAGAATTTAATTGATATAAATTTGAATAATACTTATGTTAATATGAATAGGAAAACTGAACCAAAAATTAGTGAAACCAAACTAAATTTGTGCTTTTAATTATAAAGTTGGTTACATTGAAATATGGAAGAAGGGGAGATTGATTAGGGTTAGGTCTTTTTCTTTTTATTCTTTTATTAATGTTTACTTTTAAATTTTTTTTAAAGCACTTTAGTTGCTTAAAATATTGGACTCTCTGAGAGAGCTTTATTTTGTGAGAATGAAAAAGAAATTTATTACATTTAGGCTTATTATTATTATTGGTAGAAAAAGTTTAAAAGTATTGGAGTGTATACATGAGAATGCTTTTATTTTGAGATAAGAATTTCTCTCTTCCGACCGTTATATTGATATTAATATCTAATAGCAATATATCATGTAGCTAATTTAAAAGAAAATTAAGCGATTCGAATCATATTTTTGCAAACAAACGTATTATTCTTTCTTCATTGCTTTATTTTCCCCCCTTTTAAAAGTTCCAAGCAGGGGATGTAATTCTCTGTTCGTTCGTTTATTTTCCTTCCATTCATTGCAATGTGTTTGGGAACGAGAATACTTAGTGTCGACCAATTTAATTCATGGGCCCAATACATTAGGCAGTTTTTTATGGTCTAGGATCTATAAAAAATTCATCACTGTTACATCTATTTTTTAATTTTTCAACAACAGATCATATATTATATTTAGCAATATAATAATATTTACATTAAGCAATTTTTTATGGATTAGGATCGATAAAAAATTTATCACTGTTATATTTATTTTTTAATTTCTCTTAAACATATTCAACGACAGATCATATATTATATTTAACAACACAACAATATTCATTGCAAACATAATAAAATTCGTTTTAAATAATTATTTGTTATTTCTGGCGTTAAAAATAATATTTGTGGATCGGAAGGAGCATTTTATTTCCTCTATTTCTTATGCTCTATCTTAAGTCTCTCTTTGATCTGCGAAAGTTTTGGTGTGCTTCTCGTGCATGCTGCTTTCCCAGTTCCCAACTTGCTTTCCTTTTGTCATCGCACCAGCCAAGTCTTTTGGAATCGTCCCCTTCCAACTGGACCTTTAAATTGCTTTTGTTTATATATATTTTTAAAACAATAAATATATATAAACAAAATACTAAATATTTTTGATTTTTATATTAGTATTTTATTCTCAGTATGATATGGCTCTCAATTGTACTGCTAAATTACTTTTGAAGAACTTTAACATTCTAGATATATTAAAAAATCCGAGCAGAAAATTATAAGAAAAATGAACAGAGGAAAAGTAAAAAAGTACTAATTAATAAAAGAGATAGCTATGTACACTTTTATTAAACACAAGTTTGATAGCCAGTGTGAGACATGAGCCAGTTTATATCATTTTTTTCACAAATATTTGATAATTTTTTATTCATATATATTTATCAATTTTCACTAACATAATACATATATAATGTTGAAGAAAATTTGGATCAACGTCATATTTACAATTGTATTATATTGTTAGAATTTAAGAACGAATAATATTACAATTACACAGATATTATATGAAAAACAAAAAAATAACAACACACGATATATCCAGGTTTACCAATTTGGTTAGTCCTGTTTGTCTGATGTATTGATAAGATGTTTTACACGCTCTATAATGATCCATACACCAAACAATGTTTTATAATATCTAAAAAACCCTAACTGTTATAACATGGGCTCTAGCCCAATACATTAATAAAACCTAGCTAAGACCGGACTACTAATAACCCTCAAGCCCAATCCCCAACCTCCAACTACCCCTGTCGTAGTGACCATTAGTCGAACCTGCAGAAATATGAGTCAATCCCAACATATATGATTAAAAATTTACAATATAATGTCAAGAAAGAACTTTGAATTATTATATATAACTTTTAGTATTTCAAGAATAAACTTTTCACTTCCTCTGTGATTGAAGTGAAATTAATTGCAATTATTAGTTATTACATTAAATATAATAATGACTGTCTGAGTTAACTTGGAGTCCGAGTTAAATCATGACCACCCGAATTAAATTATTAATTAGTTGTCAATTAAAATGAGTTAACCCGGGTGGTCATGAGGTAGGATCGGTCGAATTTTGATATAGTTAACTCGGTTGGTACATAGATTCATTCAATTACAAAATTTAAAATTCAATGAGTTGAATCGGTTGGTACATAGGCTCATTCATTAATTTGCTCTCCTAAGAGATGTAAAATCCATTATTTTTTTTCCCAATATTATGTGATAATTTAAATGTGTAAACATTCTATTGATTTTTGTTCTTCCAAGAGATGTAAAATTCGTTACTTTTCTTGATATTAGGTGATAATTTAAATGTGAAAACAATCTTTTAATTTGATTGTAAATGGTTGGTCATGACTCATTAAACTGAGTTTGAGGTGAGTTAACGACAAGTTGTACTGAAGGTTCGTTTTGTGGAATGCTGCACCTGTTCATTTTTTGTATAACAACTCTTCGTTTCCCCACATTACATATCACCACTTCGTTTTTTCTTCGTGTAAAATCTTAATGTGACTCTCCTTCTTTCTTATGGACCCTTCTTCTCTGAAATTAATCAGTATAAATTATTTGATAGTAAATTGAAGAAGTTAAAAATGATATTCTAAAATTAAAAAATTGATGCAGAGATAGATTCATGAGTTTGCAACTCAATTTAAATATACGATGAAAAGGACCACTAATTGTTTAAGCCATGAACACTATAACAAATGACATTAAAATGGAATGTATATCATGTCATATAAAAATTGCCAAAAATTATAAAACCAATATTTATTAAAATAATAACTTTATATTTTTTTAAAAAAATAAAAAAGAAAATAACAAAAAAAAATTAAAACTACTACCTCAAACTAGGGCTGTCAAACTTGTATTATCTAATGTGACACTTTTTATTACCATCAAAAAAATCAAACTGATCATATTATGCCTTGGTGGGTATATACTCCATTCATCCATTAATATAAGTCATTTTAGAGAAGCGTTTTTGTCTCTTAATATATGATATTTGAGAATTTCAAGTAAGCATTAATTGTTTAGTTTCTAATATTACCCCAAGTATTAAATATAACTTTAGTTCTCTCACTATTTTTTACCCAATAAATAACATTTTTTTTTTCAATACAAGGATAATAATATGGACAATTGATATAATATTTAATATTATACAATTATTTTTTTAATACTTATGTACAACTCTCAAACGACTTATATTAATGGACTAATTTCCAAAGCCTACTCGACAAATGGACACTCCATGATGTGAAATTTTTTAATCTGATTAATCTAATAATTGAGATGGAAATGTCAAAGGTCTCACTGAAAACATAAACCGACAGCCATACAATGATAATTCATTGCCTTTAATAAAGGTGGTGCCAGGGGTGTTCAATCAATCAAATTAGCCTTCTTGAATGGGACATGATTAATTATTTCTCTACTTGATATTTTGGTTCTATTTTAGGTAATTAATAATTTCAGAATAATATTTATGTTGACAAAATAAATATATATTTTACGACAATTTACATTTGGTTCATTAATATTTTAAATTTTAACGACACTTATTATTCTGATGTTATAATTATTAGAATAGAATCTCTCAGTACATCTATACTTTATTTCTGCAAATACATATTTAAGAATACAAATATTATTTTTAACGACAATTTCATCAACATAATTATTTGCGACAAATTTTTATTTTGTTGTTAAATGTAATATTTGTGTAACTGAATGTGTATTGGGAGAAATTATTTTAACATTATCACCAATCCTATTTTATTTTATTGTTTATTTACAAAGTGTTCCAAACTTATAGGATTAAGATCCCCTCCTTTACACTTATCCTATAATTTTTCTTAATATATATTTAGCGACACAAATATTACTTTTAGTAACACTTTCAGCGACATAATTATTTGCGACGAATTTTATTGTGTCTCTAATTGTTTACAATGAATATTATTTTATCACTAAATATAATATTTGTATCATTAAATGTATATTAAAAAGAACTAAAGAATAATAAATTTAATGGAAAGAATCCTAACCCAAATTGATGTCAACTCATTGTCTCCATGTAAGTAATAATGCATTATCAACCGTCTTATTTTATTAGAACTTTATGTTAAACATTTTTGTTAAGTATTATTGTTTTTTATACTACCTCTTCTCTAAAATTAAAAATACAATTTAATTTTTAAGATCAAACGACGACATATTAAACTTTAAAATTGATATGACTCATAAAAATTTAAAATAAAATAATTTTTATAATTAATAATTTTTATTATATACTATATAAATGTTACTTAGCCTCTTCATCTTTACTTCTACAACTATCACCTCTTTACCCTTCAATTTTTTCTATAATTTCCATGGCTATTGATTTGGATGCAGAGCTATACCTGTTAGAATTTGAGTAATTTTTAAATAGGTACTCAACTCCATAAAGTAATGAATGAGAAATTAACTCCCAAAGAATTGTGTGTTCACGGGTTCAAGTCTGAATGGTTACATCGTTTCAAGTCCGAAGGGTTACATCGTTTCAAGTTCGAACAATTATGTCATTTCAAGCCGAACGGTTGCGTCATTTCAAACCCGAACGGATGCATCCCATGCCTTTTCAATGGCATCCAAACCTTTTCAAAAGGTTGTGACCAATCTGAAGTGTCACTTAATTCACTTATAAATAGATGGTGATGGCTGTCATTCAATTAATTTAATTTTTCAAGTATTCTAGCATTCTAGTCTTCATGATAACATAAGTTATACATAGTTTTATTTGAGAGAGATAAGAGCATAAATTTTGGTTCGTTGTGTATACTATTTGGAGTGCTACTATAGTATACGTTGTCATTATATCCTGGGTAACAAGTGCTATTAACTCTGAGCACCGTAAGGAGGGCATAATTGTCTTAACGACATAGTACCAAGTACTAGCCTTGACATACAATTTCTGTGTTTACAAGTTTGGTTCAACAGATAAGTTTATATATATATATATATATATATATATATATATTCTCAGTTTCATGTTATTATATAATTGCAAATATATATTTCTAAATATATAAATACTTTCCCTAACAATCTTAAGACAATTAAAGTATATATTTATTTTATATTTGTAATAAATGACTACTGAATTTGTAACCATAGTCGGTTCATCTTCTACAACAATAATGCCTAATGTGGTTGTGAATCATAAAGAAGGAAATGCGAAATCACTGTAAGTAGCTAAAAATGTATATTTATTTTCTTCTAAATATAATATATGTGATTATATTATTCAAGAGGAAAAAGTAATACATATTATATATGAGAATTTGAGTTCATAATTTAATATAGTATATATATGCTTGTTAATTTATTCTTGAAATTGTTGCATAAGAATAACTGGCATATATGTATATATATATATATATATATATAACATATATATATATATATATATATTGATTAATCATGCCATGAAAATGTGTACTAAGTTATGTGTTTTAAAATTTATGAATATTAAATATTAAATTTGCACATGTATAAAATTCGGTATGATAAGTAATTTTTATGGTTGATGACCATATCATATGATCATGGATTATAGATTATGGTGAATGATCAATGCTACCTAATGTGCTTGTAAACCATTGTATGGAGAAATTATCAAAGCGGTAACATGAATTTTAAATTCATGAGAAGTATGCAATTTTCGAAAAAATTGTATATGTATGATATATTTTGTGCATTATGTAAATACAATATGTATATGATGATTTGTAAATGAAAGGAAAAATGTGATTTTTCGTTTTGTTACATTCATAAGTTTAAATATGTTATCATTATATTTTACTATTAGAGTCATTCTCTAAATTTTGGTGATTCAATGTGTATTAATTATAATATGTTGAGATATATGTATTCCAAAAATTTAGTTAAGAAATGAGAAAGTTATGAGTGTTTAAACCAAAAAGTTGGTTGTCTAATTAAGCGATTAATTGGATTTAAGTTTGAAGATGTAACATCCATAATAAATATGGAATGTGAATTATAGAGTATGTTATATATCATAATTATGATTATTTTCATACTTAGAAAGATGCATGTTTTAAGAGACATAAAATTAATTATGTCAATTTTGTGGTATAAAAATTGTATTATTTTCGAGGCATAAAATAATTTAGGCTGGATCATTATTTTGTGAAAAAAGTTTAGTTAAATTATTTGTATGTTAGTTTTGCGAAATATAACAATATATTTATTTTATAAATGAGTGGTGCACATGCATGATAATATTTTAAAGTGTGTAGTGCACATGCATGTATAAATTTACATGATGAGAATAATATGTTAAAAGTATGTTACTATTTTGTAGCATATAAATTATTAGTGTATTAACTAATATTTTGTGATAAGTGTCTTTATTTGTCAAACATATGGCGACACTTGAAATGCATATTATATACATGGAATAATTTCTTAATGAAATTTCTTATTTCTGCTTATATGATTGAGTCATATATGGTAGATTTGGACATGTTAATTATAATAATACTATACGTAGATTAATTAATATGAAATGCTTGCCAAAATATCTTAAATTGTAAATGTGAAGTTTGCGTTGAGGCAAAACTTAGGAAATATTTTTCTATTTGCTTGTTGAAAAGTAAAGAATAAAGTCTTGAAAATGTTTATACATTACAAGAACGAGATTGAAAATCAACATGATAAAAGGTGGGGAATATGAGTCACTTTTTACTGTAATCTATTAACAAAATGGTGTTGCTGAAAGAAATAATAGAACTTTAAAAAGAAGTTTTAGGCTACCTCAGAATTGTGGGATAAGAAATACTTTCAGTAAATTAGATTCTCAGTCGAATACCTCAAAAGATATGCATCACCCTATGAATTATGTAAAAGACGAAAATCGTCCTATAAATACTTAAAAGTGTGGGGGTGAAAGCGATCATAATAGAAACAAAACTTTAGATTTCACTACTCAAGATATCTAGCTGTCCTTGAAAGATAATGTGATGCGAACTGGATATCGGATACAAAAGACTATAAATCCACAAGTGGTTTTGTGTTTACACTAGGTGGATGAGCAGTATCATGGAAATCTTTTAAACAAACATGCATTGCTCGATCAACGATGGAATCTGAGTTTATTGCATTAGATAAGGCCGGAGAAGAAGCTGAGTGGCTTCATCATTTTCTAGAAGATATTCCTATGTAGCCTAAACCTGTGCCTCCGATTTGTATCCTTTGTGATAGTCAATCAGCAATTGGAAGGGCACATAGTCATATGTATAATGGTAAGTCTAGACATATTCGTCGTAGACACAATACCATAGAATAATTGCTCTCTAATGACATTATATCTATTGAGTACATAAAGTCGAAAGACAAATATAGCAGATCCGTTAACTAAAGGTTTTACTAGAGAGCACGTAAAAATTATATCGAGGGGAATGAGTTTAAAAACTTATAAATAAGGATCGTCATGGTGGATACCCAACCTAAGTTAATTGGAGATCCCAAGATCTAGGTTCAAAGGGATAACTAAATTGTGAATGATTCAACCAAATCACTATGAAAAAATTAATTTCTTTGCTCATTCCTATGATACGAGATAGTGATACCTGCAGCGGTTTTAGGATAAGCTATGCTTTTAATGATTCTTATATCTTGATAAACAAGTGGAGTATGGCAGGATACTCTTAATAAGGATCACCTATGTGAGTGTGAACTGGGCCAATTCTATGAGAATGATAAAGGCTATACTTCTCTAGAGCACTCATAAATCTGGGATTGTTCAGGGCCAAAATGAACAAAATTATGAGAACCAAATAATGTCTGAAAAGATTCTGTGTGAATTTCTATTGTCTCGGTTTACACAAACGGTTAGACAGTTCAAGACATCATGTTCACTGGACAACCAGTAAACCCGATAGTCTTTCACACGAGAAGGTTCAAAGCCAAAAACTACCTCTCTCTATACAGATGGTTTCCAATTTTGTCTCTCTCAGTGTCTGCATAACATTTGTATAAGGTTGACAGTCAATTTCATTCATGTGGGGGATTGTTAGAATTTAAGTAATTTTTAAATAGGTATTCAACTTCATAAAATAATGAATGAGAAATTAACTCCCAAAGAATTGTGTGTTCACGGGTTCAAGTCCGAATGGTTACATCATTTCAAGTCCGAAGGGTTACATCGTTTCTAGTCCGAAGGGTTACATCGTTTCAAGTTCGAACAATTATGTCGTTTCAAGCCGAACGGTTGCGTCATTTCAAACCCGAACGGATGCATCACATGCCTTTTCAATGGCATCCAAACCTTTTCAAAAAGTTGTGACCAATCTGATGAAAGTAGTATGCACACAAGCCAATCATATTTGATATGATGTAGCATATACTTTGTAATCTTATTCATTTATTAATAAAGGAATTGATTTTCTTAAAAGGCATTTTATATTATCTACATAGTGCTGTTATATTAAATGTGATAAACCCATAGTTTTGAGCAATGCTTTTAGAATCATGATGGTGATCATGCTAATGAGATCTAAATTCAAGATAGCTCACAAACTAAAATTGTTCCTAATCGTTGGATTACTAAATTGGGGATTAGTGAATCCGGATAGATTAGTACATACGTTGTTTGCTCTTAGGAAGAGGATGATTGATCTCATAATCATATGTGTGGAGACACTAAAGCAAGTATGTAGGTGCTTATTAGAGAATAAGTTCACTGAACGTGACTCGCTAAGGAATACCTAATGGAGTTTTACTCGCCTGTCAATAGGAATTCCTCTAGTGATAGTAGTACAAGTGATCCTTGGACTTGAGATCATCATAGTATCTTGTATATGATGAGTTATACTTTGACATGTCCCTTAAGACCTTGTGGGTATATCAAAGGGTATGATTGGGTATAATTAGTTGTACATGGAGATAGGTGAATGATCAACAAAGAATCTACCTCATCTAGTAAAAGATGTGAATGTCCTATGTGATTCGATAAATGATAACTCAGTAGTCCTTGGCCAAGGCAGAATGAAATTAGAAAGGAGTTTCTAATTTACATTATTTAGAGTTATGCATTTGGGAATCGAAATACATATAATTAAATAAAATAAGACTTGACAGTAAATCCATGTCTTATATTTAATTGGGACATTGTATGGTAGAAGGATTGAATTGTACGGTAACTATCTACTCAAAGGTTCTTTTGTGATTGATGTTGAAATCTATATTATCTAGAAAGTCGTTGATCGCTAAGGGGGCTTACCCTTATTGTAGAATAAATATTATTTATTTAAATGAATTAAATAGTTTAATTTATTTATTTAAATAAGATTAGAATTGTTCTAATTGATTTATTCACAACCGGTTTAATATGGAGAACCTAAAGGGTCACACCGCAAAAGAAAAATATTTATTTAAGAAGTAAATGGCATAATTGTAATAATAAGTTAAGTGTATTTAATTTAGTCTATGGAGATAGAATAAATTAAATAGCTTAATATTTATTATTTAATATTTTGGAAATATTAAATATAAATTAATAAGAGGAGTCTTATTATTATTATTACTTTTACTATTATTTAATTCCTAATAGGGATTGGGAATTAATTAATAGAAGTACTCTCCCATGGATTCCTAATTGGATTAGGAGCATTATTAATTAAAGGAGTTTAATTATAATACAAACCCTAATCCTAAATTGTTTAGGGAAGGGTTTATTCCTACATCTATAAATAAGAGGGGTCTTATCATAGATTAGGGTTACACACTCTTGCATTAGATTGTGGAGAGCAATTTCTATAGAGATAGAAACTAGGGTTTTGCCAAATACCCAACTTCTTGAATACTTGTTCTTCCTTGGTGGATCACCTCTAGAGGCCAAACACTTGGGTGGCTAACGTTGATCAAAGGAAGGAATCACACCGTAGCATTCGAGGAGAACACGAAGGACTAGGAGTTGAACTTGTACCCGAGGAAGCTTTGTTCTACGAGGGTATAATTCTTATTCTCTTTCTCTTTCGTTTATATCGTTAATTGAGCACATAGATTGATCTTGGTGATGGTTTGTATAAAATTTTTAAAATCTGATTTTATCGCGCTTCCGCACTATTTATGTAATTTGATTACATGTTCGCGCTATATACAAACCTAACAGTGGTATCAGAGCCTAATCTTGTGCTAATTATCGATAATGATGATTCCATGTATGCTTGATATGCGATTGGATCGAAATTTTTGGGCAGAATAAAATTTTTTCTGAATCAGCGACACGGCGCAGCTGCGCCGCCTCCAGTTCATTCTGGAGCGCAACTGCGCCGAAACCCAGAATCGGTTTTTTCTGGGGAGCAGCGCAGCTGCGCCGTTGCCCAGTTTATTCTGGGCGCAGCTGCGCCGGTAAGCAGAATCTGAAAAATATTATTTTTCTTCAATTAAAATAAATGGTTTATTTAATTGATATAAGTTTAAAATAAAGAGTTTATTTTATCTGGAATAGGATTTCAGATTGCTAAAATTAAAGGAGTTTAATTTGGATTTGGTTTTTGATTAAAATAAAAGAGTTTATTTTGTTTCAAAACTAAATATTAGCAAAATTTTTGCCCATTAATTGATATCAATGTATATATGGAATGGATTTATTATTCATGGGATGAATGCTATTTATTGATACATATAGAGATATGTATGATAATAAATAGGGATTGATTATGGACGATTGACCAATGTGTGATTGGATTTATTTTAGTGGATGCTTGAATGTATGGGTTTTTTTTTATAAATGGGGTCTGCGTACCTCGTCTTCTATAATTTTTCTTAATGTAAATTCTATCTCCCTCCTATGTACTTCCCCTTGACTGCTGATCAATGTTTCTATTTGTTGTAAATAGTTTTTGTAATAGGACTAGTTATAATTAATTTTTGAAGAATTGGAGACAAAGGAGCAAGGAGCGCTTGAAGACCCGTTTGTATTGGAGCCCGGGTTTAAATGTAATAGTTATATTTAAATTTATTCTTGCACCCTAGGTTTGACCTTTTGGTTCACTTGGTGGCTCTAGTGAACCAAACTAGAATAAAAGTCCATAATCAATCCGGGTAGAATATAGTATTCTATATGTGCATGCTTATTATATATATATATTATATATTATCAAACATGCTTCGCATGTAAAATAATATGACGCGTATTTTATATATATATGTGCATGCGCGCTAAACAAGATGAGACTAATAATAACAAACCCCTCAAAGTAATATATTAAGTCTTAAGCGTTCAAAGATATTTGGAATATCGAACGTCGCCTTCTAGCATGGTAAAACAATAGAGTATTAAATATTTAATATGAGTTTGTTGTGCACACACAAGGCGAGTATTAAATATTTAAGATGTTATTTTATCACATTTGATGCTTATAAATAGACTGAACGATGCTGTTTTGTTGTGTCACCACAAGGACAGTGTTTTTCTTTCGAATATATGGAAGTGCTAGGATGGACTTAACTTAGATTATTTTAGTTCGGATGTGCACACACTTGACCATTATAATCTAAGAGGCAAAATACAAGGAGTTACATAGTGATGTAATTGGCAATAGTTGTCTACCTATTTATTTATATATAGTTTGTTGTGCACACACAAGGCTATATACATTTAAAATGGGATCCTTAATCTCACTAGCAAATCTTTAATTAGATTTGCCGAACTATATAATGAGGGTAATATAGTTTGATGAAAATAGTGGGAGATACCAATTTAAAATAAAGACCTAATTTATTTTGGTAATTAATTAAATGAATGTATGCTAAAATGTTGTCTATTTCACATGCAGAATTTAAAAATGTCAAACTCACTATCACTGCGTAGCATACTTGATGCTAACAAACTGACCGGACCGAATTATACGGTCTGGTTAAGGAATCTGAGAATTGTTCTCACTGCTGAAAAGATTTCTTATGTCCTAAATTCGCCAGTCCCTGCAAGTGTTGCAGAAACAGCCTCTGAGGAAGAGATTGCTACTTTTAGAAAGTGGCAAGATGATGCAATCTTGGCTCAATGCATCATGCTCGCATCCATGAGTAACGAGCTTCAGCGTCAGCATGAAACTATGGATGCTCCTACTATATTGCTGCACCTCAAAGAGTTGTATGGTGAGCAAAGTAGGACTGCTAGATATCAGATATCTAAGGAGCTCTTCCGATCTCGTATGACCGAGGGCACTGCTGTTGAGACTCATGTCCTTAAGATGATCAATTTGATTGAACAACTTGGATAGCTTGGGTTCGTGATGGATGGGGAGTTAAGCCAAGATTTGATCTTGCAGTCACTCCCGGACACCTTCTCACAATTTGTTGTGAATTTTCACATGAATAAGTTGGACGTCAGCTTGCCTGAGTTACTTAACATGTTGAAAACTGCTGAAGGTCACTTCTCATCCAACAAGAACCAAGTCTTACTAGTGGATGATTCTTCCAACAAAAGGAAGAGGCCCAAGGTATCTTCTGAAAAGAAGAAAAACAAGAAGGCTAAGGGTAAGGCGAAGAAAAAGGATAATAAGAAACCTGATCCAGATAGCAAAGGAATTTGCTACCATTGCAATAAGCTGGGACATTGGAAGAGGAACTGCAAGGAGTATCTTGCGGGCCAAAAGAAGCTTGGAGAAGCTTCGACTTCTGATCTAGGTTTGTTCATGATTGAAATTAATTTTTCTGAAAGTTAAAATTCTACTTGGGTATTGGATACCGGCTGTAGTTCTCACATATGTAATAATATGCAGGGACTAAGCAGAAGTAGGAAGCTGAACAAGGATGAAGTCGTCCTACGAGTTGGGAATGGAGCAAAGGTTGCTGCATTGGCTGTAGGGACTTATTGTTTAGCATTGCCTTCGGGCAAGTTCATTAGTTTAAATAACTGTTATTATGTTCCAAACACTCATTAGAAACATTATTTCAATTTCTGTATTGGATATGGATGGTTTTGATATTATAATAAAGAACAACAGTTGTTCTATTTATAATAAAAATGTTTTATATGGTGTTGGCAATTTACTGAATGGACTTTACATACTTGACTTGCATGAAAATATACTTCAAATTGAACAAACTAAGAAAAGAAAAAGAGATGATGTTAATTATACCTTTATGTGGCACTGTAGACTCGGTCATATCAATGAAAACAAGATTATCCAAGTTGCATAAAGATGGGCTTTTAGAGCTATCTGATTTCGAATCATATCCAACTTGTGAATCTTGTCTCATGGGTAAGATGACTAAATCCCCTTTTAGTGGAAAAGGAGAAAGAGTTACAGAGTTGTTAGCGTTGGTACACACAGACGTTTGTGGACCTATGACAACGAATGCACGAGGAGGGTATTCTTATTTTATTACTTTCACTGATGATCATTCTAGATTTGGATATGTGTATTTAATGAAATACAAATCTGAATCGTTTGAAAAGTTCAAAGAATTCAAAAGTGAAGTAGAGAAACAAACTGGTAAGAGTATTAAGATTCTTCGATCGGATCGAGGAGGGGAATACTTGACCAATGAGTTTCTCAATTGTCTCAAAGAAAATGGTATAATCTCACAATGGACTCCACCAGGGACGCCACAGTTGAATGGTGTATCTGAAAGGAGAAATCGAACATTGTTGGACATGGTTCGATCCATGATGAGTTTTACCGACCTTCCAGTATCCTTCTGGGGTTATGCCCTAGAATCGGTTGCATACCTACTTAACAAGGTACCTACCAAATCCGTCCCAAAGACTCCATATGAGATATGGACAGGGAGGAAACCTAGTCTTAAGCATGTTAAGACTTGGGGTTGTCCAGCTTATGTCAAAAGGTTTGAGCATGATAAGCTGAAGACTAGATCCGACAAGTGTAGATTTGTGGGATATCCTAAAGAAAGTTTAGGATATTATTTCTATCATCCTACTGATCAAAAGGTGTTTGTAGCGAAACACGCTGCCTTCTTGGAAAAGGAGTTTATCCTCGAAGGGGTCAGTGGGAGTAAGATATATCTTGAAGAAGTTCAAGAACCACAAAATACTACGGATCAAAGTCAGGTACCTGACCAAGTAGAAGAACCTACTGTACCACTACCTATTCGTAAATCTGGAAGAGTACCGAAGATACCTGAGAGGTATGGATTCATCAAAGAGGATGATGATGAGGTACGCATCATAGATGATGATGATCCATTGACTTACGAAGAGGCTATGAGTAGTGAAGACTCAGAGAAATGGCTAGGAGCCATGAAATCCGAGATGGACTCCATGTATGAAAACCAAGTATGGACTTTGGTTTCACCACCTGAGGGCATTAAGCCTATTGGGTGTAAATGGGTCTTTAAGAGAAAGACTGGGGCAGATGGCAAGGTAGAGACCTATAAGGCCCGATTGGTTGCAAAAGGTTTCAAACAAAGACAAGGAGTTGACTATGATGAAACCTTCTCACCAGTAGCTATGCTCAAGTCCATTCGGATTTTGCTTGCAATTGCAGCTTATTATGACTACGAGATCTGGCAAATGGACGTGAAAACGGCCTTCCTCAATGGAGAACTTGAGGATAATGTATATATGATACAGCCAGAGGGTTTTGTTTCAACGGTTGGAACAAACCAAGTCTGTAAGCTACAACGATCCATTTATGGATTGAAGCAAGCTTCTCGAAGGTGGAACATCCGTTTTGATGAGATAATCAAAAGGTTTGATTTTATCAAGAACGAGGATGAACCATGTGTGTACAAGAAGGTTAGTGGGAGCGCTATATCATTCCTTATATTATATGTTGATGACATATTACTGATAGGGAATGATGTTCCTATGCTATAGTCGATCAAAATTTGGTTATCTAAACACTTCTCCATGAAGGACTTGGGTGAGGCATCCTATATTTTGGGGATAAAGATCTATAGAGATAGATCTAAAAGGATGCTGGGCTTGACCCAAGGAAAGTACATTGACTCGATGCTAAAGAAGTTTAGCATGGAAGATTCCAAGAGAGGTCTCATGCCGATGAGCCATGGAATACATCTCTCCAAGAAACAGGCCTCAAAGACACCTGAGGAGAGAGACCGTATGAGTAAGATTCCTTATGCTTCCGCAATAGGATCTATCATGTACGGTATGATATGTACTAGACCAGATGTCGCTCATGCACTTAGTGTAACCAGCAGATATCAGTCGAATCCAGGAGAAGAGCATTGGAAGGCAGTGAAAAACATCCTAAAGTACTTAAGAAGAACTAAGGATGTATTTCTTGTCTACGGTGGGTCTGAATTGAAACTAGAGGGCTATACAGACTCAAGTTTTCAAACGGACCAAGATGACAGTAAATCCGTTTCAGGGTACGTGTTTACCTTAAACGGTGGCGCAGTGAGTTGGAAGAGTTCCAAACAGCAAACAGTTGCTGATTCGGTGACAGAGGCAGAGTACATAGCTGCAAGTGAAGCTGCAAAGGAAGCTGTTTGGATGAAGAAGTTCATAACTGAACTTGGAGTGGTTCCTAGCATTAGAGGAGCAGTACCTTTATTCTGTGACAACAACGGAGCTGTTGCGCAGGCTAAGGAACCCAGGTCTCATCAGAAATCCAAACACGTGTTGCGGCGGTTTCATTTGATTAGAGAGATCATTGAAAGAGGAGATGTCACCCTGGAGCGTGTGGACTCTCAAGACAACATTGCAGATCCATTTACTAAAGCTTTAACACAACATCAGTTTGATCGTCACTTAGAGAAGATGGGTATTAGATACCATGGCGATTGGCTTTAGTGCAAGTGGGAGATTGAAAGTAGTATGCACACAAGCCAATCATATTTGATATGATGTAGCATATACTTTGTAATCTTATTCATTTATTAATAAAGGAATTGATTTTCTTAAAAGGCATTTTATATTATCTACATAGTGCTGTTATATTAAATGTGATAAACCCATAGTTTTGAGCAATGCTTTTAGAATCATGATGGTGATCATGCTAATGAGATCTAAATTCAAGATAGCTCACAAACTAAAATTGTTCCTAATCGTTGGATTACTAAATTGGGGATTAGTGAATCCGGATAGATTAGTACATACGTTGTTTGCTCTTAGGAAGAGGATGATTGATCTCATAATCATATGTGTGGAGACACTAAAGCAAGTATGTAGGTGCTTATTAGAGAATAAGTTCACTGAACGTGACTCGCTAAGGAATACCTAATGGAGTTTTACTCGCCTGTCAATAGGAATTCCTCTAGTGATAGTAGTACAAGTGATCCTTGGACTTGAGATCATCATAGTATCTTGTGTATGATGAGTTATACTTTGACATGTCCCTTAAGACCTTGTGGGTATATCAAAGGGTATGATTGGGTATAATTAGTTGTACATGGAGATAGGTGAATGATCAACAAAGAATCTACCTCATCTAGTAAAAGATGTGAATGTCCTATGTGATTCGATAAATGATAACTCAGTAGTCCTTGGCCAAGGCAGAATGAAATTAGAAAGGAGTTTCTAATTTACATTATTTAGAGTTATGCATTTGGGAATCGAAATACATATAATTAAATAAAATAAGACTTGACAGTAAATCCATGTCTTATATTTAATTGGGACATTGTATGGTAGAAGGATTGAATTGTACGGTAACTATCTACTCAAAGGTTCTTTTGTGATTGATGTTGAAATCTATATTATCTGGAAAGTCGTTGATCGCTAAGGGGGCTTACCCTTATTGTAGAATAAATATTATTTATTTAAATGAATTAAATAGTTTAATTTATTTATTTAAATAAGATTAGAATTGTTCTAATTGATTTATTCACAACCGGTTTAATATGGAGAACCTAAAGGGTCACACCGCAAAAGAAAAATATTTATTTAAGAAGTAAATGGCATAATTGTAATAATAAGTTAAGTGTATTTAATTTAGTCTATGGAGATAGAATAAATTAAATAGCTTAATATTTATTATTTAATATTTTGGAAATATTAAATATAAATTAATAAGAGGAGTCTTATTATTATTACTTTTACTATTATTTAATTTCTAATAGGGATTGGGAATTAATTAATAGAAGTACTCTCCCATGGATTCCTAATTGGATTAGGAGCATTATTAATTAAAGGAGTTTAATTATAATACAAACCCTAATCCTAAATTGTCTAGGGAAGGGTTATTCCTACATCTATAAATAAGAGGGGTCTTATCATAGATTAGGGTTACACACTCTTGCATTAGATTGTGGAGAGCAATTTCTATAGAGATAGAAACTAGGGTTTTGCCAAATACCCAACTTCTTGAATACTTGTTCTTCCTTGGTGGATCACCTCTAGAGGCCAAACACTTGGGTGGCTAACGTTGATCAAAGGAAGGAATCACACCGTAGCATTCGAGGAGAACACGAAGGACTAGGAGTTGAACTTGTACCCGAGGAAGCTTTGTTCTACGAGGGTATAATTCTTATTCTCTTTCTCTTTCGTTTATATCGTTAATTGAGCACATAGATTGATCTTGGTGATGGTTTGTATAAAATTTTTAAAATCTGATTTTATCGCGCTTCCGCACTATTTATGTAATTTGATTACATGTTCGCGCTATATACAAACCTAACATCTGAAGGGTCACTTAATTCACTTATAAATAAATGGTGATGATTGTCATTCAATTAATTCAATTTTTTAAGTATTCTATCATTCTAGTCTTCATGATAACATAAGTTATACATAGTTTTATTTGAGAGAGATAAGAGCATAAATTTTGGTTCGTTGTGTATACTATTTGGAGTGCTACTATAGTATACGTTGTCATTGTATCCTGGGAGACAAGTGCTATTAACTCTGAGCACCGTAAGAAGGGCATAATTGTCTTAAGGACATAGTACCGAGTATTAGCCTTGACATACAATTTCTGCATTTACAAGTTTGGTTCAACAGATAAGTTTATATATATATATATTCTCAGTTTCATGTTATTATATAATTGCAAATATATATTTCTAACTATATAAATACTTTCCCTAACAATACCATGCTCTCATTAAGAAAGATGAGAGTAAGGCACTTTCGCTTTGCAAAAATCTTCCAGAAGAGGAAGGTCCTATGCACGTAATAACCATACACAAGGACTCAGTCCTCCATGTTGCCTTATACTCCATGCAGGTGAATTTAGTAGACAAATTGTTGGCTAAGTTGTCTAAAGACCATAAGTCAATGATCATGCGTGCAAATGCCGTTGGAAATACCGTTCTCCACGAGGTGGCCACTTACGACGAATTTCTATCCGTCGCTAAATGGATGCTGCTACAACCCCGGTTACTAACTGCACTGAACGACAACAAGGAGACGCCTCTTTTTCGTGCAGCCCGTTATGGCAAAATGAAGATGTTCAAGTTTCTTGATGAGCAGTAGAACCAGATTTCTAAGGAAGAAGAAATGGCGAAGGAATTTCACAAGAAGGGTGATGGTAGTACTGTACTTCATGCAGCCATTGCCATGGACGAAGCTACCGTAAGACTGCAGGGGGCCATGCCCCCCCCCAAGATTTAAAATTTTTTTTAGGACTATGGCCCATAGCCCACTTATTTTGTAATTTGCCCTAATTATGATAATCATCTTCTCCAATTCATATCTCCATCCGCCGCCCCCATCCGCTAGACTGCTAGAGTCCGTCATCTGCTAAAGTCTGTGTGCTAGACTGCATCAAACCTTCAACAAAAGTGATCTTCCGTCTTACAAAAGGTAATAACTATTAACTAATGTTCTAATAAGGTATACATATATAATTATATACATACATACTGACATAGTGACATACATATTAACTTTCTTTAACTATTAACTAATGTTCTAATGTTCTAATTTTTTAACTTTCTTTAAATTCAGTTGATTCCCAAAAAAATCTTGAATTAATTGTTACAGTGCTTGAATTGAGTTCATATATATTATAATTATTTTATTTACCAACATATTTTTAAATTAATTGTAATTTATGGTGTGATACTAGCCTACTAGGAGCTACAACCTACAAAATTGGATATGTATTAAATAATGGAATGACTTGGCAAAAAATGATGATATATTGATATCATTTCTGATTTCCCCATCAGAAGGAGCTGAATACGTATTGAAAGGCTTTGAACTCGTTGATATATGATAATTGCACATTTGCACTGGTAAGTCCATTTCCCCATCAATTCGATCTTTGTTTTTTTTCTGTGTTATAATTTGTCATTGGCTCATTGCGTTGTGCTGTTTGATTTGCTTTTATAATTATTGAGATTTATATGATTTGATGATTATCTCTATGCACAATGATTATCTCAGTTTTTATTTTTTGTTTTAGAATTATAGGAAAATCACATACTATTGATTCATTTTTCAAGAGAAAACAATCAAATCATGTTGACACGTCTCTGCTTACCCTTGAGCCTAATGTTCAAACATCTCTGCCTACCCCTGAACAAGAACAACGTCCTCTAAAATCACCAAGAATTGAAGGTAAAAAATGTGATATTAATTATTTGGAGCGTGATCCTGAAAAACGTATTGAAATATGGAAATGTCGAGGTGATCTACTTGATGAAGTTCGACGAGCTTACATCAATTACGGTCCTTTATCTGGATCTAAAAAGCATCCTCGCCGCTTTCAATCATCATGGTTCAAGGTATTTCCATCTTGGTTAGAGTATTCCCCTTCAAAGGATGCCGCATTTTGTCTACCTTGCTATCTCTTTAACAAAGAAGGTGCACAACATGGGCAAACTACTTTTTCAAATGAGGGATTTAATAGTTGGAAGAAAGTAAGGGATGGGAAGAATTGTGCATTTTTGAATCATGTGGGAAAAGATCCAAATTCATTACATAAAATTGCTCAAAAATCATGCGATGATCTAATGAATCAATCACAACATATTCAAAACGTTTTTGAGAAACAAACTTCTGAACAACATGCAAATAATCGGTTGTGACTTAAAGCTTCAATTGATTCAATTCGTTATCTTACCCTCCAAGGTTTGGCTTTAAGAGGTCGTGATGAAAGCAAAAGTTCCATCAATCGTGGTAATTTTCTTGAATTGATAAGCCTTTTTGCTGAGCATAATGAAAATGTCGCAAATGTTGTATTAGATAGGGCTCCTCAAAATGCCTCATATACGTCATCCCAAGTCCAGAAAGAGATTTTACTTGTACTCAATGAAAATCAGAAAGGCAATTTGTGAGGAGATCGGCGATGCAAAATTTTGTATTCTTGTTGATGAAGCTCGAGACCAATCAAAAAAGGAGCAAATGGCTATTGTTATTAGATTTGTTGACAAAGATGGTTTTATTCGGGAGCAATTTTTTGGTCTCATATATGTATAAGATACGAAGGCGTTAACTCTAAAGAACGAGATATTTTCTACTATTTCCCGTTATGATCTTGACTTTCACAATATTTGAGGTCAAGGATATGATGGATCAAGTAATATGCAAGGTGAATGGAAAGGGTTACAAGCTCTAGTTGCTAATGAATGTCCGTATGCATATTATGTCCATTGTTTTGCTCATCGTTTGCAATTGGCATTAGTTGCAACAGCTAGAGAAGTTAGTTTTGTACATCAATTTTTTTCAAAATTAAGTTTTATTGTAAATATTGTGGGCGCTTCTTGTAAACGTAACGATGAATTGAAAGTTGCCAAATCTTCCGATATTGCTCATTTAATTTCTATTAAAGAGCTTGAGACTGAGACATGAATGAATCAAATTGGTACTTTACAAAGGGCTGGAGATACACGACGGGGTTCTCACTTAAGGTCTATTTCTAGCTTGATAAAGATGTTTAGTGCAACTTGTCAGGTTTTATTGAACATCATTGATGATGGAACTTGGGATCAATGTGGAGATACTGATTCGGCTTACACTTCTTTGACTTCTTTTGAGTTTGTGTTCATTTTGCATCTTATGAAAGCAATTATGGAAATCACTGATATGCTTTCTCAAGCTTTGCAGCGAAAGTCCCAAGATATTTTAAATGTTATGCACCTTGTAAAAACCACAAAGAAACTTATTCAGAAGTTGAGAGAAGATGGATGTGATACTGTCATAGTGAAGGTGAAGTCTTTTTATGAACGACATACAATAAATGTCCCAGATTTAGATGCTTTATATATTGAGAGAAGAGGTCGAGCTCGACATCAACAAGATAAATTTACAGTGATTGAACATTATCGAATTGATATATTTACAACTATAATAAACTCTCAGTTGCAAGAGCTAAATAATAGGTTTAGTGAGCATGCAGTGAAGTTACTTGTTCTCAGCTCTACATTGGATCCTCAAAATGGGCATACGTCCTTCAGTATTGATGATATTTGTAAGCTTGTGGATGAATTTTACCCCAAAGACTTCACAAAACATGAGAAAGAGGACTTAAGGATACAATTGCAACATTACGAGTTTGATGTACTCCAACATCAAGAATTTCAAAAGTTGTCCACTATTTCTGATCTCTGTCAATGGCTGGTGAAAACTAGAAAGTCAAAAATATATCCACTAATCGATAGACTGATCAGGCTTGTTCTAACTCTTCCAGTTTCTACTACAACTACAGAACGTGCATTTTCTGTGATGACCCGAATTTTCAGAAAAATATTAAAATAAGAATTTAATAAATAAAGTTCTTATTTGGTGGTAGGTGATGTGATATTATATTGCATAAGTGAATACGTTCTATGCAATATGTGATTTTTGTAAATAATAAATATATTATTATTATATATTTATTATTTCATGTAAATAAATTGTAGAATCAATTTATTAAGAAGAAATGAGATGAGTATAGTTTATGATGAAGGAAATTATTAAAATAATTTATAATATTAAATTATTTTAATATAGTAAATTGGTGGTATTAAATATAATAATATTAACCTCCATTTTATTGGGTGAAATGTATGCATGTTATGTAATATAGTGAATATATTATTATAATTGCTATAGTTAAATAAATTATGAGAAAATAATTTATAGAAGAAAAAAAGAGAGAGAGAAAGAAAATACTTGAATATATTATTATATATTTGTTTGATTTGAAATAAATTGTGGGAATCAATTTATTTAAAGAGATGGGTAACTTTAAAGATACAAAACTTTTGTACCTATTAATGAACAAATTAAAATAATTTATAATATTAAATTATTTTAATAGGAGTATGATGTAAATAAATTGTTAGAAGTAATTTATAGATGGATACTAAATTTAAATTATATTATGAAATAATATAATTTGATTATAAAGTCTTGTAATGAATTTGTTATGAATTAAATTTCATGAGCAAGTTAATTCACTTAATTAAATCAGTGAATTAAGGTAATATTTCAATTATGGTTAAATATATTAAAGTAATATATTTAATGAATAGGAATAAATTGTTGAAGAC
Organism: Aralia elata; assembly: GCA_034770075.1. NCBI lineage: Eukaryota > Viridiplantae > Streptophyta > Magnoliopsida > Apiales > Araliaceae > Aralia > Aralia elata. Next base: position 78,658,313 of record CM068378.1, read on the forward strand.
AATTTATGGGAAGAAGAAGATGATTAAATTTAAATATACAAAATTTGTTTATATTAGCTAATTAAATTAAAATAGTTAATGTGACAATCCGAATTTTGTAGAAATTATTTTAATGAAAATTAAATAAGAATTTTGTAAATAAAATTCTTATAATGTGATGGAGAGAATAAATATATTTAATATGTATATTGGTACCAAGCCAATGAATTAAATTAATGTTGAATAATGGTTAAGTATATAATAAATATACCTAATATATGAATAAATTGTTTGGAAGACAATTTTTGGAAGGAACAAGGAAATATAAATTGTATAGATTGAATGAGTTATTTAAAATAATTAATAAAGAAAATATTAATTATTTAAATTATTGATTCATTACAGTAAATCTTTGGGAGTAAATATAACAATATTATATATATATATATATATATATATATATATATATATATATATAAAGAAAATAAAGAAAGAAAGAAAGAAAGAGATTAATAAGCAAAGCTTATCCTTATTCTCCTAGCGGGCAAAGAAAGAAACATGAAGCATGACGTGGGAGTACTAGAACATAGATTAGTGGAGGCTCCTTGAATATGTATTATATATGTACTAGTTATATGCACACACGGATATAAAATTTCAAACAATTTATGAAAGGAAGGAATCAAAATGGTGTAGCGGCAAAATTCTCCTAAAATGCATGCATGTGGGTCACAGAGTAATATTTACAGTAAACTAGCATTAGTGGGAAAGGAACTTTAAATTAATGAATTAACAACCCACCCATGAGAAATTAAATTATATATTATATATTTAATATATAAATAATTGTTTGAGATTAAGTTATGGAGATAATGAGGTAATTCCATTTAATTATACACTATAGATTGTATAATTTAAATAAGTTATTTAATTTGAAGTGAAATGTATAGGTTAAATAAATTGTTTTGAAACAATTTATGGAAGGAATGAGAAATTTAATTTGATTATACAACACTAATTGTATAAATAATTAAATGACTTATTATTTTAAGTAACAGTTCTTTACACTAAAAGTGCTAATTTTAATTATGAAATTAATTCAATATTTAGCGAAATCATTTTATACATGTTTATAAATGTATAAATTACCAAATTGTGAGTTATTGGAATTACATGTATTGAAATAGCACAATACAAGAATAAAATTGTGAGTGGAATAATGGATGTATTGTATATATACGTACATTCCAAGTAGAATGCTGAAAATTTCATTATATATATATACTATATGTATTAGTATATACATAAAATGAATTGGGATGCTATTAATAAATATTATGCATTATGAATACATTATAATAATGTATATATTCATGTTAGTGAATCAAGAATGCTGAGTCATTTTAAGCATGAGGTGGTAGCTTTTAAGGTTGGAAAAAGGACGCTAATCAACCATATAATTAAGAGAGCTCTGTATTTTCATAGTCTTCTGATGGCACTAAAGGACAAAACAGAGGAATGGGCACTAAATATAGCATATATGTATGTACCAGTCTCTGAGAAAATCTCATGGACTCCATAAGACTTCACTGTCCTATATCTCCCACCTCATAGATCACTCTGTTTTCGAAATCCTTGAATATTGCCAAATTCATACATGCTCGTTTGGTAAAACTTGGTTTAAATAAGCATACAACCGCTGTATTGATTTATATTCCAAATTCGGCACTGCTAAAGATGCTTTACAAGCACTTGATGACATAGACAATAAAAATGTGTATCTTGGAACATATGCTTGAATGTATTTGTTCAATCTCGTGAAACTGTTGTTGCTTCTTTGGAAAGGATTAAATTACGCTTGCAGGTCGTGCGGCAAATAGAATTGTACGAATATTAATATTTTGAGTACGCGAATTTGGATAGAACCGATAGTGTTTTCTTTTGAAGATTATACAAGAATAATTGAAGATCGAACGAGGTAGACCAACGAATGAGATTGTGTAAATGATGCTTGATAAGCATATAGCGAATTACGAAATCAAAGGCAAGTTTTTCAGTTCCTTTGTGTTATGTGATCTTGATATTATATGAGACTTTCATAAATATGCTAAATTGTACTTTGTGCTTGTTAAGTTGTGAAAGTCAACTTATGACTGAAATTGATTGAGTTTGGAACTCAGTCTTGATGTGATATGGGATATGCTAAACATATGAATTATATTGTTTAGAATTATGATAATCATGATATATGAACTGAGCATGAAATTATGTGCTATGTGAAGCATGAAAACTGTTAAATTTGCTGAGCTGTTGAGCTCAATCTTGCAAAAATAAACTTTTTGCAGGTTAAGGATACAATGCGATATTATTTGTCATCTGATGACATGGATTAGAAGACGTGCAAAGGAATATATTTTCTTTATTTAGAAATTGTATTGAATCACGATGATGGTTCTTGCGATGTGTAAATAGACATTATGTAAAGTTTAAAATATTCAATAAATAAAGAATATCTGTTCTGATTACATTGTGATGATTACTTTGTAATATAAAGCTCTATAGTGATAATACTATATAAGAATGAATTCGTATTGAGGATTGAGTTGTACATACTCATATCTACTCTGATAAAATGAACCATAGAATAAAAATGATTTTTAAATCTGTAATCGTAAAGGTTGCGATTCAGGGAAAAGAAAGAAAGAAAGATATAAATTAAAAGTTTTTAATTATTCCGCATTTTTAGCTATTTTAACATTGAATAATGTTTTAAAGCTAGAACAAGATGGTATTAACGCACAAGGTCGGGAATAGAAATAGTCCCGATTTTGGGGGCGTTTCATTTTCAGCTATGAGTCATGTCAAATATGAACTTCGAAACAAGATGGAGGATGAATATCTTACAAATTCTCTTATTGTCTACATTGAAAAAGACATTGCAAAACAGTTCAGTACAGAATCAATCATAGATGGATTTCGTGATTTGAAAGAACGTCGGGTGCAATTCTGACGAAGCTTTGATATGTTCTAAAAGACTTTTTTGCTATATTTTGTTGTCTTTGTCAAAGCAAGTTCTATTATTATATTATCTTTGTACTAAGTAAAAATATGATTTGTAATGTTAGAACTTTACTTTTTAGTGATGAATATATATTATGTTGTTAAAAAAATTTTTACCCTCCCCCCCAATCACAAATCCTGGCTTCGTCCCTGGCCATTGCAGCTGAACATTTTGGTATGTGTTTTTTTTCTTCTAATTAGTCCCACTAATTCTTACTTCATTATTTGATTTATATTTCTTAGTTATGTCACACAGATTCTTCACTTTATCATAAAGTTCTCGTATATGACACTCGATACTAGGACAAGGATATGAGTACCAGACGCTTTATTTTAATGTAAAGAATTGACAAAATTAAAGAGTACTCATGTCAAGCTCTTCAAAATACCGTCTTCACCCAGACATTTATATAGCTTTCAATTTGGGACTAATCCCTTTCAACACACTTTTCACTAAAAAATTTCCCAATAAACAGTTAACGATAAATATATTGTTTTTAATGGTGAGATCAACAACACAATTATTTGTAAGAAGTATTATTGTGTTGTTAAATGTATTATTTTTTGTTAATAAATATCTATTAGGGGAATTGGATGGAAAATGTAATTTGGAGAAGCCTGATCCTTTAATTTGGTGACTGCCAAAATGTGGGTGTATGTAAAGTTTTGAATGGTTCAAATATGTTTATTTGTTATTACTATAATAAAGTTATTAACATATGTCATCAAAACAAATTACTCCTCCGTCCTCAAAAGGATAACTAAAGGTACAATTATTTTTGTCTTTAAAAGAATGAGATAAAATACATAAAGTGAATGGTAATTATGTCATTTAGTGGGATCTACTAGTATAAAAAATAAAATTACTCATCACTTTTATAATTCTTGTAGGACCATTAAGGAGAAATTTGAAGTTTTATTTATTTTACTTTTACTTTTCTTAATATGTGTAAAATTTATACTTTATTCATCTTTTTGAAGACGGAAGGAGAAAAATATACATACCGACCCATTGCTCTAAGGATACGGCTCCTCTGAAGTTTCTAAGGTAATTCAAAATTTGGAGTTCCTTAAATCTAGACCATTTATTTTAAATCTAAGATTAAGATATTATCACATCATTCTTACGCCCTGATTAATGGAGAAAAGATAGGGATGAAAAAAACTAACGCCCTGATTAAGGGAGAAAAGATAGGGATGAAAGAGAAAGTGGGAGTTGGTGGATGACTAGACTATTTTACGATTATTAGTTATAACTAATAATGACATGGTGTTATTTTAACACATGACATTAAATGAATGGTCTATATTTAAGCAACTCCAAATTTTAGATTATACTAGGAACTCCAAATTTTAGCTTTAGTATCATCAGACTTATTCAAAAAAAAAAATTATATTTTAACCGGTTCTGGTTAAGGTGAATCAACTTCACCCTAGTAAGTTCTATAGTTTATTTTTGCATTTATTATAAAAAAAATTACATTGATAAGTTATATGATTTTTTATTATAATGATTAATGCAATATTTTCTATACTTAATGTAATGAAAAATTATATATATAAACTTACTAGGATGAAGTTAGTACCAACTTCACCCTAACCGGATCTATTTCAACTATAATAAAATTTATTTTTTGCTAAAAAAAAAAAAACCAATCGAGCAACTCCTTTTTTCCAGATTTTTATTTGGTCTAATGGTAAAAGTGTCCTTTCAAGTTGTGATCAATTTCAGTTTAACCCTTTAAGTAGCAAAATTTCAATTGAGTCCTTTAAGTGATCAATTTGATTCAATTGAGTTCTTCATGACAAAAATTTCGATTGATTCGAAGCCAATGTCAAGAGTCATTAACGGAATCAAATAGGTCCCTTGAAGGACTCAATTAAGAATTCTATCATTTAAAGAGCTAAATTAAAAATTAAGTGACAACTTGGAGCGATAATTTTTGTCATTCAACCTTTCTATTTTATCTTAAATTTTCTTTTTCTTGAAATGTTAACAGAGTTGGCCATTTGGATTGCGAGAAAGTACGAATATTTATACGACAAAAAAGGTGCTGATAAACTGACTGCTCTCCAACTTCTTGCATGCAATCCATTAGCATTCGAATTTCGTGGTAAAGGATGGCTAAAAACTTTTATGGACTCTTGTAAGTTTTGAACCCATTGCTCCACAAAGATAATAATTATTCTATATTATATATAGATACATATATATATATATATATATATATATATGTATATATGTGTGTGTGTGTGTGTTCGCGCGTGCGTTTATGGGAAAATGTTATGTACCTTAGTCAAGCTTGTGTAAGACTATTTAACAAAACGACATAGTTTTATTGTTTTAGGGTTAATTTTTTTATTTTTGAGTTTTATAATAATAATAAAAAAAAATCTTTAATCTTGAGTTTTATACAAAATTAACCCGAACCTGGGTGATCTATCCATGACCAGGATGAAGTTTGGGTGAAACTAAGTGGAGGTCCGAATCGACTGATGTTAAGTAGTCTTAGCCAAACTTAATTAAAACATGTCTTAAATTATATTTTTCCTATATATATATATATATATATATATATATATATATAGGACATTATTATTATTATTATTCTCTAACAACCTAATACCACAAATTTGGTGCTTTAGGTATCAAAAATAATGAAGATGAAGATGGTAGTTATCTGCTTAAAGGTATATAAACTTTCAATCCTACTATTGGTTTTTCTTTTCCTCTTTCCATCTCCGGTCCAGGTGCCAATATACAATGGACATTCTAGCTAGCTTTTTTAATTTCATATATATTTTGTCAAGTAATGCTAGGTAACTGACAAAAATTGTTCAGTTTACCTAGACAAAAACATTGATATATAAATTACACAATACATGTCATCAATATTTTGTCTACATAAAACCTGGGATTATTCTATTTTTGTCATCTCTGGTATGATAAATAACAATTTGGTAAATAATAATTAAATTACATGTAATGCCTTGTCATATTTATTACTGACTTTGTAAGTTTGGTTTCTCTTGGAAAAGTTACATCACATTACAGCGTACCCTTGTTTGAGGTGCACAAATTCTTCAAGTTTTACATGCATGTTAATAAAGTTGAACTGTCCTTCCAAGTTGTCAGTCAATTATGAAGTAATCCTTTAATACCAAAGTGAACATTTACCTCTTTATAGTAGCCACTTCTTGTTAATTCTATTGATTAGGTTGACTTTTTTCTAATTTCATTTCACGTGCTAGTCATAGTATATTTGTTATTTGATCATGGAAATATTATTCACATTAATAACACTAGAACAAATTGAGTATTTTACATAGTCGATGACAAAGATATCACCATTAACAAGAGCATGACTAGCATGTGAATAAAATTAGGGGAAAGTCGACCCAATAAACATAATTGAAACGAACTGATAACTATAAGGAGGTAAGTGTTTACTTTGGCAATTGAGAGGTTAAGTTGAAATTAGTTGAAAATTTGGAGAGACATGTGTAAGTCTGCACATTATTAATATATAATAAATTTTTTTACTTTAGTACGCTTAGGAAGGACAAAATTGTGCAACCTTAATTTGCCTAGGTGGTAGTTAAAGATTATATGGATTCTATGAAGTTGTCCCACATCTTACTACCTTTCAAGGAGTTGCATTTATATAGTAAGAGAATTTCGATGACCTCTATTATACAATTACAACTGCTGTTATACAAAATGCAACTCATTCCTATAAACTTGACACGTTGTAAGTCTGAGACAATTTCATGAAATTTAAATTCAGTAAAGGTTGGCCTAACATAGATTTAATTTCATTAGATTATTTTTAGGTTATGAAATTACATACATCCATGACCAAAAAGTTTTTCTTTACATATTTTAGAATTCAAATTTTGCTATCATATTCTCTCTCTCATCTATTGTCCCATCCGATGTATTGCTCTCCACGTAGTTACAAAGTAGTTACAGATAATTAGATAATGATTAAGTGACAACAATATATAGAACTAAGGCAATAGATGAGATAGATAATATGAAAACAAAATTGTACTCCATATATAACTGTCTTAGATATAGCTTATAGTCTTCTCATCATTTTTTGTCCATGCAGCGCATAAAGAAAGTCATTAGACCCCACTTCCACAAGCACACAAACAAAGACGGTGAAACTGCTGAAGAGCTATTAGCTCTCAACAAGGAAGCCCTTCGAGATAAATCCCAAGAATGGCTAATGCGTACGGCAGAAAACTGCTCAATTATTGCGGTACTCATTGCCACCGTTGCCTTTGCAGCAGCCTACACAGTACCTGGAGGTTCAAATCCAGACGGTTCACCAGTTCTTCTTAATCAAACTTTCTTCGTCATATTCACCATCGGTGATGTCCTTTCGCTTACATTCTGTTTCAGTTACGAGAATTTAAGCAAGCGCTTCCACAGAAGCTAATGCTAGGCATTACATGCCTACTCTTATCTGTGACCATGATGATGTTGGCATTTGCAGCAACAGTTATTCTTATGATCCGTAATAACGAACAGTGGACAAGAATAGCCTTATACACTGTTCCATTTCTCCCTGTCACAGTTTTCGCAGGCGTTTACATGCCACTTTATTTGTCTCTCATGGGAACTTTCAAGCGCACTCTCATAAAAATAGGGTCTTATTTTCCTCGGTCTAACTGCAAAAATATCGATCAATCGTTGGGTGAGAAGAATAAAACTGAAGCCGATGTTCCAGTCGTCTACACTACCACAAAGTCTTCTACAGCTGAAAGTTCCCATTGTATTGTTTGAAATTCTGAATCGTTGATCTCACTTGGTAGTTTTTCTACAAAAGCAAATGCCATTATGGAATTGGTGATATTTACATGTTGTGTGATATTTACAATAATTGTATGAATAAGGTGATGAAACAATATTTGTATAAATAAAGTTTTTCTAGTGTGCCTGAATGGAACTTTTGTCCTTCAATTTGCCACAGAGTTCTACAGTCAACTTTCCATTGCAAAATTGATGCATCAATTCCTCTGGGTTAATAGCACTTTCGTCCCTCAAAATTTCACCCATTTTATAAATGAGCCACAAAGCAGAAACACTTGCATATACAATGGAATTAACCCAAAATAAAGTTAAGTAAGCGTGAAGGAACCTAATGGGTGATTCTGTGATTCTGTGATTTTTTTTTATTTATTTTTTTACTGAAATGTTTACATGTACATAGCACATGATCGAAACATACGGTTTGATTGTATAATTAAAAACACAATTTGATTTGTTCGGTTCAACCATGTAAAAAATTAATACTGTAGTTTTATAAGAAAACAATTGTAAGGACATCTTACATAACTTAAATTTGCTACTATTATTAAAATAAAGTGTAATTAAATGTCAAGTATAAGTATTTTATTATTAACTAGCTAACATAATTCTAAAAGGAAACTATTTTCTAACTAGGATTATCTATCCTAATATTTAGTAGATAGCTCCTATTAATAAAATATAAGTATAAACAAACTATAAAGTCCTACTAATTTCCATATTTATTTTTTATTTTCAAAATCTAAACGAAATCATTTTAATATTGAATACTAGGATTTTAGAAAATTTGATTTGAAAATAACAATGTACGAGCTCATGGAAAATGGGTTATTATGTTAATTATTAAGATAATCATGTTGGTTTATGGTATTTTGGTTTTAATGATGACAAATTGATTTCTTGACTTTATAGCGTTTATTTTGTTGATTCCATAAAATGATTAGTGTTGCACACTAGTTAATTAAACCTACTATATAGCTGCCCATTGTTTAATTAAAATATTCCAAAAGTGCCTAACATGTTTCTCCATAATTTAAGTATGTTGTCCATGCTATTTGCTCAATCCGTAGCCAATATCATTTCATGAGTTGCTTTTTGTTTATTAATTATAAGTCATCCTCTCCCACTTTTGATGACCATGCTTAGAATAAATATTGATCATGCCCTCCATTACAATAATCATAAAGTTGTCCATCTCTCTTACTTTGGACATCATCTCATGGGCATGGTTCCATTACGCATATTAAAGTATATTACTACCCATTATCTTCATGTGCATGCTTCCCCATTTAATTCCTTTATGGTCCCAAGTTCTATTCCAACGGTAGGAATATTCAGCATACATGCCTGAAACACTCTCTCTCTCTCAATAAATAAATAAATGGCTTACACATGGTCTCATATGGATATTTATATATTAGCTCTCATCTCCCGACATTACTCTCATCCTCTCCCAATATCCCAACATTTGATCATGGGAAGGATTTATTTAAATCATTGAGTATGCTGTCCATTCCCATGATATTACTTTTTAACTATTCTATCATTGTTGCCTAGCATGAATGCTTTAATGCAAATAAGTTTATGACTGCCCATCAAAGGATTCGGCTGAAGCTGCCTAACATTTGATCATGGGTAGGAATTGTTTATTCCATATTGCTGCCCATTACTTATTTAATTTCTTTGGCACCATGCATCTCTATCACGAGGATGATTCCCATATTTAAATTAATCAAGCCTAATGCTTCCCATTACTTGATTCACTCAGTTTTGCTGGAAACAAGTTTTAAGAATTCTGCTGAGAGTCACGAGTGCTAAAGTTGACCATCATTTCCCAACAAATTCCTTAGCAGACCAAGCTTCACAAAAACGGGAAGATTATATTCAGCAACATCCATGTCTTTCTCCAACGACTAGATATAATTCTTCTTTATAAAAGTTTATCAGTCATTTGCTTACGGGTAGCGAAGAGAGGGGAACAGACACAAAAAGACAAGAGCCTCAAAGAAAAAGTTTCTAGCAGATTATTCTTACATATTTGATTTTTGAAATTTAGGAGAATAATTTCTCGTTCATGTCTCTGCTGATCTTGGCCATATTAATTGAGGATTTCATGGGATTAGTTTCTATATAGCCGTTGGAGGTTGTGCTATAAAATCATCCTACCTCTCGGCTATTGGGGACAACTTAGCAGAGCTCAAATCAGTCTTATATAGTTCATCATATTAGCTTTCTAAGTTACCTTCCAGTAACCCAATTGTATTGCTCTCATATTTACTGCTGGAAAAGTATTATGTTGTAATCAAAATCATTGTTCCAAGTGTAAGCCGTGTGTGGCTTGTTCTATCTAGTTCTAGATAGGGTGTGTTCTTGGATAGCTTTCAAGGTTGCAGTGGGGCAAGAGTCTCAGTGGTGAGAAGGATTGCAGTGGTGCATAGGGACATGAGTGTCCATCACGGACGAAAGCTATAAAGAACATGGAAGTTATCTTGTATTAAATTGAATTAAAGTTTAATAAAAAGAGTCTCCAATACCAATTGGTATTGGACGTGGAGTAGGCCACTAGATTAGAGTATTGGGGCCGAACCACGTAAAAAATCTCGGTGTGATTTCTTGTTTTATTCAGTTCTGAATTACTTTTATTTTTCTGAAAAAAGTATTTTGTTGCTCTTGAATATACACTAATTCAGACACCAATTCAGATAGGGTATAACTGTCCGTTCATATCATCACGAAGAACATATACTAATTCAGATAGCAATTCAGACAAGGTATCACTGTATGAATTTTCTGCAGAAAGTTATTTTAAAAATTTATCATTGTGGCTCATTAAACCTATTCACCCCCCCTCTAGGTGTGCTTATCTACAGATTTACATATGGTATCAGAGCCAGATTCTACTAATATTGATCTTTGCAGGTCGTAGGGAAAGATCCTATGGCACACCTAAGCTTTCAAGAAGGACAGTCCACAAGCAGACCACCTTTACTGCTCGGAAGTGAGAATTTCAACTTCTGAAAGTTCAGAATCACTACAACAAAAAAGGCTATCTGCGACCGCCTATCAGCGACCGCGAGCGGTCGCAGATGGCTATTAGCGACCGGGTCCGGTCGCTAATCGCAGTCGCAGATAATCTGGTCGCTGGCTGCACATCGGCGACCAATAACCGCGACCGACGTATCTGCGACCGCCAATAGCGACCGAATCGGTCGCCAGATTGTGTCAGGCGGCGTCAGCTTTAACGTGACGTGGAGCCACATGGCAGCGCCCGGCATCAGCGACCGCATGCGGTCGCTAATAAGAAAATAAAATAAAATTCATTTCCGGTCGCTGATAATTAATAGCGACCGACATCGGTCGCTGATACTAAAATTAAAAAAAAAATATTTTATTTGTTTGTGGATTTTCCAAAAAAATTGACCTGTTATGTACCTGCTTTTATCCCAACACATAGCAATTTATATACAATCCAAATCCATAGGTGCATCCATACAATAAGAACAACACAATAAATATATATAAACATCCATTCATCACAAAAACATAATAAAGTATCGTATCGGCTGAAATTTATATACAAATGAATATAAAACGTCCGTACATTCAGTCAGTAAAAAATAAATAATGGCAAATGTCTGGGCAGCATCAAATATCGTCCGAATGGGGCTGTAACAAAAGAATAACACATGTTAAATATGTATTAGTGAATGTAAAGTTAAACTAAACATGCAAATATAAACATGAAGCTAAACAATGACAGGATTACCTCATCCTGATGTTGTGCTGCTCTAGCCACTGCATCTGCTAGCTCCTCGGGACTCAGGGACTGCAGATGCCCGCCAAGTGTAAGAAGCAGAGTGCGATCTTGACATATAGCTCTCACACAGTCAGCGGGAGTGTGCGGCGTAGGATGACACGAGGACTGAGTAGACTGACTAGCAGAGCTGCCCGTGCCGCTGATAGTCGGTCGTCGTCGTTGTCCTTGGCCTTTGACATAGTTCTTCTTGACAACCGACGCCCTCTCCCACAACTCCTGATCAATCGACGGCCGCGGGGTGCCTTCAGGATAACGCTCGTCCATTAGGCTGTTATAAGTATCCTGTCAGCATTTTAAAAATAAATTAGTTAAAAATAAATATAAAATGCTTAAGAATGACATACATATTTATAAACATATTAAAGTTATAAAAACAAATTACAGCTATCTGGACAGCCTCAGGCAAACCATCGCGGGTGGCCACGTACACATCCAGCCAATTAATAGGCTGATCCTGAGTCCGAGTCTCCTATAAAACATGTCTATATATTAATATATAAACATGTGATATACTATACTAATTATTGACAGTTGTAAAATACGTACCCGTGCAGCAATATGCTGCAGCTGTGATATACTGCCGCCCCTATATGTGCCTTTTGCCTTGGCACCTTCAGGTACACCTGAGGCTCTGTTAGTGGCGGCAGTCTTACGTCTTTTATTCCAGCTCTCACCCCGCCACAGCTCACACATATTAGCCCATATGGTCGGCGCGCACCACCAGGGGCTATGCTCGTGCATGTATTGCTCACCCTCCCCTGGATGGTCGACTGATGCATTATTCAGGGCTTTCTGTCGTTCCTTGTTCAAGTTATCTTTTGTTCGGACGACACACTTTTGCCAGAACAATGTCTGTATTATTGATGCATGTGCGTCGTCCCATCTATACCTCTTCTGCAAATAAAACAACAATAATAATATTAAGACGATGATAATATAATCCAACACTAATAAACAATATTAGTTCATTTTTTGCATTATCTGTTAGAATTAAATAAATTATACCTGAAATTCAGCCCAAACTGCATCCTTATGGGCGAGAGGTGTGCTCGCCCACGTAATCACACCGGCGTAGGCCAGTTCTGTAAGCATAATTGTGAAATGCACTTCACAATCTTGTTATCTTGAAAATCCCTATAATATACAATAATTAATATACATTAAAGATAATATTAGTATATATCTACAACATTAACGATCATATTGGAGATTGGTTATATGTAATAGCTAGATAACGTACGTGCTGTCCGGAGGAGGTCTGATCTGTATAAGAATGCGGTCATCTGGATTACTTGGGGCCTTCGGGACATGATTAGGCCCCCGACCTAAGCCGCGCTTTTTTAGCGGGGCTTCAGAAGACATCTATAAATACAAAATTATATGAAACAACTAAGAAGGAAAAAATATCACCAAAATCACACAAAGGAAATATTAAAAAAAAATTACCCATGCTTCTAATTTATTCTTCATTTTTATTTATTAAAGTTAGTAATCTTTATTTTGGGAAAGAGGGAGTATTAAGGAGAATACATGACTACATTGTCAAGATACATGACTACATTGTCAAGAAAAGGCCATATAAAATTGTTATCAACTGGCTACCACTCTAGAAAAGAAAAGAAGAGAAATGGAATCCAACTTTCGAAAAAAATAAAAAAGATTTTAAGATTTGTTAAAATAATCTTAATATTTCTTTGAACAATCATAACTTAATCAAATTCTAATAAATTTTGTTAAGCACGTCCACTTAGTTTGATGCACTTATCTTCTCAATACAAATAATAATATCTTCTATTACTAAAATGACAGCATAGATTATTTGCAATTTTTAAATTGAGTTTAAAAGAAGAAGAGAAGCTCGATTATGCATTTGTTTCCTATAAATTAATTGTTATCTTTCTCAAAAAAAAAAGATTTTGATTCCACAAAGTACAGACTGTAATATCAGACACACTTTGGTTATTTTAACAATTTTGGAAAACAAAATTTGACTGCTCTAAAGTTTAAATTGAACATAAATAGTAGATGGAAGAATGGTTACATCTCAAAATCAAATTGCCATAATAACGAAACTGAACAATTAATACATGAGCGCATGGGTAGCTTTACCTTAGCTTGTTGCCACCAACAATTGTCTTTGCACATGGGATTTGATTGTTATGGACATGAGCAGAGACAAATTACCATAAATGTTTCTATTCCAGTTAATTCAAAACAATTACATAAAAGCAAAATTACCAAGAATAAATGTCTAACGTAATTGTTCATCGATTACTGAAGCAACTCTATAAATTAAATTTTCAATTTCTCTCTTCCAAATATCAAAAACACAAATAGGGCATTATACTCAGATGATGAAAATTTCAAACAATAAATTTCAGTACAAGGAAAATTTATACAAGGAAACCATACCTGATGGAACGACAGAACGGGGCGACGACGACGACGTGGGCAGGTCCGGCGACGGGGAGGAGGCGGCAGTAGGTCCGGCGACGGGGAGGCGACAGCAGGTCCGGCGTTGGGGCGGCGGCGGCAGCGACGGCGTCTCAGCTCTCTTCTCCCTCTTCTCCCTCTCTTCTTTTTATTTAATTTCTTCTTCGTCTGATGAGATGGCCTGGTTCTGTTCGATTGACTGGGAGTTAAATGCATCAGCGACCGCTATCAGCGACCGGGGGCGGTCGCTGTTTTTCAGTGACGTGGCTTTATTAGCGACCGCATTCGGTCGCTGTTACCAATTTGGTCGCAGTTAGTCTTCCCGCAAACAATTGAGCCAATTTTTTGGGCGGCAAAATTGACTTAGCGACCGAGCAGCGACCGCATGCGGTCGCTGATATTAGCCAGCGACTAGATATATGTTCAGTCGCTAATATCGGTCGCTAGTAATAACATTAGCGACCGGATAGTGCGGTCGCTGAAATATTTGGTCGCTGTTGACCAATTTTCTTGTAGTGAATGATGATCTATCTGAAACGAGACCTATTGGAATGGTGGGTCGTTGAAAATGGTCCTGTCATTCCAAGACACGATGATGGCCAACCTAAGACACTTATGGAAATGGATGCAAACGAATCCTATATGGTATCTTATGATTCCAAGGCCATGAATACACTGCTGAGTGGCATGATTTAGTCAGAAATAGATAAGGTTTCTGCTTGCTCAACTGTTAAAGAAATATGGGACACAATCATCATGAGTCACGAAGGGTCTACTAAAGTAAAGGAGGTCAAGCTGAGCATGCTAATGCATGAATATGAATTGTTCAAATTGGAGAAAAATGAATCAATCAAAGATGCCCAGGGAAGGTTCCTCACATTAATGAACTCTCTAAGTATGCTCAGACGAAAGATCGATCAAAAGGAAATCAACCGAAAGATTCTTAGAGTCATGCCCAAGCGATTTGCTCCAAAGGTTACTACACTTCAAGACTCAACCTCAATCAGTATAATGGAAACCCTCACATTGTTCGGAGAACTTGAAGAGTTTGAAAACCAACTGAAATTGTATGATGAAGAAGATGAGACACCTAAGAAGAAGACTCTGGCGTTGCAAGCTGAAAGTTGCATGGAGAGTGATGACGAAGATTCGGATGAAGAAATAACTTTAATGACCAGAAAATTGAGGGAGCTGATCCGAAAGAAGAATCAATCAAAATTTCCAGCAAAATCTTTCAACAACAGGAAAGACTTCAAGCAAAAGCCACAAGAGGAAAATTGTTTCGAATGTGGAAGGCCGGGTCACTTCAAGAGAAATTGTTTTCAGTTAAAAAGGAAGAACAAAGCAAACAATCCAAAAGGAAAAGCACTAATGACATGGAGCGATGATGAATCAAATCATGAAGATCAAGATGATGAAACCGCTCAACTTTGCTTCACTGGATTAAGCAATGAAGAAACATCCGAGGTAAAGTCCGAACTTGGTGAAATTACTGTTTCAGATTATCTTGTTTTAAAAAATAAAAATATTCGCATAAAAGAGAAAAATGCTCACTTGAAAAGTTGGATAAATGATCTAATGAAAGAAGTAGAAACCTTAATTGAGGAGAAACAAGAGATAGTTAAAGATTGCACATCATGTGAAGTATCCCAGTTAAATGCGAAAATTGGATATTTAGAAAATTATAATAAAATCTTATACAATCCTGGAAACAAATTGAATGAAGAAAACAATAGTCTTAAAAAGGAGAATGATAATTTAAAAGAATGCTTAAAAATGAGGGATGCCTGTATTGATGCTTTTAATGATGGGAATATAGTAAACATGAATAACAACAATGAGGAAGAAATAAAGTTGTTAAAAAGAGATCTTGCAAAATTTGTTCAAGGTGAAGAAAATTTAAAAATAATGCTAGGAGCTCAAAGGTCAAGCCTTGACAAACAAGGAATTGGATACAATCCTGTCAAAAATATAACAAGCACTTCTAATAAAATTAGAATAATAAACAATAAACATAGAAACAAGCCTCTTTATTGCTCACCTTTTGTCACTTACAAAAAATATGGTTCAAAAGGACATTTTGATACTAATTGCAACAAAACAAAAATAAAACAAGTATAGGTAAAGAAAGGAGAATTGATTGATACTAACAAATTCGGACCCTAACAGATTTGGGTACCAAAACAATAATCTACTATGTTGTTTTGCAGGTATGTTTAAAAGCTAAAGTACAATCACATAAATGGGTACTAGACTGTGGGTGTTCTAGACACATGACAGGTGATAGAACAAAATTTACTTCACTTGATACAAAGAAAGGTGGGTCAGTTACTTTTGGAGATGATACCACATGCCAAATCATCGGTAAAGGTAAAGTTGGTAATGGTAAAGTCTCTATTGATAATGTTCATCATGTTGAGGGCTTAAAATATAATCTAATTAGTGTAAGTCAGCTTATGGATAGTGGTCATAAAGTAATCTTTGATAAAGATAAATGTACAATTATTCATGCTTCTCAAAATGTGCCTCTAATAGCCAACAGGGAAGGAAACATTTATACAATTAATTTTGAGAATCAAAATCAAGATATCTGTTTAGCTGCAGTGCAAGATCAAACTATATTATGGCATAGAAGATTAGGGCATGTTCATATAGAGCTGATTAACAAGTTAGCTGCAAAGAACCTTGTTAAAGGCCTACCAAAGCTGAAGTACGAAAAGACAGGTATATGCAATGCTTGTCAATTAGGTAAACAAGCAAAAAATTCTTTTATAAGTAAAAATCAGGTATCAACTTCTTTACCTCTTCAATTATTGCATCTTGATTTATTTGGACCCGAGAGATATGCTAGTTTAGGAAATAATCATTATGCTTTTGTTATTGTTGATGATTTTTCAAGGTTTACATGGGTTTTATTTTTGAAAACTAAAGATCAAGCTTTTGCAGAATTTGAAAAGCTTATAAAGAATGTTGAAACAAAACACAACCTCAAGCTAATTGGTATAAGGAGTGACCATGGTGGAGAATTTGAAAAAGACTTTATACCATATTGCAGTGAGAAAGGTGTTACACATGAGTTCTCTATACCAAGAACACCTCAACAAAATGGTGTGGTGGAACGCAAAAATCGTACTCTCCAAAAAACTGCAAGAACTTTACTTCAAGAAAGTAAACTGCCTAAAAGATTTTAGGCAGAGGTTGTAAGTACTGCATGTTATATTTTAAATAGAGTATTGATTAGACCCATTTTATTGAAAACACCATATGAGTTACTAAACAAAAGGATTCCTAATATTAATTATTTTAAAGTGTTTGGTGCTAAATGTTTTGTTTTAAATACTAATGGTAATATTGGAAAATTTGATGCAAAGTCAACCGAAGCTATTTTTCTTGGTTACTCAGTACATAGTAAGGCATATAGGGTTTATAATCTTGACAAGTCAAAGGTTGAAGAGTCTGTGCATGTAATATTTGATGAATTTAACCATGATCTGTCAAAAGATGAGGATTCTGCAGGAAATAACAATCTGAGTCGTCGAACCCAAACTGCTAAATCCGAACAGCCTAAGCCACCCGAATCAGAAGGAAAAACAGATGAAATCAGATAGCCTGAACCGTCCGAAAATACAGAAATGCAGACACCTAAATCCAGACAGTCACAACCGTCTGAATTAGAAGAAAAATTAGATGATCAGTCATATGAAGAACCTGATATACTGGAGCCCAAACCTGAAGAGCAAATGACCTCAGTCAGACTTCCTAGATCATCTAGAACTGTGAGAAATCATCCTCCAGATTTGATCATAGGTGATCCCAACACATGGATGAACACAAGAAGGAAAGCAAAGAATTACTGTGCATTCTCAGCATTTCTTTCACAAATAGAGCCTACGAATGCTAAGGAAGCAATTAAAGATAAAAATTGGTCTATCGCCATGCAAGAAGAATTAAACCAATTCGAAAGGTGTCAGGTATGGGAACTTGTTAAACCTCCTAAAAATGCATCTATTATTGGTACAAAATGGATTTTTAAAAATAAACTTGATGAAAATGACATAATCACAAGAAACAAAGCTACATTGGTAGCTCAAGGGTATAATCAATAGGAAGGTATAGATTATGAAGAAATTTTTGCCCCTGTTGCAAGGTTGGAAGCAATAAGAATTTTATTAGCCTATGCATGCTATAGAAAATTTAAATTATTTCAAATGGATGTAAAAAGTGCTTTTCTAAATGGTTATTTAAATGAAGAAATGTATGTTAAGCTAAGCAACCACCCAGATTTGAACATGAAAAATATCCACACTATGTGTTTAGATTGAAAAAGGCTTTGTATGGATTAAAACAAGCTCCAAGAGCTTGGTATGAAAGATTAAGCAAGTTCTTATTAGACAATGGTTTTAATCGCGGTAAAATTGACTCCACTCTTTTTATTAAAATCAAAAATAAGGACTTATTAATTGTTCAAATTTATGTGGATGATATAATTTTTGGAGCTACTACTAATTCTTTGTGTGAGTGGTTTTCCCGATGTATGCATAATAAGTTTGATATGAGCCTTATGGGTGAGTTAAACTACTTCTTGGGGCTTCAAATCAAACAATCCAATGAAGGGATTCACATTCATCAATCCAAGTATGTGAAGGAGTTATTAAAGAGATTTGGTTTTGAAAATACCAAACCAAAGGCAACACCAATGAGCACAACTGTCAAGTTAACAACTGATGCTACAGGTAAAGATGTTGAGGTAACCATGTATTGAGGTATGATTGGTAGTTTACTTTATTTAACAGCATCTAGACCAGATATTATGTATGGTGTATGCTTATGTGCTAGATTTCAAGCTCAACCAAAAGAATCACATCTTAAAGTAGTAAAAAGTATTTTTAAATACTTGGCTGGTACGATTAATCTTGGTTTATTTTATCCTGTTTCTCCAAGCCTTGAACTCATTGGATACTCAGATGCTGATTATGCAGGATGCCAAGTTGATAGAAAAAGCACAAGTGGTGCTTGTGAATTTTTAGGTCAAAGTCTTGTGGCTTGGCACAACAAGAAACAAACATCAGTTGCCTTGTCCACTACGGAAGGTGAATATCTGGCTGCAGGTAGCTTTTGTTCACAAATTTTATGGATGATACAAACCTTACATGATTTTAATATAATTTGTGAAAATGTGCCTATTATGTGTGACAATACTAGTGCAATAGACATTTCTAAAAATCCAGTACTTCATTCTCGTACTAAACATATTGAGTTAGACATCACTTTTTGAGAGATAATGTTGCTAAGGGATTAATTAAACTAGTATTTGTTCCAACCGAGCATCAATTGGCTGACATTTTTATAAAACCTTTAAGTGAAGAACATTTTTGCACTTTAAGGAGAGAATTGGGCATGACTATCTGTGCATAACATATCAATGTACACATATTGGATTTATTGTTTGATGGTATTGGGCCTTGATGCTGATTATTCTTTTTGACAATGAAAGAGGGGGCGAGATAATATATCTGATCTTTAAATATTTCTTATGAATTATTTTTGTTGATGACAAAGGGGGAGAGAAATATCTAAATTAATATCTATATTAATATGCATATGCTATAATTCATGAGAAGCAAAATAAGTCAACTTGTGTTGAATGATTAGTGCATGATTTTAGGGGAGCCATATATTTAGGGGGAGTTATATATTATAGGTTGTCATCATCAAAAAGGGGGAGAATGTTGGTTTATGGTATTTTGATTTTAATGATGACAAATTGATTTCTTGACTTTGTAGCGTTTATTTTGTTGATTCCATAAAATGATTAGTGTTGCACACTAGTTAATTAAACCTACTATATAGCTGCCCATTGTTTAATTAAAATATTCCAAAAGTGCCTAACATGTTTCTCCATAATTTAAGTATGTTGTCCATGCTATTTGCTCAATCCGTAGCTTGCCAATATCATTTCATGAGTTACTTTTTGTTTATTAATTATAAGTCATCCTCTCCCACTTTTGATGACCATGCTTAGAATAAATATTGATCACGCCCTCCATTACAATAATCATAAAGCTGCCCATCTCTCTTACTTTGGACATCATCTCATGCATGGGCATGGTTCCATTATGCATATTAAAGTATATTGCTACCCATTATTTTCATGTGCATGCTTCCCCATTTAATTCCTTTATGGTCCCAAGTTCTATTCCAACGATAGGAATATTCAGCATACATGCGTGAAACACTCTCTCTCAATAAATAAATAAATGGCTGACACATGGTCTCATATGGATATTTATATATTAGCTCTCCTCTCCCGACATTACTCCCATCCTCTCCCAATATCCCAACATTTGATCATGGGAAGGAATTATTTAAATCATTGAGTATGTTGTCCATTCCCATGATATTACTTTTTAACTATTCTATCATTGTTGCCTAGCATGAATGCTTTAATGCAAATAAGTTTATGACTGCCCATCAAAGGATTCGGCTGAAGCTGCCTAACATTTGATCATGGGTAGGAATTGTTTATTCCATATTGCTGCCCATTACTTATTTAATTTCTTTGGCACCATGCATCTCTATCACGAAGATGATTCCCATATTTAAATTAATCAAGCCTAATGCTTCCCATTACTTGATTCACTCAATTTTGCTGGAAACAAGTTTTAAGAATTTTGCTGAGAGTCACGAGTGCTAAAGTTGACCATCATTTCCCAATAAATTCCTTAGCAGACCAGGCTTCACAAAAACGGGCAGATTATCTTCAGCAACATCCATGTCTTTCTCCAACGACTAGATATAATTCTTCTTTATAAAAGTTTATCAGCCATTTGCTTACGGGTAGCGAAGAAAGGGGAACAGACACAAAAATACAAGAGTCTCAAAGAAAAAGTTTCTAGCAGATTATTCTTACATATTTGATTTCTGAAATTTAGGAGAATAATTTCTCTCTCATGTCTCTGCTGATCTTTGCCATATTAATTGAGGATTTCATGGGATTAGTTTCTATATAGCCGTTGGAAGCTGTGCTATAAAATCATCCTACCTCTCGGCTATTGGGGACAACTTAGCAGAGCTCAAATCAGTCTTATATAGTTCATCATATTAGCTTTCTAAGTTACCTTCCAGCAACCCAGTTGTATTGCTCTCATATTTACTGCTGGAAAAGTATTATGTTGTAATCAAAATCATTGTTCAAAGTGTAAGCCGTGTGTGGCTTGTTCTATCTAGTTGTAGATAGGGTGTGTTCTTGGATAGCTTTCAAGGTTGCAGTGGGGCAAGAGTCTCAGTGGTGAGAAGGATTGCAGTGGTGCATAGGGACAGGAGTGTCCATCACAGAGGAAAGCTATAAAGAACAGAGAAGTTATCTTGTATTGAATTGAATTAAAGTTTAATAAAAAGAGTCTCCAATACCAATTGGTATTGGACGTGGAGTAGGCCACTAGATTAGAGTATTGAGGCCGAACCACGTAAAAAATCTCGGTGTGATTTCTTGTTTTATTCAGTTCTGAATTACTTTTATTTTTCTGGAAAAAGTATTTTGTTGCTCTTGAATATACACTAATTCAGACACCAATTCAGACAGGGTATAACTGTCTGTTCATATCATCACGAAGAACATATACTAATTCAGACAGCAATTCAGACAGGGTATCAGTGTCTGAATTTTCTGCAGAAAGTTATTTTAAAAATTTATCACTGTGGCTCATTAAACCTATTCACCCCCCTCCCCCTCTAGGTGTGCTTATCTACAGATTTACAAATCAATTAAATGTAGGATAAATATTTAATTAAGATTTTGAAAATATTGTTGTAGTTATTAAATTATTAAATATTTATTTAATTAATAAATTGTTTTATTATATGAAGGTTCCTTCGATTAATTTTTAAGTTTAACATTTGAATGAAGTGTAGACTAATTTAGTTATGACTATGAGAAAATAATTATTTAAATTTTATTTAAGTTTGTAATGGAGTTCTGGTGTGTATATTGAAAAAATTTGCTTGAAATTTTAATCCAAAGAGAGTTATGATACTCAAGTTTTAATGATTTTAATTTAGTTACTCATGCGCTTGTTTCATTAGGATACCTTTGTTTTCATTACCCGATTCATGCAGTTCAAATGCTAGTCATGACTCAGGAGAGATGGGTAATTACTTGAAGGGATAGTTCCTTACTTCAGCCTATTTCTCAGTCTTCATGTTTCCAATTTATCTCAAATTCTAATCTTCGAATTTGGCTTACCTTGAAATGTAAACAGAGTTGGCCTTTTGGATTGCCAGAAAATACGAATATTTACTTGACCCTGGAGATGGTGATGGTCAGGGACGGAGCCAGAATTTGATTTTTTTTGGGGGAGTCAAGAATTTTTTTTAACAACTTAATATATATTCATCACTAAAAAATAAAGTTTCACCATTACAAAACATATTTTTACTAAAACAAAAATAACGTAGTAATAGTATTTGCTTTGACAAATACAACAAAACATAGCAAAAAAAGTCTTTTAGAACATATCAAAACAAGACCAATATACAATATGAATAGTTAAGTGTAATTAACAATAACAATAAATAATCTCAATTAAACCACTAACAAGTAACATTACAAAGTAAATTATAAAATTTAAAGAAAGTAAAAATAGAATAGAACACATACTCAAAGTAAATTACAAAAAAGAAGAATCCATAAACAATTACAAAAATTTCTAAAATAATTGTTAAATTTGTGAAATTAAAAAACTAAAATTAAAATATACCTGAATTATTGCAGATCTTGATTGCCTGTATGCCTGATTTGAATTTGGAGATTTGAATTTCTGGATTTGCTCCGTAACCCTCCGTTGCAATTTACGAATTCGGAATTTGGAGACTTCGGGTTGTTGTCCTCGTCCTCCGTTGTTGCTCACTTGCTTTGTCGCCGAGAGATGATGAGATGAAGTACAAGTAAAGTAGATTAATAGTGAGAATGTGTGATTGGAATTTGGTTCATGTCTTCATGAAAACAACATTACATTAAATAAATTTTAGGAGTTTGGACCAAAGACCAAGGTAATGGAGTGCGGGAATTTTAAGACAATATGTTAAACAAATTTTAGCTCAATTTTCGGGAGGCAAACCGGCAAAGATCCATTGTTCTCCATAACAATGAAGACTAAAAAATAACAAATTATTATTATAAGTTTGGTGGAAACACCAAATTAGATTCTAAGGGAAAGGCTAAATTAATTCATCACATGCCCACCACTGCTACTAATACTAAGAGAAAGGCCAAACCTTGGGGGGGTGGGGGTGGGGGTGGGGGGGGGCATGGCCCCTGCAGTCAATGCATAGCTCCGTCCCTGGTGATGGTACTATGACTGCTCTTCAACTCCGCTTAATATATTGTAATACTGGCTCCGCTTTCACAAACATTTGGTTCTTTCAGCTGTCAAATCAACCGAAGACGAAGATATTAGTTATTTGTATGAAGGTAAAGAAACTATTCAAGCAAACAATTTTGATTCTAGCTAGTGTTAATTTATTGTACTTCATTGATGAACACATGTAATAATATACTACTATTTAGGTGCGTATTATGTAGATTATTAATCAAAAGAGTAGTTTTATGTGCAAGTAAACATATTATTTTACAAATTTCCATTCACATAAATAATAAATGGGATCTACCCTTAAATGAAAGAGAATATCGTAAAACTAACATTTTTACTCATACAAATATTAATTTTTTAAATTTATAATGGATTTTGACTTGGTGAGTTTGATTTCTTTGGAATATAGTTGCATCATGTTAGAGAGTACCCATATGGGACGAAATGCTTATGAGAAGGGAAAGATACCATGCAGCTGCAAAGCTTGTGAAACTCTTAATTAGACACGATACATCGTGGAAGGATGCAAGATCAGTTGTCAACGACGACCCTAAGAAATATAAATCTGATAGTGAGGACTGGACATGATAAAAAGTGGATTTGGTTTGGTTATGGATTACAAAATTTGGTTATGGTTCCACTAAGAACTAAAACCATATTACGTGTTTTTTAATGAGTTATGTAGATTGAAACCAAATAGCTATGAGTGTCAACTCATATTTCAAATTTTAAGTTTACTATTATTACGATCAAATGAAATAAATTACTTAATATATTAACTTTTTTATATTTGTTTAACTTCTCTCTCTATTTTTTTATACATATTCTCTCTAAAATGTTTTATACACACATTTTTATACTTTCTCTCTCTTACTCTCTCTCTCTCTCTAAAAATGTTTTACTTTATAAAATTAGCACTAATGATGATGCTCAATCAATCAAAATAAAAGTAATAATATTTTAGGAATTTCACGTTAGAAAATTAAGAAAAATTGTATCTCTAATTTTAGAATGAAGAATAATAATTATAAGAATTTTTTATTTATAAAAGTCAACCGAATTACATCAATTTTAAATTTAAAAATATTTCTAATAACTTGGAACGCATGGCACTAAATTATTTTGAAATACAATTGATTTTTTGTTTAGTTAACGTTTCTAAATCATATCAATTTTAATTTTTTTGTACAATGTGTAATTACAACTTAATAAATTTAGGAGTATACATGAACATGAAATACATAAAATTTAAATTTTTTATAAATTAGACTTTTTTTATAAATCAGAAGAAGTAAAATATTAGAAATGCGTTAAAAAAAATAGAAAAAAAAAAAAGGAACCATTTTCCTTGCATATTGGTGGACCAATTTCGCAACTTGCTGAACCAAATTGGAAATAGCTGCGCAGAAGCTTGCTGAACCGTTATCCTTACATCCTTCCGCTCTGCTAGTAATGGAACTGAAAAAAAAAAAAAAAAAAAAGTTCCAGTTAACTGGTTTGGGCCTGTTTTTCTTTTGAAAAATATAGTTCTAAATTTTAGCCAACCCAAATAATTTAAAATAGTTAATCATCCAAATGGTTCTAGTTAATTTGGTTTGACGACCCATCAATTTGTAAACAAAATATCCAGTTGTAGTGACAACCAAAACATTGATGCTGCTGATAAGAGGAAAGTCGAAAAATCAAAAGTTGATTCCCGCAACTCCAAGAGGATGCTTTGAGATTGTTGAAGAAATCCTAACAGTTTATCCTCAAGCGGTTGAGCATATTGATGAGGATGGCAGATGTATTAGCGATTAAGTACTGCCAAATGGAGGTATTCGACATGGTGCAAAAAATGGAGATTCCAATGAGGTGACTGATACGAATGTGTGATGTAAAGGGCAACTCTATTCTACATATATATTGGAGAAGAGAATAATAATGAAGATGTGGAGAAAACTGCAAATCAATCCGTGCTATTAAGCATTTAGACACAACTGTGGCATATATGGCACTTGATTAGTTTTGTCACCAACATGTTTGCTAAATTCATGCAGCGTATAACGAAAGTCATGATCCCCACATTTACAAGCACATTAACAATGAAGGAAATACCGCTGGGCAGCTATTTGCTGCTAATAGTGAAATCTTAAGACTTTTGTCCAAAGAATTGCTAAAGCGTACGGCAGGAAACTACACCCTTGTGGCCGTATCAATTGTTGTTGTTGCTTTTGCAGCAGCCTGATGGGTGTGGGTCCTCGCCTAAGAAAGAAATCTAGGTTGAAAAAGGATTTATATGTTAGCTTGACAAGTAAATGTGATCTCTAATTTGTTAGTCAAGAACATGTCTATCAATAACATGTGGTGGGCTTAAGGCTATTTCAAATTCATAATAAAAATAAATTAGGAAAAGTATTATAAATGCAGCTATTAGATAGTCTTATTATCGTGAGAGAAGCTTGGTAGCAAGAAGACGCCTAAAGAATAATTGAGAAGATTATAATTTGTTACTCCGTGAGTTTTCGCTACTATCTCCGTTCAATTGAAAGTTTGAAGACTTTATTTTTTAAGGTGTTTTGGGTGATGAATTTAATTAAATTTCTCAACCTAATTAAAGATAAATTTGTATTTTCTCAATTTATTGTGTAATCTCAAGTTTTTTAGTGTAAAACTTGGAAGAATTATTGTAAGTCTATTATTGTTGATATATTGGAGATTGAGGTTTTGCTTTTGAATACTTTTAAAATTTGTATAATTAAGGTCGAATTTCAAAACCATCCTTCCAAGTTACCATCCAATTCTGATATAGTCCCTAAATTTTTAAAGGTCTCAATATGGCCCAAATCGGGTTCATTTTAGTCCTTTGACTGAGTTGAGACTTTTTTTTAAGGCAAAATGGTAAACTCATATTAATAATTGAAAACAAATAATAAAATAAAGCAAACAAAAGTTAAAATAAGTAAAAATAACAATAAATTAATTAACTAATATAATAATTTCACCAAACTGATCTTTCCAAAAAACAAAGAAAACAAAAAAGCAACTGATATTTTTGCATGCGGAGCACATCATTTTTATAAGAACAAATATTAGAATTGATATTTTCGTATTGTTTTTTGATATTTTTGCACGCGAAACCTATTTGTTTTTTAAAAAAATAATGGGCTTCACATGCAAAAATATAAAAAAAAACAATGAGGAAATATCGTTTTCCCAAACAAAAATCCCTTTCCAAACAGAAAAGAAAAATCTCAAATCCGCGAATCATCGGATTGAGTTCGAGTTTCCGTTACTCGCTTCCGACGCATCGAGTTCTGCTGTGGCGACGCCACCAATACACCAAATCCCAAATCTCAAATCCCTCATCCAAATCCCCAAATCCCAATTACCTACTATGACGATGTTATCCGCTAATCCCTCTCGTTGTCCCTCTCACGTCGACAAGCTCGAAATTTACAGTGGCAAAACTTGAAATTTACAGTGGTGTTGATTAATTTTAGTGTGTTATGGAGATGAAGAACAAGGGAGCAGGAGAAGAGGGAAGGAGGCTTGTTTCTGTGAAACAGGAGGGAAATCGGCGGTAGCCCCTTTTCGGTTTCGCCGACACCGTTTGTGAGGGATGTGTTGTTTTAATTACTTGATTGCGGCCAGGTTTTTGTTCTATGTGTATCTTACTGCTGAGATTTTTCTTTGGCACGCTGTTGGGTTTGGATTTGTGTTTTGGATGGATTTTGAACAAAGTAATATCAAACAAATGGGTGGGTGCAGACATAAGGTAAAGGGTTTTTGGTTTTGGGTGTGGCAATTTGATTTCAATCAGATCTTCTTATTCATTCTAAGTTGGTATTTTGAGATCAATTCATCAATGGAAGATGACGAATTGGGGACCTTTTCATGACCAATAATTGTTCTGGTTGGCTATTTATCTAATTTTCAAAAATTTTAGTCCTTGTTTATTTCAAATCTAATATTCTCATTGTGCTTATATTATCAAAATTCTACAGTTCATTTGTTGATTTGTCGATTTTTAGTGATTGATTTTCTTAGTTTTGATTAATGGTAGTGGAACAATTGGATTTCATTCAGATTTGAAATTCAGTTCAGTTCTAGATGTAATGATGTGTGTGTTTTCTTGGTGTGATATTGTGTGTGTTTGAATTTGCATCTGTGCGTTCTTGGTGTGTTAGTATGTGTTTTATTTATGTTGATATTTAGTTATTTTATTTTATTACTTAAAGTGAAACTATTTAGGTGAGTTTACTATTCTGCCTTTAAAAAAAGTCTCAATTCAGTTGAAGGACTGAAATGAACCCGAAGTGTACGATTTTGGGTCATATTGAGACTTTTAAAAATTTAAGGACCGTATCGAAATTGGGTGACAACTTGAAGGGAAAGTTTTATAATTCGGCCTATATTTAATTGTTACAAAATTTACGTAGTATTTATACTAATTTGGATAACAATGAATAAGCTGAACCAAAAAAATTTTATTTGTGCTTTTAATTATATAGTTAATAGTAAATTAGTACAATTAAATTATATTTTGATCATTACTAATAAAATTATTAAAATCAAGTAAATGATGTATTGGATGAAATTAGAGAAAACTAGATACTAACCCGCGCGTTGCGACGGGATTATTAACATATAATCTGATAAAATCATTTTTATAGTTCAGCCTCTGATAAACATTATGTTGCTAAAATTATTCTCACATTCTAGAAACTGAGGCACTCCAGGTATATGCTAATAATTACATCAGTTGTGGGCAAATTAATGGATTAGGTGCAAGTAAGCTGTTTTTTTCTGCGAAAAAGGCTAAGGGGAAAAAAACACATTGATTCCAACTTCCAAGCATATACAACCATATCTCTCCCACCATCATTGTCAGATTAAATCAACCTTTACCAATGTATAAATATTGTTGGAAAAGAGAGACAAAAGAGGTAGGAAAGCAAAACATTATAGCCAAGGAAAGTCGTACCAATTTTTAGAAATGTTTTCGACTTATCTAAAAATTCAAGTTACTAAACAACAATGCTTCTTGTAATCCCAATCATGGTTAAGAAATAAACACTAAACATAATCTGAACCAGCAGTAAAAGGCCTAACTTAAATTTGTCAAGGGAACACCACTGGCCAGCATAACTGAAGCAGGCTCCATTTACAGAACCAAAACAAATATTTCATCCCCTCTCTGCAGATGTATGGTCAAAGCTACATTGCGCCATGAAAACCAGCCGAGTCTAGAAGTACTGCTTTGATCTGCTCAGGCAAAACTTCCTGGCCTTCTCTGCATTGCTGATGAACAACAAAAGGATGGTAAAACTTCAAATTGCATTCAACAAAGTATATCAAATCAACATGAAGAAGGATAAATTGTTATGAGGCCTTTAGTACATCAAAATGAACTCAATCGGGCTGTTTTATTTGGATGCCACATGATCACTACCACATACGGTGATTCAAATTGCATCAATCTTTAGCCAAGTATAAGAATTGTTGAGCGAGTAGTTTTTCAACTTATGCAACTCATTTCACTCAAATTCTGAAGAGATACTGTTTAGACTATTTAGAAGCCAAAGACATGATTATTCCATGTTAATCTGATGACAAATGAATTATGCCTTTCATATGCATCTACTCATTTCAGGGCAACAGTACTGTCAACTGTGCTTTACAAAACATGGTGGTAAATTATCTATCCTGTTGGGATTTCCAATATTTGATCGTCAACACCTCCTTTTCATATGATCGAGGGTTGAAAAGAAAGAAGTTATAATAGAGTTGCTAGCTGGTCCGTAAATTTTTGCTCTCAGTTCTATGTATACGGCCCACAAGACACAAGACACACACACACACACATATTATGTGTATGTGAGAGCAGTGGTGCAACTGATGTTGTTTAAATTTGCAACTCAGTTTATATTATTATAATTCAAGGGGCAGTAGATGATATTCATGGAAATTAATGAAGCTTGAAGGATTGATGGCCAATTAGGAACCTTACCTCAGCTCGAAATACATCCAAAGCAAAACCATTGAAACAACTAATGACTGCTTGCTGAATGTCCAAACCAAGGCTGTCAAGGGCCCTCAAAGTGGAAAGCAAGAGACCGGGCCTGCGGGCACAAAACATGTGGATGTTGACAGCCCTCCGTTCTCTTGCCCTTACCTCTACCTACCAATTCAGAAAACCAGAAATCACGAGTTAGATGCGGAGCCAAGTTTTATTATATGGTAGAATTAACCTTGCTCATTCAGGGAACATATGAAAAAAAACATGGGAAGAGTTGCGAGAGAGAGGGGGGAAATTCCCTTATAAAGGAATCCTTTAATCAAAGGTCTGGTTATGAAATATTGGATATACTGGAAAAAAAAAGAAAAAAAAAAGAGCATAGGGAAACAACAAACCTGAGAACCAGCCGCATTAGTAACCGTATTTAATACTTCTCACCAGTAGTATTGTATTATTGTATGTTTGTCCATCCTTGTCACAACTTCATAACTTTCTACATTAAATTGTGAAAAACTTCCTTGAAAACTACATTCTTTGTAGTATTGTATGTTTGTCCATCCTTGTCACAAATTAGTATTTTCAATCCACTCTTGCTTGTAACTCTTGATACTGCTACATACAATTGACCATGGCTAAAAACTGGACGTGAAAGATACAGTCCAACATGTGAGAGAGATTGCCCCTGGCTCTTATTAATTGTCATGGAAAAGCAAACAACCAAAGGAAATTGTCTTCGTTGGAATTTAAAAGGTAATCTAATGTCTGACGGTGTTAAGACCAGGCGAGGTATGAAAACTCTGTGTCCAAAATTGCCGGCTGAAATTACTTTTGCTTCTATCACATATTTTCCCAATTGAGTTACTATTAATCTCGTGCCATTGCACAAACCAGAACACTGATCTATATTTCGGAGCAACATTACAGGAACCCCAATCTTCAACGTTAGCTTGTGGTTTGGCATTCCAGAAGATGTAATGTTATTCAAAAATTCTGGGGTGTAAACGCTTTCATAGCTGTTTGAGTTTTCATCAACCTTACATACACTGTCCGAGCTTAGATATGTTACTTCATCACCTGGCCATAAAGACATCACATATTCGTTCACCTTATGTACAGCATCAAGTGTAGGAGCAAGGATGGCTCGGTCTTGGAAATAAAAGCCATCGTCAAATTTTTCCAATAAATTAGGATATGTGCTATCAACAATTGCTGCAAGGGGATTAATCGGATCTTTGATAAGAATATCATCAGGAATTTCTACATCTGCTTCACCATCATTAGCTCCGCCAATTGTGCCATCTCCAACCTTCAATATCCAATCAGAAAATTCTCTCAACTCCTCTATATCAGAATTTGAATTTCGAGATTGAAGTCTCATGTTCTTTGTTAAAGTCAAAACCTTGCAAAAACTCCACAAATAGGAAGAATTTAGAGTTGCTAAAACAACATCTTGTCTACTGGCCTTGGGAATAACAGGCAATATCTGCCTAAAATCTCCACCAAATACCATTACTTTTCCACCAAATAGTTGATCTATACTATTCGACTTAGTAAATCTAAGGACATCTCTTAATGTTTTATCCAAAGCTTCAAAACAATGTTTATGTACCATTGGAGCTTCATCCCATATAATAAGTCGAGCTTTTCTAAGCAACTCAGCCAATTGACTTCCCTGTTTAATGTTGCAAGTTGAATCCTCAGTAACAATTAATGGGATACAAAATCTAGAATGAGCTGTTCTACCTCCAGGGATAAGAAGAGAAGCTATTCCGCTTGATGTAACATTTAGTACTATTTCACCGGTTGATCGTAGTGTGGCAGACAAAGTTTTCCATATAAAAGTCTTCCCAGTTCCCCCATATCCATAAACAAAAAAAACTCCTCCTTCATCCCCTAAGACCGCATTCATGATGGTTTGATAAATGTTCCTTTGCTCATTATTTAAACTGGAAAGCAGAGTTTTGTGCTCTTTTGCCAAGTTTTTCCTATCATAACAAAGCTCATCTTGAATAAATCTATTTTGCCCCTCTTCAGTTATTATCGAATTTGGAAAAGGCAGTGTAGGGTAATCTCGCAAAGTTTTCTCATTGCTTTGCAGTAGCTTTTCAATTTCAGCAAGAGTATAACTCTTCAATTGGTCATCACTCATTTCCAAATCTGCTCAATAAGAAATTAACAAAATGAAAAAAGTAGTATATTCTTAAAATGTTACATAGATAATAAATTGATTAAAAATGACAAATGAGACAGTTAATTTGGCGAGGAGGAAATAGATATTAATGAATTAATAATTAAATTTTGAATTATAAGAGAAGGCATCAAAATTTAGTTATTATGTAGATAAATTTAAAATGGTATTATAATCATAATATATTAACAATACAATACATATGAAATTAATGTGAAAGAAGTAGCAAGTCATGCATGGATTTAATCACACATATATTACGCATTTCACATCGTTAAAGTACCAAATTTGTTATGTTATCCTAAAATTCATGTATTACACTATAAACATGTGCAACTCCACCTATAAATTTAGGATGATGCAACAAATATGCAAATATTGGACAGATAGTAGGATATTGCAAAAGTTGAAAAAACCATGTAGTACATTATAAAATTGGGTAAATATGAATAGTCTTTACAAATTGTCCTTCCGAAAAACAAAAGCAACACCTACATACATCACTACTAAGACTGAACGAAAAGACAGAAGGGGATAAACGGTGGTACAACATAGAGGCTCTTGGGACCTCCTGTCAATGTTGCTGGTGTTTTGATTTGTCTGTTAGAGTAGAGATAGCATATAGTTAGAGTGAGGATGTTTTGATTGTTCTTGTATAGTAGTGAATTTCAAAGCTCAAACTGGGGATTTTGGTAACACCATGTTCATGGCAAACCTGGAATTTCCAAAGATCACACACATTCTGCAAGTTACCCTGTCCTACGACTGTAAAATATTCCTCGTTCTAAAATTAAAGATACATTTTTCTTTTTAATCCGTTCCAAAATTAGAAAAATATTTCTATTTTAAAACTATAAAGCTACATAATATTCATAATTTGGCACTACATTTTTACTGTCATTTTCAATATCAAACCACCACAAGTCCACAGCTGAATTCCTAGCTAATACTAAGACTATTTGAGAATTAAAAGTTGTCATTTTACAAATGTATCTCTAATTTTAGAACGGATGGAGTAATAAATCCACTATTTAAAGGGAGGTACACTAGTTGAAAGCATCCTACTTTTCTACTTGAATCAGAAAATAGAACAGATCCAGCAAAAATAAGGGTATGCAATCAAAGCCTTTAGAACTACCAAATTTGCTAGTATGGTGAATTACATTTATGAAGTTGTGTGCAGAGATGAACATGTTGGTTCCATGCTGTCCACTCAAGAAAATAAATCATGCGACCAGTAGAGAACATCTTGGCAACAATGGAGGTTTCCTCACCCCAATGCATTTGAAAACTTACCAGTTACAAAAATTTTATAGTCCAATCATCTACAATCCGGACATCAGGTTTGCGAATGGTTAGTACAGTTGGTTCTAGTGGAATGTGTAATATGTATTTAATAATAACAGAGGTTGTTTAAACTTAATGTAATAATTAACAAAAGAGAAGATATCAAAATTCAAAATTTCAAAGCAATCGAAAATGTTTAAGCCAAAAAAATTAATAATTAAATATTTCAAATATCAGATATGTAACCTGTAATCAAAAATTACAAATACAAAAAAAAACATTACGACTGTAAATGATTTTTGGAATTCAAAATAAAACGCAATAAAGGAGGGAGATTTAGTTTATCTATCTTGTGTAATGAACGTTTGCCTAAAAAAATAAGAATTTTTATATACTATTGCTAAACATACCTTGATATTGCAGAATATTTTTTTGTTTATGAAGAATATCTTCTGCAAGAAGATTCCATGTCTTCTCCCAAACTACTTCAGGCCTTGAAAGACAATTTGAAAATAGTAAAGTCACAAAAAGACTCCGTAAATAATGACCTGAACCCCAAAATGATGCTTCTGTTATGCCATCTATATATTCCTTATCATCATCCAATAAACCTAATGCATAACATGTCTCTTTGAATGAAGGATATAAAACCCCATTCACAGTCTTGATATCATCATAACATGTTTCACCTTTGACTGTGTTTAACAGAACCCTCAAGTAATATAATTCTCCACTCCCTGGAGGAACGTAGAATATTCTACCAACGCTTAACCGTTGCTTTCTTGGACACCATTTTTTCTTCTTTGTAACTCCATCACTTTCAAGTTGCTCCTTCCATACATACTTTGATGGAAATTGAGCATAGGTAAGTTCTCTAGCCTCTGGGTAGTCCTTGTTAGCCTGCATCCACTGCAAGAACATCGACTGGTTATTCGTACACTTGTTCAAAACTGAGTCAATTGGATCATCATCTTCAAATACAACTGTCTGCTCTTCTGGAAGATGGAAACTTAACCTCTCAACACCTGGATCCCTGTAATTAATTCCAAAACCAAAGATTCTCCAAGCTGCCTCACATGGAGAAACATACCTACAATCATAATATATTTTGATTTCATCAAGGCCTTCATGTTCTTCTGTATTGTCTTTATTCTGATAAAAAGCAGCAGTGATACGATCATGACCTTTGTTTATATATTTGAACAAATACTTTATTGACCTTGATTGATTGCACCATTCAACATTAATATGAGCCTGATACTTCAATAATAGTTGTGGATTATAAGGAACAACAAACTTATTGTCAAGTACAACTCCATTCTTTTCCACAGTTCTACCATCATCTCTTCGTCTATATAGGGGATAACCCTCACCATCTACAGTGGTTTGATCATTGAATCTTTTAGGAAAGTGCTTTGAGCAATTGCCATCTTTCATACATGGCAATTTTTTGTTAGAAACACCGCACGACCCATGTATCATGAAGTTTTTCACAACTTCATATATCTTTGGATTTATTTCTTGATCCGGTATTTCAGCTGTAATTATTTTGTCGATATCATCACCAGTAGGATACTTGTCTTCTGGATGCAAGAACAGTAGAATATGAGCGTGAGGCAAGCCACTTGTAGACACCCAAATTTTGCACTTCCTATACTAACCCTGACAGGAGGGCAAATTCGTCCATGGACCGGGCCCCCGAGAATGGTAGGAGGACATAAAGATGAAACTCAAAGCCATCTCCACTGGACGAGATCGAGGCCGACACGATGACGCGCGAATGTCGGGAGTCAGTTACTGATCGCTGCGCTTACCCGGACGGCATGGCACGTTTCCCGGCAATTTCCGGACTGCAGAATGCAAGCCCTTCAACGGAAATCAACGGTACGACACGGAAATCGAGACGAGGTGCAGAAAATGAGAAAATCAGCACAGTCAGCCGCGGATCAATCCGCGGCCAAGGACGGAACTCGAGACGGCACGAGACTCGAGCGTACGGGACTCGAGCGCGGCTGGGGGGAGAACCAAGGACCAGCCGCAGATCAATCTGCGGCCAGCCGCAGATCAATCTGCGGCTGCCCTTGGCAGTCCCTTATCAGGCCATTTCGCATACAGAAACCAGGGAAGAGAAGAGGAAAAATCCAGCAGCAGCAGCAGCTCGGGAAGGAAGAAAAACAGCAAGAAAAAAACATCAAAAATAAGAGAGAAAAGAGTGAGAAATAGGGAGAAATTGTACCTATTTTGTGAGATCATACCTCATATTTTCTACTCTAATCAATACACAAATTCCTACATATTGTGGGGATCATTTGCAAGGTGAAAAATCTTTTGTTTTGACATTTCATTGTACCATTTTTTGCTAGGCTCTTGTTATCCGAATCATCTTAAATGTATCTTTTTTTGCATTGTATTGTGAAATCATGGATTAGGGATTATTAGTGAGGGTTCCATCGGAACAAAATTCTTCCTAATAACCCGAGGATATCCAATTGGTGAAATTTCTAGCTTATTTATGGTGATTTCTTGGATGTAATTTATTTAGATTATCATTTTCGGATATCATGGTGTATTAGGCAAATCCGTGTTGTTTAGTTTCGTAGTATTCATTTTGCGGGTATGTAGTAATCTTGGGTGTGAGCCTAGGAATGCGACCCCGTGGTCCAAATCCGATGATGGACGTTTTGATATATGTAATGGATGCAAGGTACTCGTTTTGTTGTAACATGTAATCGTTGGGCCTTAAAACGACGCTAGAGCGAGAATCGGGTTTAAGGCCCCGTAGTAGTGAAATATGTGATTGTTGGCATTAGGGGATATTTTGATGGCTTACATACCCATGAATAGCCCCCTACGCGTTTGATATTTAGTTCGATTTGTAACACCCAACAAAAGGATTTCAAAGCCAAAACAATAAAGATTTTGCTAAAATTAATCAAAGTAGGATATTAGCATCACGAGGCTAAAAATTGGAAGTGCTAATGAAAGTCGATTCCCATTTTACGAGAAAGCTAAAAGGAAGTTGTTTCCAAATGTCACAAAAAATGGTTTTATAAAGAGAAATAAACGTTTTACTAAACCTTGATACATAGGGCGAAAGAGATTCTAGAAATTGCCTATCATTTATGAAAGCAACGTATAAATCTCGATTCCTATTTTGGCTAAGGTTTAACAAACTCACGTTTTACCAAAACAAACACTTAATAAAAAAATCTCATAGCTTTTGTCAATTTAAAATCAAATCTTTCTCAATAAGAAAATAAGGCTTTCTCGTAAATACCGAAAAGACATTTTTAAGCACTCTCAAAACTAAAGCACGATTTTCCCTAAGAAATCCAAATGATTCTTTCATACAAACTCGCCACAACTTTCATTTAGGCACACACACACACGCACACATATACGTTTCATGAATTAAAGGATAGGAAAAGCATCAAGATTGCGGTAACCGTATTTCACGGAAGTCGGGGGGTGCCTAACACTTTCCCCTCGCTTAAGCAAGCCCCCGAACTCTATGAATCTCGATTCGCAGACCATTTAATTCGGAGTCACACATGAGCCAGCGATTTATAAAAAACGAAAATTCGGATGAGTTGGTACATCCATTTCAAATATACCAACTGGCGACTCTGGTTAATTGGCTCATCATAAAAAACGATCTTTCAAAACCCCGTCGACATCAAGGCCGACCTTTTCCCAAATCACCTAAAACCGAAAAGGCTAAAAAAGGAAAAGAAAGAGAGACGAGAAAACCCGGCGTCGACAGCTGGCGACTCTGCTGGGGACATTAGAGGGCTTAAGCCGCGTTTAAATCTTGATGTTATCCTATCCTTTAAAATTCATAAAAATGTGTGTGCATGCGATATTTTGATTTTTTTTTGTTTCTTTTGTTGTGTGATTGTGTGTTTTGTCCAAATAGATGAATGATTGAATAGAATTGCTTTACTTTTAAGTAATCATTTGCATACGGTGAGGACGATGAATGTGAATGTATGTTGAGAGAGTACCTCCTCCTGAGGCGAACCTGTCGGTTGCTTATTACTGGACTCGAAGGGGCTGCTCCCCGGAGATGGCTCAGGAAACGCACCACCCAAATCCGCTCCAATCGAAAGGGCTCAAACGAGTAGATTGCGAAGATTTGGGGACCTTCATGCCGAAAAGCCCGTGAGAGTAACCCTAGGATAGGTCATCCTCAGATTAACCCAACGCAGGAAAAGTCTCTTCATGCCTTTTTACGTTTATGTGTCTAAATGTCATGATCTCATTCAATATTCATATATCCCTTTCCTGTGTCAAAAGAGATTACTAACCTCTGTGAATTGCAGGGAATAGTTGGGGAAGCATAATAAAGCATGTTTAGCGTTGGTTATTGCATTAAAGGACTACTAACTTTCTGTTTTACAAGGAAAGATTAAAAAACCCAAAGCACAAAAAGTTACAGCTTTTGCATGCATCCATATCCTTTCATTTCCCCGGACTAAACTTCGAACCGTTGTTTTGTAGGATTGCTCCTCAAACCCGTTCGCAGTTTAAGAAGGCCCAAATTTCTACATCTGAAATGGCTGATCTTCCTAATCATGGTTCCATATCTCGGGAAGAGTTTGATGACTTCAAAAAGCAGATGATGGAAATGGCCACGATGCTAAAAGAGTAGTTCCTACTCAGACAGGATCCGCCAAACCAAGGACCACATAATATTCCACCACCAGGGGGTGACCAGAACCTTCCTAAAAATATTGCAAACCTGTGTAAGGATGACCAACCCCAACTCAAGGACGAGCCAGTCATTCCAAGGGTCGTTCCCATACCTAACAAGACAGTGATTACTATCCCAGAGGAGGGGGACACTGACGACCTTCGGAAAAAAATGAGACACATGGAGGAGACCATCCAATCTCTACGAGGCATAGGCTCCCTGGGTAGGGTCAATTACTCGGATCTGTGTGTTTTCCCTGGAACCAGATATCCAGAAAAGTTCAAAGTCCCCGAGTTTGAAAAATACAATGGAAAGGGAGACCCCTACACGCACTTGAAAATATACATTGGAGAACTCGGGTCTTATGCCGAGGACGAGGGGTTGAGGATGCAGCTATTCCAGAAAAGCTTAACAGGGGAGGCGAGGATCTGGTATGCCCGCCTTGACAACGCCCGAATCCACAACTGGGAGGAATTGGCCCATACTTTCTTAACCCAATACAGCTTTCAGGCCCAGATGGCCCCTGACAGGTACCAAATGACAAAAGTTAAGAAGCAGCCTAGGGAATCCTTCAGGGAATATGCGCAACGATGGAGGGGCATGGCCGCGCAAGTGAACCCCCCGATGAGCGAATCGGAGATGGTGATGACTTTTGTAGACATTCAGGAGGCACCGTATTATGAACGAGTCATATCGGGGATTGGTAGGCCTTTCGCCGAAATGTTAAAACACGGAGAAATGGTGGATATGGGTTTGAAATCTGGCAAAATCCGGGATTTCACTGCTTTGGAAACAGCTGCGGAGCAAATACAGAGTGGAAATTATGGCAGCACTTCCCGAAGGGTGCAGAAGAAAAAAGAGGAGGCCGTTTCCCTCATCCTTCAGGGCTCGTCCAAAAAGGCAGAAAACCATCTTCCGGTACAGGTGCAGAGGGTAGGGCCATCCCGGCAGCCCAACTTCACAGATCAAAGAGCAGAGGGACGAAGGAGATATGAGGCCTCGCAAAATCGAGTATTCACCCCGCTCGGGGAGCCGCTTGAGCGAGTATTAGCGGTATTAGTAGCCCAAAAGAAGATAGTTGGTTTGGCACCACCAAGTGACCCAAAGGGTAGAAGGTTTGACCCGAGCAAGCGATGTGCATACCACTCCAGTTCCCCTGGCCATGATACACAAGACTGTTGGACGTTGAAGCATCGAATCCAAAACCTGATTGACAGTGGGGAAATTGTGGTGGAACAGCCAGACTCCCCGAATGTTAAAGCAAATCCCCTGCCTAGACATAATGGAGGTGGGGTCAATATGACGGAGGCGAGTGAAGCTGGGGTGCCGTCGAGGTTAAACTATGTGCAGAAAATTGAGGGGATGATCAACGTGATACATGCGCATGGGAGTGCACGGGGAGTGCCCATCAAATTGATGGGGGTAAGTCCGAATAGCACGGAGGGACCTGTCAAGTTGACAACTCCGAGGCCCCTCATCCTTGCCGCAAGGCCGCAAATCCCTATCAGTAGTCTAAAGACGGTACCCTGGAATTATGGGGGAACGCCAGAGGAAGCGGCCAGTTGTGCTTCTCTGACGACAAAGGGGAACCCCTTATATCTTCCCGGGCGAGTCCTTGAGAGCCAAAAGGAAAAAAATGACGAGATCTCCGAGGAAAGGGCCATAGAATTCTTGAAAAGGATGGATCACCCGGAAACGAGGGGGATCCAGATTTTAAATGAGGAGTCAACCTTAACATCGGTCATGGACCTGGTGTTGTCATCCAATGAGCATTGCAAAACCTTGACGAAGGTTCTGGAGGAGGCATACGTACCCAAGGAAATTAGTGATGAAGGTTTCGGCCAGCTGGTGGGCCACCTATTGGAGAACGATGTAATATCCTTTACGGATGAGGACATACCCAAGGAAGGAAGGGGACACCGGAAACCGCTACATATTGCGGTAATCTCCTCGGGGTATATCATGAATGGGGTATTGATTGATGGGGGATCAACATTGAATATTTGTCCCCTCAGCACATTGCAGAAGATGAACGTTAATTCCAAGCGCCTACGGGCCAGTCACGTGGTGGTGCGAGCCTTCGATGGTTCCCGAAGGGATACAATTGGAGAAATAGAATTACCAGTGGAAATAGGACCCTGTACTTTCGATATCTCTTTCCAGGTCCTAGACATCACCGCCAGCTATAACCTGTTACTGGGGAGGCCGTGGATACATATGGTCGGGGCAGTGCCTTCTACGCTCCACCAACAAATCAAGCTAATCATCAATGGGAATCTGGTAACAATCTCGGCCGAATGTGATGACCATTCTCCTCCCAGGGGTGGCCTACCAGTGATCAATGTGGATGAGTCGGCAGCACCAGCCAGTTTTCAGGCACTAGAGATTAGCACTCCCCAATACAGATGCTTGGGGGCTCCAGCCGTGAAACCAAGGGTTTCTCCAGAACTTACTTTTGTTGCAAAGGAAATGATAAGGATGAAGTTCCAGCCTGGACAAGGGTTAGGAAGAAGCAGTCAAGGAATCACCAAGCCCATTCAACTACCCCATCAGGTAGGCAAGGCAGGTTTGGGATATCATGGAGGTATAACAGGGAGAGGCCGTCAGGGCATGGCCCCGATTCAATTGATT
Source organism: Aralia elata (assembly GCA_034770075.1). Taxonomy (NCBI): domain Eukaryota; kingdom Viridiplantae; phylum Streptophyta; class Magnoliopsida; order Apiales; family Araliaceae; genus Aralia; species Aralia elata. Next base: position 78,698,589 of record CM068378.1, read on the forward strand.
GGCAGCCCGGTGACCCCGGTCAACAATAAGCAGGGGACCAGCGAGCCTGTGACTAGAGCAGGGGGTGAAGATTTGGCCCCCACAAATGATGAATTAGCCAAAAGGGAAAGTTTCCTACAGGAGATCGCGGAAGAGTTCGAAACCCAGTGCTATATCCCCGGACAATTAATAAGCAATGAAGAGGGGACGAATGTTGCCACACCAGGAGCCCAACAAAGTGTGCCTATCATCGATTGGGCAGGGTTGATTATTCCTAAGGAAGGTATGAAGGGAGACTCGGGCGATGTGGCCGTGGTCATCGGGAAAGTGTCCGGTATAAAGCCACCTCTCATCAAGCACATATCGTCTGACCTGACCATCGACAATTGGACCGTGAGGCCAATAATATCCAAACAAGGGTAAAACCCGACGTCAGGGTGGTAGACCCCAGAGGATGGGGGAATGAAGAAGTTCTATTTTTGTTGTTGTTTTATTTCTGCATAATTATGTCGTTCCTTCGTGTTATTTGAAAATGCGATCATCGTGGAAAATGATTTATATATGACAAGTATTTTGTTTCATGTCAGGTGTACCAAATTGAGTAATCCTTGCCTAACAAACGATCTTTCAAATTTGAATGATGATTATGATTTTGACATTGAGCTGGATTTCGATTTGATGGGCATTGAGCAAGACGAGACAGATTACGACGATTGCGCCTGACGAGATCAAAGGATGGGTCGAGGATAAACCCAAACCCAATTTGGACCAAACCATCACCATTGATATTGGAACCCCAGACAAGCCAAAAGAACTCAAGATAGGGATAGACCTCACCACCAGCCAAAAAGTAGAAATAGCTGAGTTGCTAAGCCAATATGAGGATGTCTTTGCCTGGTCGCACGAGGATATGATCGGATTGTCCACCGACATCGTGGTACACCGGTTGCCCATCAGGGAGGGTTTTAGGCCCGTCAAGCAGAAACTAAGGAAGTTAAAACCTGAGTGGAGCTTAAAAGTGAAGGAGGAGATCATTAAACAATTCAGGGCCGGAATCATTATGGTCTCCACCTACCCAGAATGGCTGTCCAATGTAGTCCCAGTGGCTAAGCCTGGAGGAAAGGTGAGGGTATGCGTAGACTACAGAGATCTAAACAAGGCCAGTCTCAAGGACAACTTCCCGGTGCCTTTCATACACATCCTGGTGGATAACACAGCCCAGTACGAAATGTACTCTTTTGTGGATTGCTTCGCGGGATATAATCAGATAATGGTGGCGGAGGAAGATCGGGAAAAGACCACATTCATCACCCCTTGGGGCACTTTCTGCTATAGACGATTGGCTTTTGGTCTCACAAACGCAGGGGCTACCTATCAGAGAGCTATGATGGCCCTGTTCCATGATATGATGCATAAGGAGATAGAGGTCTACGTGGATGACATTATTGTGAAATCGAGGGTAGAATCTGACCATATAGCCCATCTTAAAAAGCTATTTGATCGACCCAGGAAGTATAACCTGAAACTCAATCCAGCCAGTGTGCTTTCGGAGTACAATCGGGTAAGCTCTTGGGATTCCTGGTTAGTGATCGGGGCATTGAGTTGGATCCAGCAAAGATTAAAGCCATTGTGGATATGCCGGCACCTCACACAGAGAAAGAGATAAGAGGATTCCTGGGAAGAATAAACTTCATCAGCCGTTTCATATCCCACTTGACAACTACGTGCGAGCCAATTTTCAAGTTGTTGAGGAAGGGTGCTTCCCAAGAATGGAATGAGCAATGTCAGAGGGCTTTTCAGACCATTAAAAAGCAGCTGACTGAGGCACCGGTGCTGGTACCCCCAAAGGATGGGATCCCCCTGTTTATGTACATATCGGTCAATGCCATCGCGATGGGATGCATGCTGGGATAAAAGAATGAGGCAGGTAAAGAGCAGGCCATCTATTACCTCAGCAAAAGATTTAGCCAATGTGAACAGAATTACACTCCCATCGAGAAGACCTGTTGTGCTCTGGCATGGGCTGCAGGGAGATTACAGTATTACCTCCATGGGCATACTACGTACCTGATATCGAGAATGGATCCCCTGAAATATATTTTTGAAAGGCCCATGTTGAATTGTCGACTATCAAGATGGCAGTTAATCTTACAGCAGTTCGACATGGTATACGTAACTCAGAAAGCCATGAAGGGGCAAGGAATTGCAGATCAGTTGGCCGAGATGCCGTCGGGAGGGATGGAACCGTTAGAAACTCCTCTACCGGGCGAAGATATATTCTGGGTGTCAGATACGAAATGCAATGATGAGGGACAATTCTGGAAGCTGTATTTTGATGGTGCCATGAATGCTGAAGGGGCAGGAGCCGGAGCAGTCCTGGTCTCTATCACCGGAGAACAATACCCCGTGGCCGCTAAACTGCATTTCAGCAATTCGAACAACACCGTTGAATACGAGGGATGTATCTTGGGACTCCGCTTGGCCTGCGACATGGGAGTGAAGAGGCTAGCAGTGTTCGGGGATTCAGAATTGGTAATCAGACAGGCAATCGGGGTGTACAACACTAAAGAGCTTCGGTTACTCCCATACCATCGTTGTGTTACCCAGCTGATGCAAGAGTTCGAAGATATCGCTTTTCGACATATCCCCCGAGGTCGGAATGATTTTGCAGATGCATTGGCAACCCTGGCCTCCGTAATCCACATAATCAAAAGAAAAGACGTTCCGCAGGTTGAGATAGCCGTACATAATGCCCCGGCATATGAGGAACATGTGGCAGTGTTATCAGACGAGGTGGGGTTGACAAGGCAACCCTGGTATCATAACATCAGGGAATATCTGAGAGATAGATCCATTCCCGACCGGGCGAGTCGAACTGAGAGGATGAGAATTCAAAAAATGGCGATGAAGTTCTACTTGAGTGGGGATTCACTCTATAAGAGGGATGCTGGTTTGGGACTGTTGCAGTGCGTGGATGAGACGCAGGCCCAAAGGATTATGAACGAAATACATGGTGGAGTGTGTGGGCCACACATGAGTGGACCGATGCTGGCCAAAAAGATTTTGAGAATAGGGCATTATTGGTTGACCTTAAAAGCTGACTATGATGATCATGTCAAACGGTGTTACCAATGTCAGGCGCACGGTAATGTGATCCATACGCCCCCCAATGAACTGCACTGTATGACCTCCCCGTGGCCATTCTCAATGTGGGGAATGGACGTGATCGGACCAATAGAGCCCAAAGCAAGCAACGGGCACCGATTCATTTTCGTCATGATCGATTATTTCACCAAGTGGGTAGAGGCAGCCTCTTTCCCCAAAGTCACTCAGGAGGTTATCGTTGGGTTAATCAGGAATAATGTCATTTGTCGATACGGGCAACCTGAGGTTTTGGTCTCCGACAATGCTAAGAATTTGAACAACGCCCTCATGAAGGGATTGTGCGACCAGTTTAAGATCAAACACCTCAACTCTGTCATTTACCGTCCCAAAATGAATGGGGCAGTGGAGGCTGCCAATAAGAACATCAAGAAGATCATGGCAAAAATGTCTGCTAATCATCGGGGATGGCCAGATCTGCTACCCCTCACCCTGCTGGCATATCGAACATCAACGCGTACTTCTACAGGGGCAACCCCTTACGCTTTGGTGTATGGAATGGAGGCCGTCCTGCCAATTGAGGTTGAGATGGCATCCCTCAGAATAATGATCGATGCTCAGATAAGCGAGGAGGATTGGATGCAAGATCGATACGACCAGTTGGCCCTAATTGATGAAAGGAGGGTGGCTGCTGTTTGGCACGGTCAGTTGTATCAACAAAGGATCTCCCGATCATATGACAAAAGGATAAGACTTCGGAAATTCAAGGAGAATGACCTGGTGCTAAAGAGAGTCATGCCTTGCCAAGACGAAGCCAAGGGGAAGTTTGCCCCAAACTGGGAGGGACCTTTTGTAATTAAAAGGGTGCTATCCGGAGGAGCCCTCATATTGCAAGAAATGGATGGTGAGACATTTCCACAACCCCTAAATTCTGACTCAGTGAAGCGATTCTACGCTTAAAATCATCAATTTCCTTTTCCTTTGAGGAGAGAACTACGTAGGACCTGATCTCCCAACTTGTGGGGGTACGTAGGCAGCCATCATGGCGCGGTCCGATCCATAAAAAAAATATAATCCTTCCCCTAAAACGAAGCCAATCCCCAACAGCCAGATAAACCTGCCTAAACCCTCAAAACTTTCCCGAAACCAGCCAACTAATCCTTTCCATACCAAATTGACATAACCCTGATCAAACCAAACAGTTAGCCAAAGTCTGAAACTCAATCCAATGAAATCGACAGGGGTACGGCAATATCTGTCAAATCTCCATCAAGACTTGAGAAGAGAAAGAAAGCGAAATGTCAAAATCATGATCAACCGGATAAAATGATGATCCAATGAAGGGCAACGATACAACAAAGAGGGAAAATGACTAAATTTAAATACCTGTTTACATATATAAGTCTTTTGTTACAAGATTTCCTTCTCAATAACCGATGAAATTAACATAATCTATGCAGGAAATAAAACAATCTACAAATCTGCAACTAACTGAAGAAGGATGGATAGGGTGGTGGATAGATCTGAGGCATCAGCATCCCCTGAAATCTGCTGTCCCATCATGTCGATGCGGTCCAACAAGGCAGCGGCTCGGCTGACAGTCCCAGAGTGTGCATCTATGACTGTCCTAGCCTGAAGAGCAATGGCATCTCTATCAGCTATGGCAGCATCTCTGGCTAGAATAGCAGCATCTCTCTCAGCAATGGCGGCATCCCTCTCAGATTCAATAGCCATCAAAGACAGTCGGATCCGGCTATGTTCAGTGTCCTGACTAGGGAGAGAGTCGGCTGAGATCGAGTGATATATGGTATCGTCTGGGAAAGTCACTCCAGAGTCGTCAAAAGTCCCAGTCTGACTCACACCAACCGCATCCGAATCTCCGCGCAACCATTGCACATAAGCGAATGTCTAGATGGGGCAACTATCATTGTACTCGGCCAGGATCCTACGAGGCCAAAGATCATATACCCGCAGTAGATCTCTCTCTGTCTGGGATGATGTAGGGAATCGGTAGTCGGCCGCGCCCGTGAAGGGGTGGAAATCCTGTGTCTGATCAAACTGCCCCATCACCGCCATGGGATGATAAGTCGTCACACCCCTCAGGCCAGCAATGGGAATGAAGTCCAGGTCGGGCACATGAGTCAAGAAGCTCATAAAGGAGCAATAACCCGAATAAACCAGGAGATGAAAGGGATCCTCGATGACCGACAGAAATGCTGTCCAGGAGGCCGCATCAGTACAGCTCACAGGACGAAATGAAAACTGCGTGGTTATGTCATGACTGAAGCAAAACCCTTGGCGACGGAGGTGGCCGATGGGACTAAGATACTCATAAACCACACATACAACAAAGTCGAGCTCCCTCGGAATACTCTGCCTCGGAAGGACTGACAGTATGAGGCTGACATATAAGTATCTGCCAATATCATGGGAAGAATGGTGTGATCCTCCTGAAGGGCCCTAACGGCCGCGACCACCCGCATGTCCAAATGATCGGGTCCCGCGGGCAAGTACAGAACTGAGAGGATACAGGCCGTCAAAACGTCTAGCCTCAAAACGCCCCAGCGCTCCTCCGATACAGAAAAATCCCCAGAGAAGTGGCGAAAACTGTTAGGTGAGCCGAATCGGTCAATCAAAAAGTGAAGAGGAACCAAGTGATCTGATGTGATCGCCGATAGCAGAACCGCCCTCCGCAACCCAGTAAAGGTCAAGAACTGACGGCGCATGGGACCAGATGTGATCCTGGCACAAGGTCTATCCAAAGGCAAACCGGTGAAGCGACCATACTCCTCGAGGGTGGGGGTCAGCTCTACTGTCCCTAGCCTGAACACTTGACGAGCAGGGACCCAATATCTCAAAATACCATCCACAAAGCCCGCTGGCACCTGAAAGGTTAATAAGGACCGAGAATGTCCCAAAATACCATCTGCGATGACCCTGTCGGTCGGCGATAAACTGTCCAACCAACGGAGGAGGCTGCCAACCAACCCTGTAGGAGGAATGGAATCCAAGCATACCACAACATCTGAGGACGTCATCTGTGAAAAAAAATAGTATCAAAAAGACTGTACAGGGGTCATTTTCTATCCATGAAATCGTACAGACAATAATAAAGCAAATGAATTTCATAAAGATAAAAGATAAAGAATTGTGCATAAATAAATAAATGAGTTCAGTACATAGTGCATGAAATGAAAAATAAGTCTAAACAGGTACAGGTACAAAAGCCCTATCCTATCCTGATCTAGATAAAGTCAATCTCATCTATGAAGGCGGGATCCTCAAACTGGTCCCCTGGGGTCGCCGAAGTCGAGGGCCCAAAGTTCATGTCGGGGATGTATGGTCGTGCGGTGGCATCAGATGAGCTCGGCCCCGCATCATAGCCCGTACCATCAGGATCATAGGTATAAGCATCCTCTGGAGTCCGGCCCAGCACCCGAAGATATAGGGACAACTGGTCTACCTGACGGGTCAGAGTGGCAATCTGCTCGACATGGGTAGGGCTCCGAACACAGGCTGCCCAGTCAGTCATCATCACCGAGCCGGGGACCATATCCCCGAGGAAGAATGTGGCCCGGGTCTGAGGACCGATAGTGCAGGGCACCCACCAAGTACGGAAGGCATCACTCGTACTGGGACCCGTAGAAAGCATCCGGCCGTCCTCCCCTGCAAGCATGATCCCTGAAGGCTGAGAGTCCAGCGGCCAGGAGGTAGTGAAAGGAAGGGAATGCGGGATCCGGATCTCTCTTGTGACGCATCTGAATGCGCGCTCCCCCAGGTACATCACCCATCCTCCAATACTCTGCAAAGTGAGGCGACGGGTGGAAAGCTCGAACTCCGGGCCAGAAGGGTTCCCAGCATCAAACCCCTCAGCCAAATGCTCGGAGAGGTAGGGAATCCAGACGACATCTGCAGCAGTGATCAGCTCCAGCTGGATGCGGTAGTGTGCAAAGCTGCCTGATACCGGGACCTCCTCCAAAGTGCTGTGATGCCACCGTCGGCCCCGGGGATAGGTATCAAGGCCGAGAGTAGTGACAGGCCTCATGCATGGAAGACGCTCGTAGGCCCAGAACTGCGAACAGAAACAGTGAAAAGCATGAGTAACCGACAGATGCAGAAAGAAAAGAAATGAATTGACGGGAAATACATTAAGAAAAAAGGAAGAAAGGCCTCACCAGCAGGAAGTGATAGAATCCGAGCCAAGCGTCTGTCTGGCCCTCCGAACGTAGACGCATACCGTGGAGGAAATAGGCAAAGGTGAATGACCCCCAGTCATAGTCACCGATGCGGTCCACGTCTCTGACCGCTCCTACGACGCTGAAATGAATGGTGGAAGAGTTGTTCCCCAGAAAACAACCCCTCATGATGGTCAGGAACAGGCGTCGTAGCAGAATGTCCCTGGTGCCCTGATCCGCTGGAATGGGCAATGCGTACAGACCCCCAACAGCATCGACAGCCAAAGCGCCGGATCGAATGCTACGGGCCTTAAAGACCCGATCCTCAGCACCGAAGCCCAATAAAGCCCGGACCTCCACAGGAGTGATGTCGAGATCTAGAGGAACGCGGGACCCGGCAAACTCTATGCCCGTAATGTATCTCCAATCCCAGGGGGTCAGCACAACCTCGCAGTCAAGAAGGTGAAGAGACTGCGTCTGGTGAAACCAGCGCTCAGATAAGGCCCTCATGTAACCCCAGGGGCACTGACGGGGGATGATAGTGAAAAAGTGACGGAAGCCCCAAGAATCCACCACCGCCCGGTAGTCACTGTGCAAAGCCGTGTAAAGGGAGTAGATGTTGAACCAGTTGCCCCTCGGCTGAGTAAACTCGGGTACCTGGGGCAATCACCAATGGGTCAGTCCGGATAAAAGGAGAATGGAGAAATTGAGAATAAAATCAGAATAGAATCGAATATACCTCGTTAGCCACGAGAGATGCCGAGGGATGACGACTGAGATCCCGACCCAATAGATCGGGGATCTGCACAGATGCGCCAGACGGGGCACTATGAGGAGATGGAGCCAGTGTGCTGGAGGATGGTCCCTCTGCCGCGACCTCCGGAGGAACAGCCTCCTCAACGTCCGGATGATCAGGACGAATGACAGCCTCCGCCAAGCGGCGAGCCTGACGGGTCCGAGGAGGAACGGGGGCAGGTGCAGCCCTACGACGGCGAACACCTGAGGTCCGTGACACGGAGGAGCTACTATGAGCATCGGGATCCATAGCTGGAATAGAACAGGCAAGGAGGAAGGTAAGTTCCCTTTTGAATTATGTCACGAATATTCTAAATTCCTACCCACATCATATAATTAATGCAACATGATGCATGTTTATGGTATGTTAAAAAAAAAAAAAAAAAAATCGGCAGAGTTCCGTTTGTAAAATGGACATCCCAGGCATAAGCCAAACGTGTTTTCAATCAATCCAAGCCTCAAACAGATCAAAATTGCATTCATATGTGTAGTTACAGCATGTAAAGTACAGTAATGCATGATTTTCTTGCAGAAAAGGAATAACAGTATGTGGGACCACATCATGAGCATAAAATAGGACTCACACAATTGCTACATAGCATGTATATATGATAATACATAGCATAGCATTGTAAAGCATACATTTCTATCTCTAAACATGCAAATAGCCAAATGTATAGTAAAACGTTGACGAAATTGAAAAGTGAACGGTCAAAGTGTTACCTGTAGCGCGTAGAGCGATCCTACCAGAGCGGTTTTTGCAGAAAAGTTGGAGAAATCGACAAAAGGCCTTTGCAAACGAGCAAAATCTCAAGAATCTATATGGGGTACGAAGTTGAAAGTGACAGATCTGGAGGCGGCGAGCCGCTTATGAATCCCGATCTTAGCCGCAGATCTATCTGCGGCTGGCCGCAGATCAATCTGCGGCTGGCCCTGATGGGTCCCCTTGGCTCCCTTGCGACCGTTTGATGTGTCTAGTGAAAATGAATTACGAGATGGGTGACCGGCGACGATACCTGGCCCCGACAAGGCGATCGGCCGGTGACGATAACCGGCGATTACGAGATGGATGTCCGGCGACGAAAACCGGCTCCGGCAAGATAACCAACCGGCGACGATAACCGGGGGTTATAAGATGGGTAACCGGCAACGATAACCGGCCCCGACAAGACGATCGTCCGGCGACGAAAACCGGCGATTACGAGATGAATGTCCGGCGACGAAAACCGGCTCCGGCAAGATAATCAACCGGCGACGATAACCGGGGGTTACAAGATAGGTGACCGGCGACGATAACCGGCCCCGACAAGACGATCGTCCGGCGACGAAAACCGGCGATTACGAGATGGATGTCCGGCGACGAAAACCGGCTCCGACGAGATAACCAATCAGCGACGATAACCGGGGGTTACGAAAGGGGTGACCGGCGACGATACCCGGCCCCGACGAGACGATCGACCGGCAACGATAACCGGCGATTACGAGGTGGATGTCCGGCGACGAAAACCGGCTCCGACAAGATAACCAACCGGCGACGATAACCGGGGTTACGAAAGGGGTGACCGGCGATGATACCCGGCCCCGACCAGACAATCGACCGGCGACGATAACCGGCGATTACGAGATGGATGTCCGGCAACGAAAACCGGCTCCGACGAGATAACCAACCGGCGACGATAACCGGGGGTTACGAAAGGGGTGACCGGCGACGATACCCGGCCCCGACGAGACGATCGACCGGCGACGATAACCGGCGATTACGAGGTGGATGTCCAGCGACGAAACACCGGCTCCGACAAGATAACCAACCGGCGACGATAACCGGGGGTTACGAAAGGGGTGACCGGCGACGATACCCGGCCCCGACAAGACAATCGACCGGCGACGATAACCGGCGATTACGAGATGGATGTCAGGCGACGATAACCGGCTCCGACAAGATAACCAACCGGCGACGATAACCGGGGGTTACGAGACGATCATCCGCATTGCATTGATACCCTTTTACGAATATGATTGCATCCATTGCATCATACGTTGCATCATAAGGCATATGTGTAGCATCACGTATGTATTGTCATCCATGTGCATTGTCATTCATGCATCGGGTGTCTATTCTTTATCTTGTTCATTTCATTCATCATTTCATAAACATGATAAAGAGGGGCAGCTGTAGACACCCAAATTTTGCACTTCCTATACTAACCCTGACAGGAGGGCAAATTCGTCCATGGACCGGGCCCCCGAGAATGGAAGGAGGACATAAAGATGAAACTCAAAGCCATCTCCACTGGACGAGATCGAGGCTGACACGATGACGCGCGAATGTCGGGAGTCAGTTACTGATCGCTGCGCTTACCCGGACGGCATGGCACGTTTCCCGGCGATTTCTGGACTGCAGTATGCAAGCCCTTCAACGGAAATCAACGGTACGGCACGGAAATCGAGACGAGGTGCGGAAAATGAGAAAATCAGCACAGTCAGCCGCGGATCAATCCGCGGCCAAGGACGGAACTCGAGACGGCACGGGACTCGAGCGCACGGGACTCGAGCGCGGCTGGGGGGAGAACCAAGGGCCAGCCGCAGATCAATCTGCGGTTGCCCTTGGCAGTCCCTTATCAGGCCATTTCGCATACAGAAACCAGGGAAGAGAAGAGGAAAAATCCAGCAGCAGCAGCAGCTCGGGAAGGAAGAAAAACAGCAAGAAAAAAACATCAAAAATAAGAGAGAAAAGAGTGAGAAATAGGGAGAAATTGTACCTATTTTGTGAGATCATACCTCATATTTTCTACTCTAATCAATACACAAATTCCTACATATTGTGGGGATCATTTGCAAGGTGAAAAATCTTTTGTTTTGACATTTGATTGTACCATTTTTTGCTAGGCTCTTGTTATCCGAATCATCTTAAATGTATCTTTTTTTGCATTGTATTGTGAAATCATGGATTAGGGATTATTAGTGAGGGTTCCATCGGAACAAAATTCTTTCTAATAACCCGAGGATATCCAATTGGTGAAATTTCTAGCTTATTTATGGTGATTTCTTGGATGTAATTTATTTAGATTATCATTTTCGGATATCATGGTGTATTAGGCAAATCCGTGTTGTTTAGTTTCGTAGTATTCATTTTGCGGGTATGTAGTAATCTTGGGTGTGAGCCTAGGAATGCGACCCCGTGGTCCAAATCCGATGATGGACGTTTTGATACATGTAATGGATGCAAGGTACTCGTTTTGTTGTAACATGTAATCGTTGGGCCTTAAAACGACGCTAGAGCGAGAATCGGGTTTAAGGCCCCGTAATAGTGAAATATGCGATTGATGGCGTTAGGGGATATTTTGATGGCTTACATGCCCATGAATAGCCCCTACGCGTTGGATATTTAGTTCGATTTGTAACACCCAACAAAAGGATTTCAAAGCCAAAACAATCAAGATTTTGCTAAAATTAATCAAAGTAGGATATTAGCATCACGAGGCTAAAAAATTGGAAGTACTAATGAAAGTCGATTCCTATTTTACGAGAAAGCCAAAAGGAAGTTGTTTCCAAATGTCACAAAAAATGGTTGTATAAAGAGAAGTAAACGTTTTACTAAACCTTGATACATAGGGCGAAAGAGATTCTAGAAATTGCCTATCATTTATGAAAGCAACGTATAAATCTCGATTCCTATTTTGGCTAAGGTTTAACAAACTCACGTTTTACCAAAACAAACACTTAATAAAAAAATCTCATAGCTTTTGTCAATTTAAAATCAAATCTTTCTCAATAAGAAAATAAGGCTTTCTCGTAAATACCGAAAAGACATTTTTAAGCACTCTCAAAACTAAAGCACGATTTTCCCTAAGAAATCCAAATGATTCTTTCATACAAACTCGCCACAACTTTCATTTAGGCACACACACACACGCACACATATACGTTTCATGAATTAAAGGATAGGAAAAGCATCAAGATTGCGGTAACCGTATTTCACGGAAGTCGGGGGGTGCCTAACACCTTCCCCTCGCTTAAGCAAGCCCCCGAACTCTATGAATCTCGATTCGCAGACCATTTAATTCGGAGTCACACATGAGCCAGCGATTTATAAAAAACGAAAATTCGGATGAGTTGGTACATCCATTTCAAATATACCAACTGGCGACTCTGGTTAATTGGCTCATCATAAAAAACGATCTTTCAAAACCCCGTCGACATCAAGGCCGACCTTTTCCCAAATCACCTAAAACCGAAAAGGCTAAAAAAGGAAAAGAAAGAGAGACGAGAAAACCCGGCGTCGACACCACGTTTTTGGAATTCAACTGTATACAAAACTGCAAAAGATGAAAATGTTCAAAGTTGATTTTGATGAAATAATGAAATTATAAAAATTTATTTAAATTGATCATACCTGCTTTTACCCTTCCAAATACTTGTTTGTGTTTCAATTCTCTAACTAACTGATCAAGTTTTATTTTGAAGACTCTACAAATTATGTCAGCTCTATCTTCGGGTCTAATGCCTCTTTGATTAACAAACCTGTGTATCTCTGGCTACTTCGGATTGCACGTGAATGTAATAAAAAGGTCAGGGTATCCAGTCCACCTACAAATCGCCATAGCATCTTGATAATTTTGGATCATGTACCGTGCACCACCAACATATGAAGAAGGTAATATAATTCGCTTCCCACGTGATGATGGATCTGTTTCTCCTTTCAACAAAGCTTCAGTTAAACCTTTGTACATATCTGCTCTTAGACTCTTTTGATTAGTACGAATAAAAAATAACCTATCTGCCTCAATCATAGTGTATGAATCGACCAAAAATTGTTGAAACAATTTCCTTGAATTTAAAAGTGCAATTGCTTCATTTTTCCTTTCTTGTCTCCTAAAGACAAAAAATTGTCTCATGCTTACTCTTCCCCTTTTTCCTTTTGAATTTTCACTAAGAAGAATATCATGTCTAAATCCATCTTCACCATATGGGAAAAGCAACGGGTACTGCATTGGAAGGTAAGAAGGGTGCAACTCACTTATTCGTTTTAATAAACCATTCTGAGTCTCAACTATGATATCCCTATCATTATTTGAGCTTCCAATGTCACCAACAATTAAACCAGCTACTTCAGGTGCAGTAGGGAGATTATACCTTCGTCCATCACAATTCCTTCTTCCAATAAGCCTCAATTTAACATCTTTGAATTCTCTTGAATCAAATCTATCCCTAGCCATCCTGAATGATTGAGCCACAACATTGTTGTCATCAAGCATCTTTTTTAAGTCTGCAACAATCGATGATTCAAATGTTTTTGAATTATTTGCTGAACTGTTTAATAAATTAACAAAAGGAAAACTGAATTAGTAACATATAATAATCAATAATTTTTGTAGATTACACAGAAAAAAGTAATACAAACCTGAGGGCACCAATTCGATTTGCAATTTCATTCTCTGTATCATATATGTATAGTTGAGCAAACTTTGGAGTGGATCCTATATTTGGTATCAAACTACCAATTTTGTGACAATTTTGGCCATGTAATCTAAACACGGCTGGACCCTTTCCATTGTTAAGTGATGAATCAATCTTCCCACCCATTGATCTGAAAGAAAACATCATATTGTATGCACGAATGTTGTCAATGAAATGGCTGCTTCTATGATCAGAACCATTAAGTAGATCTTTCAAAATCTGGGGTGGTTTTTTTAGCAAAGGCAGTTGCAATTTGCCTCCAGCACAACACATTGAGAATTCTGGATTTTTGCTCTTTTGATTCTTGTTTATTCTTTCCTGGTACCACATCAACGCATTACATGATGAACAATCCCAGTTTGGGTCACCGATGTCCCAGTAATCTGAATTTAATACATTTACGTGGATATATCATAATTATAGTACAATTGTCCTTGAAAATTAAAAATACTGGAACATGCGAAATGATAAGCAAGATTAAGAATTTACCATCATTAGCAGAATGAACATCAACATCCATTTCACCTTAATTAAAAAATTAAGAAATCTATTATAAGAACAATTATCGTATAAAAAGAAAAATTAACAAAAGATGGGATCAATTACTATTTACAATTTATACATTAATTCTTTAAAATTTTTATACATACTAATGCTTAATATATTTGAAAGATGTTTTTGGTGTTTATTAGTAGAGTAAGGTAACAGCATACCGTTATCAGGGGGATCAATAGAAAATTTTGGGGGTTGAAATGCGTCGGCATCAAGTATTTTTTCATTCATAAATGCATTAACATGATCTGCATTATGTACCGATCCTGGTTGATATGCTTTACTCTTCCTATTGTGAGTAACATTATGTCTGTTGGTAGGCGGAGTATATTGTTGATTGAACCTTGATGTTTGCATCGATTCTGTAGAGTATGATTCAGGATGATTGACAACTACTTCATTAAAGGTTATTCTGAGATCTGTACAAACTGCATAAAATAACTAAATTTATAGTTATGAAAAATAATCATAATTTTGGACATATACTAAGCAAAATAGTAGACATTTATTACCGTTTGAAATGTCTGACATTGGCAATCTTGACTTGTTCTGTATCCTATTAAGCATATCTTTTCCAGTGGTAGTATTGGACGATTTTGTCAATAAAGTAGAAATAGTAGAAAGGTTCATCGGGTAGGTACCTAATTTTTAATAACAAATATACGAACATATATAAATATGACATCCATCATTTTTTGAAATATTATAACGCTTTCAATTCAATAACGGAAAGAAAATTAGAATGGAAACACTGAATACCAGTAGCCGAAAGATGAACACTGTTTTCTCTGCTAACCGGAGTGTTTTCCTTTCCTTGAATAAGTTTTGGATAAGTATAAAAAAAATTAGATTTCATGAAATTAATTTTAATTTCAAACTCATATGTAAAGAAATTGAATATAGAAATACCATCATCTGGGGCTGGATGAACCCAATTTTGCTGATTTATACGCTGCAAATGTTTTGATGTTTGTAAATGTATATTTGGTGTTGAATCAGTACGACTAACAGCAACTTCATCGAAAGATGAATTGAGATTTTTATAAACTACATAAAAAATTCACATTATATTAGCATAAGCAGTATAATTGACGGAAAAATAAATACAAAGTTATAATGAAATAATTACCATTTGAAATGTCAGTCATATGCATCCTGGATGTTTTGCTTGGTCTAACAGATGTAGTACTTGTGCTCTTTTTGTTAGTGGATTCTAACATGAAATAGGAAGCACAATCAATAAGCCTGATAATTATTTTGACAGTAGAGAGTTAATTTTATACACTTAATTAATGAATAACTCAGTAGAAAGTATACGTTGTATTTTTTTTTTCTCGTTTTTCCAGCATAATCATCCTTCTACGCATCCTTGATTGAGTTTTGTCGCAGTGGTTGTCAGTAAATTCATGTTTTTCATTATTTTCTGACATGTATGGCTTATGGTTGATTTCCCCAATTTTCCCTGCAATGGTTTCTAATGTTAGGGTTTGAGAGATAAGATGAGAGATGTGAAAATACCTAAATTTGTGCAAAATTAATCTTCCAAGCGGGTTATGTAGTTCGTCGAGTACACAAAAATCTATCCACTTTCACACTCTGAAATTCGATCTTTGGGAGGAGTTCCTCCAAGAGGGAAGTGATAAGCAATGGAATGATGGAACAATGATGCTCTGTTATGTGATGTGCACGTGCTCTGTTTTGATAATATAGAACAGGTACAAAGTGATAGCATAGGATATCAATCCTCTTCAACTCTCTGGTCTGGAAGAAGAAGATGATGATTATTGCAGGTCGGAATCCTTTTACTGTTGGTCACCATGGATATCAGATCAGATTATGCTAAAACCTATATATTTAATCGGGTTATGGGTCAGACTTATAATTGGAATTTGGTTAGAACGACTTCTGGATTCAAGTAGTAATTGGAATTTTGGGTTAGAACGGGTTTTGGATCCAAGTTGTGATAGACAAATTATTTACACCAGTCTCGACGCACATGCGTTACGTATGTGTGTGAGAAAAAAATAGTTGCAAAAAAAAATTGAATTTGTTTTATGTGACAAATAAAATTACAAAAGGAAAACACTTATGTGAAAATAAAAAAACGTACAGACGTTAAAATATAAAAGAGGAGAAAATCGTAAATTAACTTGAGAGTACTTAATTGTTATACTCTCTTTTCTTGCAATTTGAGAAATAAAATAGTTTATATTGATTATCGAATTATGTAAATTAGATTTAAAGAAATAAGCTTTATTTAAATCTGAATTAGAAGTATAACAAATGCAAACTGGCATAATGATGAAACCTTATACTTCACAATTGATTTATTAGTATTATACTTTATCTTTCTCTTGCAGATATCTCAGCTTATTGTCTCTGTACAAATATGTACATAATAGATCTTCATCTGATGAGCTTGGGAAAAAGTACATAATAGCTCTTTATAATAGTTCTTCTCCAAATATATTATACCATTTTTTTAGGAAAAAGTTGTAGTATAATAATGAGTTATGTACATATTTAGTAATGCAGAAACTGCACTACACACAGTTCTTCATTTGCTGAGCTTTCTTAAAGTTAAATTTCCATTATGGGGCAGTTGAAAATTCTGAGTGACAAGAAGTTGGAAATTGGCACAGTTGCATGAGAGTTTCTGTTGCAAAATGTGTTGAGTACATTTCTTGTGTTGGAAACATCAAAAAAAATTTGCTGACTCTTAAATTATAGTTAATCATCGTAGGTGAAATTATATTGTTATGAGAGAATTCAATTACAATCATCAACTGCAGATGGCTCTGAAGTTGTCAAATAAATTAGCTGAAAAGGCCATTTTTTGTGCATTAAATATGATCTCGGTTGAACCACCAAGGCAATCCTTTCATACAAATTGTTCACCCGAATTTAAGTTGATAAGCCACAACTTGCTTGTTGACATCCTATAATCAGTTTTTGAGACTATTCATAGATGGATAGATATAGTGCTTAGAACTTTCATTGTATTGAGTAAATATATACCAAAATAGTGATACAATGATATGTTTTTTAATATTTTAAGTTGTGTTGTTGTAGAAGACAGTGCTATAGGTTTTGCAGCTGCCAAAACTGCTGGAATGAAGTGTATTGTAACAAAGAGTGGGTAAGTTTAATTTCTAATCTTGCCAATCCCTTGTATAGTATTAATTATTGTACATAAGGATGCATACATGCAAAATCATTGATATCAAATGTAGCTTTGATATTTCCCAGACCAAATCCAAAAATTGGTGAGCTGATTACTACCCTGTCTTCAAGATATTTGTTTTTTCAACCGAAGGGAGGCTCAACTTTCTAGTTTTTTGTGTTTCAAACTTACAAACTTACAGTAGTGAAGTCGACTTAAATTCCTCCAAGTATCCAGGACCTACACATCTTTCAATGTAGGACTACCCTAAAGTCATATCCTGGGTCTACATTTTTTGTGGAAATAATTGCATTGCTTGTTCGCCCACTAATTCAATGACTTGCTTGTCAGCCGTGGATAATTGTCATAATTTAGTCCTGAAATATTTGCCACTGCATTCTCAAACTGTCATCAGTAAATTATCACCACTTCATCCCTTCCAAGAAAGATGCATCATTTAACACTATGTTCTGTGTCACATTGTCACTACGAATATTGTCTGGTAAAACTATAAATAGCAATTGGCTTATATATTTGTGAGGAGTCTTCTGTAGCAATTGGCCCATTCAACCTTTACATTGAACAATGATTTACTGATGTAACATACTACTACATACTACTAAGAAAGTAACATATGTTCAAATAGGTTCATTGATCTGTTCCTATTTAAGCCAAAAGTGAACTAATCTCCCTAATAATACACAAAAACTACAACAAAGAAACCCAGTCGAATTACTTGAGACAATAATTGACGTAGTAAATAATATCCAATAATATCCAATAATAAGGAAGTTTCATTCAAATAATCAAAATCCAAATTCTAACTGAACTAGTACCATTAAACAAAGAAACCCAATCGAATTCGAAGTCTAATTTATTGAGACAATAATTGACGTAGTAAATAATATCCAATAATATCCAATAATAAGAAAGTTTCATTCAAATAATCCAAATCCAAATTTAAAAGTCAAAGAGGATTATACTAAAATTCTGCAGAAACTGTAAAAAATTAAGACAACCAAGTGACGTAGTAAACTCTCTCTAAGTTGAAGCGGTAAAGTTGTCATCTTTCTCGATTTTGATCTTCTTTTGCAGCTTGTTGGTAGACATTTCAGCATCAGTTGTCTGTGATTCTTGTACCTCATCATCGCTGATTGAATGTATAGGCCTTTTGCTTACAGGTGTGACACAGTTGACAACATCGGGCAACGACTCACCCTGTATAGACTGTAGTATAGAAGCAAAATAGAGATATAAGAAATAGTTGGTAATGTAGGTAATTGTATGGGTAAAATTTATATTACCTGAGGTTCGTCACATAAACTTGTGAAGTTTGCAATTATTTTTTCATCATCAGTCATTCTAGCAACAGTGAAAGTGGCATAGTTTGCCTTCAAATTATAGGATGATATATGTATCTTGAAGAGAAACCTCTTTTGCAACAATAAATTGAGTTCATCCGGAAAACAATCAGAGTCTCCATCCTTTTGTACATTTAAAAAACATGAATTAAGGGCAGTTATGTACATAAGGTTAAGTTTGTTTAATCTAATTTTACCTTAATCAGTTTCTCCCTCAATTCATAAGCGGACTTTCCTATGACGTATTGGGCTTCACGATCAAATAGCACAAATGATGCATTGGACGTATCATCTATTACTTTAACCTGAACTTTAAATCTACAATTAAAAGTAACATTTAAGAAGTTAGATAGTAGTAACGGCCAGCACAAAGTATGAACACAGACTGAATGATATAACAGATACCTTGGTGTTACAGATTTGACATAGTCAGAACATTTGTCACACCAATGTTTTCCGCTGTCAGGTTTGACTTTTTTGCGGCATTTTTTGCAGGAATTGTAGAACCAATTGTATTCGGTTTCTATACACATAATAGTAGCAAGTACCACACATGTTGACTCCTAGAGTGTTAAATAGAGAATGAGCATAAAGAATATAAGATGATGGTGTGAAGTATTAAGGTCTTTTAAAAGCGGGCTTACCTCTGTTGCGTCCCGTATGTCATCAATAGTTTTCCTATCATAGATTTGGAGAAATTCATCTGTAATAGATAAAGTGCTCTGGCTGGATAAATGATTAATTGTAGCTTTATTATTTGATGCAGCACAAATGCTGTTAGACAACAGACAATAGTGAAGGTGGGTAAAGGGTAAATTGAGTTGTAGTAGTAATAGTAATAGAAATTAATAAGGAAGAAGTAAGCCATATACCTATTTTTAAAAGTAACAACCTCAGGGATATCTGCATTTATAAGGAGTCGCGAACCAAACATTGAGTTGGACAACGTTGGTGTACCTAGTTAATGGCAGATGATGCATAGTTAATAATCATACGTTTGGAGAGGATTACTTCCTTGAATTAACAGTAATATATAGTACCTTTCCAGAACTTGATTTTTGCAAACTGTAAAACAATTATAATGTTACATTGTTTTTCTGTTTCAGTAAAGGAACAAATCTGGTTTGCAAAGTCATCCCACAATGTGTATGTCAACACGTTCTGACTGTAACAAAAATAGAGTGTAAGAATTGTCGATGCCGGGTTTTCTCGTCTCTTGTCCTTTTCCTATTTTAGCCTTTTGGTTTTGGTGATTTTTGGGGAAAAGGTCGGCATTGATGTCGACGGGGTTTTGAAAGATCGTTTTTTATGATGAGCCAATTAACCAGAGTCGTCAGTTGGTATATTTGAAATGGATGTACCAACTCATCCGGGTTTTCATTTTTTTATAAATCGATGGCTCATATGTGACTCCGAATTAATTGGTCTGCGAACCGAGATTCATAGAGTTCGGGGGCTTGCTTAAGCGAGGGGAATGTGTTAGGCACCCCCCAACTTCCGTGAAACACGGTTACCGCAATCTTGATACTTTCCTATCCTTTAATTCATGAAATGTGTGTGTGTTTATGTGCGCGTGTGTGTGTGTATGCCTATGCGAATGTTGTGGTGAGTTTGTATGAAAGAATCATTTGGATTTTTAGGGAAAGTCGTGCTTTAATTTGAGAGTGCTTTGGAATGTCCTTCGGTATTTACGAGAAAGCCTTATTTCTTATTGAGAAAGATTTGATTTTAATTGGCAAAAGCTATGCGA
Source organism: Aralia elata (assembly GCA_034770075.1). NCBI lineage: Eukaryota > Viridiplantae > Streptophyta > Magnoliopsida > Apiales > Araliaceae > Aralia > Aralia elata. The sequence continues at coordinate 78,718,923 of CM068378.1, forward strand.
TTTTTTACTAAGTGTTGTTTTGGTAAAACATGAGTTTATTAAACCTTAGCCAAAATAGGAATCGAGATTTATACGTTGCTTTCATAAATGATAGGCAATTTCTAGGATCTCTTTCGCCCTATGTATCAAGGTTTAGTAAAACGTTTATTTTCTTTTTATAAAATCATTTTTGTGGCATTTGGAAACAACTTCTCTTTAGCTTTCTCGTAAAATAGGAATCGACTTTCATTAGCATTTCCAAATTTTAGCCTCGTGATGCTAATATCCTACTTTGATTAATTTTAGCAAAATCTTTATTGTTTTGGCTTTGAAATCTTTTTGTTTGGTGTTACAACTCGAATTAAATATCAAACGCGTAGGGGGCTATTCAGGGGCATGTAAACCATCAAAATATCCCCGAACGCCAACAATCACATATTTCACTACTACGGGGCCTTAAATCCGATTCTCGCCTTAGCGTCGTTTTAAGGCCCAACGATTACATGTTACAAAAAACGAGCACTTTTCATCTATTACATATGTCAACACGTCCATCATCGGATTTAGACCACGAGGTCGCGTTCCTAGGCTCACACCCGAGATTACTACATGCCCACAAAATGAATACTACGAAACTAACCAACACGGATTTGCCTAATACATCATGATATCCGAAAATGATAATCTAGATAACTTACAACCAATAAATCACCATAAACAAGCTAGAAATTTCACCAATCGGATATCCTCGGGTTATTAGGAAGAATTTTGTTCCAATGGAACCCTCACTAATAATCCCTAAACCATTATCCCCTCATTAATTACATGAAATCTACATTTAATTCAACCCAATAATATGATATAAATTGTTATAACAAAAAGGAATTTTTACCTTGCAAATGATCTCAAATAGGTGTGAACTTGTGTATTTGAATAGGATAAAGAATGTATTTGATACAATCAAAATCAAAAGAACATGAATCCTCTCTTTTTTCTCTCTTTTCTCCCTATTTTGTTCCAAAATCTAGATATTTTCTTCCTATTTCCGCGCCTTTGCTGCTGCAAAAATTCTTCTTCTTCCAAAACTGTTGAACTCTCCCACTCTCTGTATGCTGCAATGAAACTGAGCTGAAATAGGCTGGCCGCAGATCAATCTGCGGCTGGCTGCCGCCTGCCTTCCACTCACCTGATTTCGAGTTCCGTGTTTCGAGTTCCGTGTTTTCAAAAAGCGCACTAATTGGCCGCAGATCAATCCGCGACTGGACGGGTGTCGATGCGGATGATCGTCTTGTCGGGGCCGGGTATCGTCGCCGGTCACCCATCTCGTAACCCCCGGTTATCATCGCCGGTTGGTTATCTTGTCGGAGCCGGTTTTCGTCGCCGGACATCCATCTCGTAATCGCCGGTTATCGTCGCCGGTCGATTATCTTGTCGGGGCCGGGTATCGTCGCCGGTCACCCATCTCGTAACCCTCGGTTATCGTCGCTGGTTGGTTATCTTGTCGGAGCCGGTTTTCGTCGCCGGACATCTATCTCGTAATAGCCGGTTATCGTCGCCGGTCGATTGTCTTGTCGGGACCGGGTATCGTCGCCGGTCACCCATCTCGTAACCTCCGGTTATCGTCGCCGGTTGGTTATCCTGTCGGAGCCGGTTTTCGTTGCCGGACATCCATCTCGTAATCGCCGGTTATCGTCGTCGGTCGATTGTCTTGCCGGGGCCGGGTATCGTCGCCGGTCACCCATCTCGTAACCCCCGGTTATCATCGCCGGTTGGTTATCCTGTCGGAGCCGGTTTTCGTCGCCAGACATCCATCTCGTAATCGCCGGTTATTGTCGCCGGTCGATTGTCTTGTCAGGGCCGGGTATTGTCGCCGGTCATCCATCTCGTAACCCCCGGTTATCATCGCCGGTTGGTTATCTTGTCGGAGCCGGTTTTCGTCGCCGGACATCCATCTCGTAATCGCCGGTTATCGTCGCCGGTCGATTGTCTTGTCGGGGCCGGGTATCGTCGTCGGTCACCCATCTCGTAACCCCCGGTTATCGTCGCCGGTTGGTTATCCTGTCGGAGCCGGTTTTCGTCGCCGGACATCCATCTCGTAATCGCTGGTTATCGTCGCCGGTAGATTGTCTTGTCGGGGCCGGGTATCGTCGTCGGTCACCCATCTCGTAACCCCCGGTTATCGTCGCCGGTTGGTTATCCTGTCGGAGCCGGTTTTCGTCGCCGGGCATCCATCTCGTAATCGCCGGTTATCGTCGCCGGTCGATTGTCTTGTCGGGGCCGGGTATCGTCGCCGGTCACCCATCTCGTATTGAGAAATCGTGTTTAACACCCAATTTATCAAAATCTCGTATTTTATTACCACATTATGAATCAAATGGGCTTAAGAGTCGATTTGAGCAAGCATTGGACAAGGGGGACCCACTGGGGCCAGCCGCGGATGGATCTGCGGCCAGCCGCAGATTGATCTGCGGCCAAGATCGGGATTCTTAAGCGGCTCGCCAGTTCCAGATCTGTCACTTTCAACTTCGTACCCCACATAGATTTCTTGCGATTTTGCTCGTTTGCAAGGGCCCTTTGCCGATTTTTCCAACTTTCCCGCAAAAACCGCTCCGGTTAGATCGATCTACGCGCTACAGGTAACGCTTTGACCGTTCACTTTTCAATTTCGTCAATGTTTTGCTATACATTTGGCTATTTACATGCTATAGATAGAAATGTATGCTTTACAATGCTATGCTATGTACTATCGTATATACATGCTATGTATCAACTGTATGAGTCCTATTTTATGTTCATGACGCGGTCCCACATACCGTTATTCCCTTTTTTGAAAGAAAATCATGCATTATGGTACTTTATATGCTGTAATTACACATATGAATGCAACTTTGATCTGTTTGAGGCTTAGATTGATGGAAAATATGTTTGGCTTATGCCTGGGATGTCTATTTACAGACGGAACTCTGCCGATTTTTTTTTTTTTTTTTTTAAACATGCATCATGTTGCATTAATTCTACGATAAATATTGGAGTATTTGTGGCATAATTAAAAAAGGGAACTTACCTTCCTCCTTGCCTGCTCTGTTCCAGCTATGGATCCCGACGCTCCTAGTAGCTCTTCTGCGTCTCGGACATCAGGTGTTCGCCGTCGTAGGGCTGCACCTGCCCTTGTTCTTCCTCGGACCCGTCAGGCTCGCCGCTTGGCGGAGGCTGTCATCCGTCCCGATCATCCGGACGTCGAGGAGGCTGTTCTTCCGGAGGTTGCGGCAGAGGGTCCATCCTCCAGCACACCGGCTCCATCTCCTCATAGTGCCCCGTCTGGCGCATCTGTGCAGATACCCGATCTATTGGGTCGGGATCTCAGTCGTCACCCCTCAGCATCTCTCGTAGCTAACGAGGTATATTCAGTTCTATTCTGATTTTATTCTCAATTTCTCAATTCCCCTTTTATCTGGACTGACCCATTGGTGACTGCCCCAGGTGCCCGAGTTTACTCAGCCGAGGGGTAACTGGTTCAACATATATTCCCTCTATACAGCTCTGCACAGTGAGTACGGGGCGGTGGTGGACTCCTGGGGCTTTCGTCACTTCTTCACCATCATTCCCCGCCAGTGCCCCTGGGGTTACATGAGGGCCTTATCAGAGCGCTGGTTCCACCAGACGCAGTCTCTTCACCTTCTGGACTGCGAGGTTGTGCTGACTCCCTGGGACTTGAGGTACATCACGGGCATCGAGTTCACTGGATCCCGCGTCCCTCTGGATCTGGACATCACTCCAGCGGAGGTCCGGGCTTTATTGGGTTTCGCCGCTGAGGACCGGGTCTTTAAGGCCCGTAGCATTCGGTCCGGTGCTTTGGCTGTCGATGTTGTCGGGGGTCTGTATGCACTGCCTATCCCAGCGGATCAGGGTACTCGGGACATTCTGTTACGGCGCTTGTTCCTGACCATTATGAGGGGTTGTTTCCTAGGGAACAACTCCTCCACCATTCACTTCAGCGTCGTAGGAGCTGTCAGAGACGTGGACCGGATCAGTGACTATGATTGGGGGTCGTTCACTTTTGCCTACTTCCTCCACGGTCTGCGTTTACGTTCGGAGGGCCAGACAGACGCTTGGCTCGGATTCTATCACTTCTTGCTGGTGAGGCCTTTTTCCCCTTTTCTTATTGTATTTCCCGTCATTTCATTTCTCTTTTTTGCTTTTGTTGGTTACTCATGCTCTGCCTTGTTCTGTTCAACAGTTCTGGGCCTACGAGCGTCTTCCCTGTCTGAGGCCCGTCACTACCCTCTGCTTGGATACCTATCCCCGGGGTCGGCGATGGCACCACAGCACCCTGGAGGAGGTCCCAGTATCTGGCAACTTTGCACACTGCCGCATCCAGCTGGAGCTGATCACGGCTGCTGATGTCGTCTGGGTTCCCTACCTTTCCGAGCATCTGACTGTGGGGTTTGTTGATGGGCATCCTTCTGGCCCGGAGTTCGAGCTTTCCACCCGTCGTCTCACTTTGCAGAGTGTTGGAGGATGGGTGATGTACCTGGGGGAGCGCGCATTCCGATGCGTTACTGGAGAGATTCGCATCCCGCATTCCCTTCCTTTCACTACCTCCTGGCCGTTGGATTCTCAGCCTTCGGAGATCATGCTCGCGGGGGAGGACGGTCGGATGCTTTCTATTGGTCCCAGTACGAGTGATGCTTTCCGTACTTGGTGGGTGCCTCGCACCATCGGTCCTCAGACCCGGGCCACATTCTTTCTCGGGGATATGGTCCCTGGTTCGGTGATGATGACTGACTGGGCAGCTTGTGTTCGGAGTCCCACCCATGCCGAGCAGATTGCCACTTTGACCCGTCAGGTTGACCAGTTGTCCCTATATCTTCGGGTACTGGGCCGGACTCCAGAGGATGCTTATGCCTATGATCCTGACGGTGCGGGTTATGATGCGGGCCCGAGCTCATCTGATGCCACCGCGCAGCCATACATCCCCGACATGAACTTTGGGCCTTCGACTTCGGCGACCCCAGGGATCAGTTTGAGGATCCCGCTTTCATAGATGAGATTGACTTTATTTAGATCAGGATAGGATAGGGCTTTTGTACCTGTACCTGTTTAGATTTCTTTTCCATTTTATGCACTATGTACTGAACTCATTTATTTATTTATGCACAGTTTTTATTTTTTTATCTCTATGAAATTCATTTGCTTTATTATTGTCTGTACGATGCATGCTTTTTATTTATGTATAGAAAATGACCCCTGCACAGTCTTTTTGATACTATTTTTTCACAGATGACGTCCTCAGATGTCGTGGTACGCTTGGATTCCATTCCTCCTACAGGGTTGGTCGGCAGCCTCCTCCGCTGGTTGGACAGTTTATTGCCGGGCGATAGGATTATCGCAGACGGCCTTTTGGGACATTCCTGGTCCTTATTATCCTTTCAGGTTCCAGAGGGCTTTGTGGAAGGTATTCTGAGCTATTGGGCCCCTGACCGTCAGGTGTTCAGATTAGGGACAGTAGAGCTGACCCCCACCCTCGAGGAGTATGCTCGTTTCACCGGCTTGCCTTTGGATAGACCTTGTGCCAGGGTTGCAGTTGGTTCCATGCGCCGTCAATTCTTGACTTTCACTAGGTTGCGGAGGACAGCTCTACTATCGGTGGTCACATCAGACCATCTGGTTCCTCTTCATTTTTTGATTGACTGGTTCGGATCACCTGACAGTTTTTGCCATTTCTCTGGTGACTTTTCCATGTCTGAGGAGCGCTGGGGTGCCTTGAGAGTAGACGTTTTGATGGCCTGTGTCATCTCGGTTTTGTATCTGCCCGCCGGACCTGATCTGTTGGACATGCGAGTTATCGCGGCCGTGAGATCTCTTCAGGAGGATCACACCATCCTTCCTATGATATTAGCAGATACTTACATGTCAGCCTCATACTGTCAGTCTTTCCGAGGCAGAGTATTTAGAGGGAGCTCGACTTTGTTGTACGTGTGGTTCATGAGTCATCTCAGTCCCATCGGCCATTTCCGTCGCCAAGGGTTTTGCTTCAGTCACGACATAGCCACGCAGTTTTTGTTTCGTCCTGTGAGCTGTACTGATGTGGCCTCCTGGACAGCATTTCTGTCGGTTATTGAAGATCCTTTTCATCTCTTGATCTACTCGGGTTATTGCTCCTTTATGAGCTTTTTGACTCATATGCCCACCCTGGATTTCATCCCTATTGCTGGCCTGAGGGGCGTGACGACTTATCATCCCCTGGCGGTTATGGGGCAGTTTGATCAGACCCAAGATTTTCACCTCTTCACGGGCGCGGCCGACTACCGATTCCTTATATCATCCCAGACAGAGAGAGATCTACTGCGGGTATATGATCTTTGGCCTCGTAGGATCCTGGCCGAGTATAATGACAGCTGCCCCATCCAGACATTCGCTTATGTGCAGTGGTTGCGCGGAGATTCGGATGCAGTTGGTGTGAGTCAGACTGGGACTTTTGATGACTCTGGAGTGACTTTCCCAGACGATACCATATATCACTCGATCTCAGCCGATTCTCCCCCTAGTCAGGACACTGAACATAGCCGGATCCGACTGTCCTTGATTGCTATTGAATCTGAGAGGGATGCCGCCATTGCTGAGAGAGATGCTGCTATTCTAGCCAGAGATGCTGCCATAGCTGACAGAGATGCCATTGTTTTTCAGGCCAGGACAGTCATAGATGCACATTCTGGGACTGTCAGCCGAGCCACTGCCTTATTGGACCGCATCGATATGCGGGGGCAGCAGATTGCAGGGGACGCTGATGCTTCGGATCTATCCACCAGTTTATCCATCCTGCTTCAGTTAGTTGCAGATTTGTAGATTGTTTTATTTCCTGCATAGACTATGTTAATTTCATCGGTTATTGAAAAAAGAAATCTCATAACAAAATGACTTATATATATAGACATGCATTTAAATTTAGTCATTTTCCCTCTTATCGTATCGATGCCTTTCATTGGATCTTCATTTTATCCCGCTGGCTATGATTTTGACATTTCACCTTCTTTCTCTTCTCAAGTCTTGATGGAGATCTGACAGATATTGCCGCGCCCCTGTTGATTTCATCGGATTGAGTCTTGGATTTTGGCTCATTGTTTGGTTGGGCTAGGTTTAGGTTACTTGGGATGAATTTGATTAGGGGCTGGTTTTCGGGAAGGTTTTGAGGGTTTAGGAAGGTTTATCTGGCTGTTGGGGATTGATTTTGTTTTAGGGGAAGGATTATTTTTAAAGGGATCAGACCGTGCCGAGATGGCTGCCTACGTACCCCCACAAGTTGGGAGATCAGGTCCTGCGTAGTTCGCTCTCAAAGAAAAAGGGGAACTGATGATTCAAGCGTAGAACCGTTTCACCGAGTCAGAATTGAGGGGCTGTGGAAATACCTCACCGTCCATTTCTTGCAATATGAGGGCTCCTCCGGATAGCACTCTTTTAATTACAAATGGTCCCTCCCAGTTCAGGGCGAACTTCCCCTTGGCTTCGCCTTGACAAGGCATGACTCTCTTTAACACCAGATCATTCTCCTTGAATTTCTGAGGTCTTATCCTCTTGTCATATGATCGAGAAATCCTTTGTTGATATAACTGACCGTGCCAAACAGCAGCCACCCTCCTTTCATCAATTAGGGCCAATTGGTCGTATCGACTTTGCATCCAATCCTCCTCGCTTATCTGAGCATCGATCACTATTCTGAGGGACGCCATCTCAACCTCAATTGGCAGAACAGCCTCCATTCCATACACCAAAGCGTAAGGGGTTGCCCCTGTAGAAGTACGCGTTGATGTTCGGTATGCTAGCAGGGTGATGGGTAGCAGATCTGGCCATCCCCGATGGTTAGCAGACATTTTCGCCATGATCTTCTTGATGTTCTTATTTGCAGCCTCTACTGCCCCATTTATCTTGGGACGGTAAATGACAGAATTGAGATGTTTGATCTTAAATTGGTCGCATAATCCTTTCATGAGGACGTTGTTCAAATTCTTGGCATTGTCGGAGACCAAAACCTCAGGTTGCCCATATCGACAAATGACATTATTCCTGATGAAACCGACGATAACCTCCTGAGTGACTTTTGGGAAAGAGGCTGCCTCTACCCATTTGGTGAAATAATCGATCATGACGAAAATGAATCGGTGCCCGTTGCTTGCTTTGGGCTTTATTGGCCCGATTACATCCATTCCCCACATTGAGAATGGCCAAGGGGAGGTCATACAGTGCAGTTCATTGGGAGGCGTATGGATCACATTACCGTGCGCTTGGCATTGATAACACCGTTTGACATGATCATCGCAATCAGCCTTCAGTGTTAACCAATAATGCCCTATTCTCAAGATCTTTTTGGCCAGCATCGGTCCACTCATGTGTGGCCCACACACTCCACCATGTATTTCGTTCATAATCTTTTGGGCCTGCGTCTCATCCACGCATTGCAACAGTCCCAACCCAGCATCCCTCTTGTAGAGTGAATCCCCACTCAGGTAGAACTTCATTGCCATTTTTTGAATTCTCATCCTTTCAGCTCGGTTTTTCTGGTCGGGAATGGATCTATCCCTTAGATATTCCCTTATGTCGTGATACCAAGGCTGCTTTGGCAGAACCACCTCGCCTGATAATACTGCAACATGTTCCTCGTATGCTGGGGCATTCTGTACTGCTATCTCAATCTGTGGAGCATCTTTTCTTTTGATTATATGGATTAAGGAAGCCAGAGTTGCCAATGCATCGGCAAAATCATTCCGTCCACGGGGAATATGTCGGAAAGCGATATCTTCGAACTCCTGCATTAATTGGACAACACATCGGTGGTATGGGAGCAACCGGAGCTCTTTCGTGTTGTACACCCCGATCGCCTGTCTGATTACCAGTTCTGAATCCCCAAACACCGCTAATCTCTTCACTCCCATAACGCGGGCAAAACGGAGTCCCAAAATACATCCCTCGTACTCAACTGTATTGTTCGAATTACTGAACTACAATTTAGTGGCTACAGGGTATTGCTCTCCGGTGATAGAGACCAAGACCGCTCCGGCTCCTGCCCCTTCAGCATTCATGGCACCATCAAAATACAGCTTCCAGAATTGTCCCTCGTCATTGCATTTCGTGTCTGACACCCAAAATATATCTTCGCCCGGTAGAGGAGTTTCTAACGGCTCCATCCCTCCTGACGGGGTTTCTGCCAACTGATCTGCAATTCCCTGCCCTTTCATGGCCTTCTGGGTTACGTATACCATGTCGAACTGTTGTAAGATTAACTGCCATCTTGAAAGTCGACAGTTCAGCATGGGCCTTTCAAAGATATATTTCAAGAGATCCATTCTCGATATCAGGTACGTAGTATGCCCATGGAGGTAATGCTGTAATCTCCCTACAGCCCAGGCCAGAGCACAACAGGTCTTCTCGATGGGAGTGTAATTCTGTTCACATTGGCTAAATCTCTTGCTGAGATAATAGATGGCCTGCTCTTTACCCGCCTCATTCTTCTGTCCCAACATACATCCCATCGCGATGGCATTGACCGATATGTACATAAATAGAGGGATCTCATCCTTTGGGGGTACCAGCACCGGTGCCTCAGTCAGCTACTTTTTAATGGTCTGAAAAGCCCTCTGACATTGCTCATTCCATTCTTGGGAAGCACCCTTCCTCAACAACCTGAAAATTGGCTCGCACGTAGTTGTCAAATGGGATATGAAATAGCTGATGAAGTTTATTCTTCCCAGAAATCCTCTTATCTCCTTCTCTGTGTGAGGTGCCGGCATATCCACAATGGCCTTAATCTTTGCCGGATCCAACTCAATGCCTCGATCGCTAACCAGGAATCCCAAGAGCTTACCTGATTGTACTCCGAAAGCACACTTTGCTGGATTGAGCTTCAAGTTATACTTTCTGAGTCGATCAAATAGCTTTTTAAGATGGGTTATATGGTCAGATTCTATCCTTGACTTCACGATAATGTCATCCACGTAGACCTCTATCTCCTTATGCATCATATCGTGGAACAAGGCCATCATGGCCCTCTGATAGGTGGCCCCCGCATTTGTGAGACCGAAAGCCAACCGTCTATAGCAGAAAGTGCCCCAAGGGGTGATGAACGCGGTCTTTTCCCGATCTTCCTCTGCCACCATTATCTGATGATATCCCGCAAAGCAATCAACAAAAGAGTACATCTCATACTGGGCCGTGTTATCCACCAAGATGTGAATGAAAGGCACCGAGAAGTTATCCTTGAGACTGGCTTTGTTTAGATCTCTGTAGTCTACACATACCCTCACCTTCCCTCCAGGCTTAGCCACTGGGACTACATTGGACAGCCATTCTGGGTAAGTGGAGACCATAATGATTCCCGCCCTGAATTGCTTGATGATTTCCTCCTTCACCTTTAAGCTCCAGTCAGGTTTCAACTTCCTTAGTTTCTGCTTGACAGGCCTGAAACCCTCCTTGATGGGCAACCGGTGTACCACAATGTCGGTGGACAATCCGATCATATCCTCATGAGACCAGGCAAAGACATCCTCATATTGGCTTAGCATCTCAATCATTTCTGCTTTTTGGCTGGGGGTAAGGTCCGTCCCTATCTTGAGTTCTTTTGGCTTGTCAGGGGTTCCAATATCTATAGTGATGGTTTGGTCCAAATTGGGTTTGGGTTTATCCTCGACCCATCCTTTGATCTCGTCAGGCGCATCGTCGTAATCCGTCTCGTCTTGCTCAATGCCCATCAAATCGAAATCCAGCTCAATGTCAAAATCATAATCATCATTCAAATTTGAAAGACCGTTTGTTAGGCAAGGATTACTCAATTGGGTACACCTGACATGAAACAAAATACTTGTCATACATAAGTTTTTCTCCACGATGATCACATTTTCAGATAACTCGAAGAAACGACATAATTATGCAAAATATAAAACAACAACAAAAATAAACTTCTTCATCATCCCATCCTCTGGGGTCTATCACCCTGAGGTCGGGTTTTACCCTTTTTTAGATATTACTGGTTTCATGGTCCAGTTATCGACGGTCAGGTCAGATGAAATGCGCTGGATGAGAGGTGGCTTTACACCGGACACTTCCCCGATGACCACGGCCACATCGCTTGAGTCTCCCTTCATACTTTCCTTAGGAATAATCAACCCTGCCCAATCGATGATAGGCACACTTTGTTGGGCTCCTGGTGTGGCAACATTCGTCCCCTCTTCATTGCTTATTAATTTTCTGGGGATATAGCACTGGGTTTCGAACTCTTTCGCGACCTCCTGTAGGAAACTTTCCCTTTTGGCTAATTCATCATTTGTGGGGGACAAATCTTCACCCCCTGTTCCAGTCACATGCTCGTCAGTCCCCTGCTCATTGTTGATCGGGGTCACCGGACTGCCAGCCAGTCGAATCGGAGCCGCGCTTTGACGGTGTCCCCGTGCTACACCTCCGTGATATCCCAAACCTGCTTTGCCCACTTGATGGGGTAGTTGAATGGGCTTGGTGATTCCTTGGCTACTCTTTCCTAACCCCTGTCCAGGTTGGAATTTCATTTTCATCATTTCTTTTGCCACGAAGGTAAGTTCTGGAGAGACCTTGGGTTTCACAGCTGGTGCTCCCAGGCATCTGTATTGGGGAGTGCTGATTTCCAGCGCCTGAAAACTGGCAGGTGCCGCTGACTCGTCCACATTAATTACTGGCAGGCCATTCCCGGGAGGAGAAGGGTCATCACATTCTGCCGAGATCGTCACCAGATTCCCATCAATGATTAGTTTGATTTGTTGGTGTAGCGTGGAAGGAACTGCCCCGACCATGTGTATCCACAGCCTCCCCAGTAACAGGTTATAACTGGCGGCGATGTCTAGGACCTGGAAAGAGATATCAAAAGTACAGGGTCCTATTTCCACTGGTAATTCTATCTCTCCAATTGTATCCCTTCGGGAACCATCGAAGGCTCGCACCACCACATGACTGGCCCGTAGGCGCTTGGGATTGATGTTCATCTTCTGCAATGTACTGAGGGGACAAATATTCAATGTTGATCCCCCATCAATCAACACCCCATTCATGATATAACCTGAGGAGATCACCGTAATATGTAGCGGTTTTCGATGCCCCCTTCCCTCCTTGGGGATGTCCTCATCTGCAAAGGATATTACATCGCTCTCCATCAGATGGCCCACCAGCTGGCCGAAACCTTCCCCACTAATTTCTTTGGGCACGTATGCCTCCTCCAGGACTTTTGCCAGGGTTTTGCAATGCTCATTGGATGATAACACCAAGTCCATGATTGATGACAGGGTCGACTCCTCATTTAAAATCTGGATCCCTCTCGCCTCCGGATGGTCCATCCTCTTCAAGAATTCCACGGCTCTCTCCTCGGATATCTCCTCATTTTTCTTCTTTTGGCTCTCCAGGACCCGCTCGGGAAGATACAAGGGATTCCCCTTTGTCGTCACAGAAGCACAACTGGCCGCTTCCTCTGACACCCCCCCATAATTCCATGGCACCGTCTTTAGACTGTTGATAGGGATTTGCGGTCTTGCTGCAAGAATGATGGGTTTCGGTGCCGCCAATTTGACAGGTCCCTCCGGGGTATTTCCACTTACACCCATCAATCGAATGGGCGCTCCCCGTGCATTCCTGTGATTACTTATCATGTTGATCATTTCATCCATCTTCTTCACATAATTCAGCCTTGACGGCCCCTCGACTTCACTGTCCTCCGCCATATTGACCCCACCTCCATCATGTCTAGGCAAGGGATTGACCTTAACGTTTGGGGAGTCTGGTTGTTCCACCACAATTTCCCCACTATCAATCAAATTCTGAATTATATGCTTCAATGTCCAACAATCCTGCGTATTATGACCCGGGGAACCCGAGTGGTAGGCACATCGCTTGCTTGGGTCAAACCTTCTTCCCTTTGGGTCACTCGAGGGTGCTAAATTGATTATCTTCTTTTGGGCCATCAATACCGCCAATACCCGTTCAAGAGGCTCCCCGAGCGGGGTGAATACCCGATTTTGCGAGGCCTCAAATCTCCTTCGCCCTTCTGCCCTTTGATCAGTGAAGTTAGGCTATCGGGATGGCCCTACTCTCTGCCCCTGTACTGGAGGATTGCTCTCTGCCTTTCTAGAAGATCCCTGTATGACGAGGGAAACGTCCTCTTCCTTCTTCTTTTGGACCCTACGGGAAGTGCTGCCATAGTTACCGCTTTGGATTTGTTCTGCAGCTATTTCCAAAGCCGTGAGATCCCGAATTTTGCCGGATTTCAACCCCATATCCACCATTTCTCCGTGTTTAATCATCTCAGCAAAGGGTCTACCAATCCCTGATATAACCCGCTCATAATACGGGGCCTCCTGAATATCTACGAAGGTCATCACCATCTCTGACTCGCTCATTGGAGGATTTACTTGGGCAGCCATACCCCTCCATCGTTGCGCATACTCCCTGAAAGACTCCCTAGGTTGCTTCTTAACTTTTGTCATTTGGTATCTATCCGGGGCCATTTGTGCCTGGAAGCTATACTGGGTTAAGAAGGTGTGGGCTAATTCTTCCCAATTGTGGATCCGGGCATTGTCAAGACGGGCATACCAGATTCTCGCCTCTCCCGTCAGACTCTTTTGAAAAAGTTGCATTCTTAGACCCTCATCTTCGGCATAAGATTCCAACTCCCCAATGTAGATTTTCAGATGCGTATAGGGATCCCCCCTCCCATTGTATTTCTCAAACTCGGGGACCTTGAACTTTTCCGGATATCTGGCTCCGGGGAAGACACACAGATCTGCATAATTAACCCTACCCAGGGAGCCTATGCCTTTTAGAGATTGGATGGTCTCCTCCATCTGTTTCATCTTCCTGCGAAGGTCATCAGTATCTCCCTCCTCTAGAATCATGATTACTGTCTTGTTGAGGGCAGGAATGACCTTTGGGAGGACCGGCTCATCCTTAAGCTGATGTTGGTTATTTTTAAACAGGACTGCATCATCCTTAGGAGGATTCTGGTCACCCCCCGGTGGCGATATATTATGCGGTCCCTGGTTTGATGAATCCTGTCTGACTAGGAACTGTTCTTTTAGCATTATGGCCATTTCCATCATCTGCTTTTTAAAGTCATCAAACTCTTCCCGAGATATGGAACTATGATTGGGAAGATCAGCCATTTCAGAGATAGAGACCTGGGCTTTCTTAGACTGCGAACGGGTTTGAGGAGCAATCCTACAAAACAACGGTTCGAAGTTTAGTCCGGGGAAATGAAAGGATATGGATGCATGCAAAAGCTGTAACTTTTGTGCTTTGGGTTTTTTAATCTTTCCCTGTAAAACAAAAAGTTAGTAGTCCTTTAACACAATACGAATGCTAAACATGACTTTATTTATGCTTCCCCAGCTGTTCCCTGCAAAATATGGAGGTCAGTACTGTTTGTCAACAAGGGAAGTATTTATGAATTTTGAATGGGATCATGACATTTATATGCGCGAATGTAAAAAGGCATGAAGAGACTTTTCCTGCGTTGGGTTAATCTGAGGCTGACCTATCCTAGGGTTACTCTCACGGGCTTTTTGGCATGAAGGTCCCCAAATCTTCGCAATCTACTCGTCTGAATCCTTTCGATTGGAGCGGATTTGGGTGGTGCGTTTCCTGAGCCATCTCCGGGGAGCAGCCCCTTCGAGTCTAGTAATAAGCAACCGACAGGTTCGCCTCAGGAGGAGGTACTCTCTCAACATACATTCACATTCATCGTCCTCACCGTATGCAAATGATTTACTTAAAAGTAAAGCAATTCCATTCAATCATTAATCTATTGGACAAAACACACATTCACACAACAAAAATAAAAAAATCAAAATATCGCATGCACACACATTTTATGAATTTTAAAGGATAGGATAGCATCAAGATTTGAACGCGGCTTAAGCCCTCTAATATCCCCAGCAGAGTCGCCAGCTGTCGACGCCGGGTTTTCTCGTCTCTTGTCCTTTTCTTATTTTAGCCTTTTGGTTTTGGTGATTTTTGGGGAAAAGGTCGGCATTGATGTCGACGGGGTTTTGAAAGATCGTTTTTTATGATGAGCCAATTAACCAGAGTCGCCAGTTGGTATATTTGAAATGGATGTACCAACTCATCCGGGTTTTCATTTTTTTATAAATCGATGGCTCATATGTGACTCCGAATTAATTGGTCTGCGAACCGAGATTCATAGAGTTCGGGGGCTTGCTTAAGCGAGGGGAAGGTGTTAGGCACCCCCCGACTTCCGTGAAACACGGTTACCGCAATCTTGATACTTTCATATCCTTTAATTCATGAAATGTGTGTGTGTTTATGTGCGCGTGTGTGTGTATGCATATGCGAATGTTGTGGTGAGTTTGTATGAAAGAATCATTTGGATTTTTAGGGAAAGTCGTGCTTTAATTTGAGAGTGCTTTGGAATGTCCTTCGGTATTTACGAGAAAGCCTTATTTCTTATTGAGAAAGATTTGATTTTAATTAGCAAAAGCTATGCGATTTTTTACTAAGTGTTGTTTTGGTAAAACATGAGTTTATTAAACCTTAGCCAAAATAGGAATCGAGATTTATACGTTGCTTTCATAAATGATAGGCAATTTCTAGGATCTCTTTCGCCCTATGTATCAAGGTTTAGTAAAACGTTTATTTTCTTTTTATAAAATCATTTTTGTGGCATTTGGAAACAACTTCTCTTTAGCTTTCTCGTAAAATAGGAATCGACTTTCATTAGCATTTCCAATTTTTAGCCTCGTGATGCTAATATCCTACTTTGATTAATTTTAGCAAAATCTTTATTGTTTTGGCTTTGAAATCTTTTTGTTTGGTGTTACAACTCGAATTAAATATCAAACGCGTAGGGGGCTATTCACGGGCATGTAAGCCATCAAAATATCCCCGAACGCCAACAATCACATATTTCACTACTACGGGGCCTTAAATCCGATTCTCGCCTTAGCGTCGTTTTAAGGCCCAACGATTACATGTTACAAAAAACGAGCACCTTGCATCTATTACATATGTCAACACGTCCATCATCGGATTTAGACCACGGGGTCGCGTTCCTAGGCTCACACCCGAGATTACTACATGCCCACAATGAATACTACGAAACTAACCAACACGGATTTGCCTAATACATCATGATATCCGAAAATGATAATCTAGATAACTTACAACCAATAAATCACCATAAACAAGCTAGAAATTTCACCAATCGGATATCCTCGGGTTATTAGGAAGAATTTTGTTCCAATGGAACCTCACTAATAATCCCTAATCCATTATCCCCTCATTAATTACATGAAATCTACATTTAATTCAACCCAATAATATGATATAAATTGCTATAACAAAAAGGAATTTTTACCTTGCAAATGATCTCAAATAGGTGTGAACTTGTGTATTTGAATAGGATAAAGAATGTATTTGATACAATCAAAATCAAAAGAACATGAATCCTCTCTTTTTTCTCTCTTTTCTCCCTATTTTGTTCCAAAATCTAGCTATTTTCTTCCTATTTCCGCGCCTTTTCTGCTGCAGAAATTCTTCTTCTTCCAAAACTGCTGAACTCTCCCACTCTCTGTATGCTGCAACGAAACTGAGCTGAAATAGGCTCGCTGGCCGCCTGCCTTCCACTCACCTGATTTCGAGTTCCGTGTTTCGAGTTCCGTGTTTTCAAAAGGCGCACTCATTGGCCGCAGATCAATCCGCGGCTGGACGGTTTAACTTTCTCGATTTTCGTGCCACGCCTCGATTTTCGTGCCGTAACATCGGTTTTCGCTGACAGGTTCGTATTCTGCAGTCCGGGAATTTTCGGGAGATGTGCCACCTCATTCGGGGATGCCCGTTTCGGATGGCCTTATTGTCACGTCGGCTTTGGTCGCCAATCATTGCGGTGGTGTTGGGTGTTCGCCCTTGTGCCCATTCCTTCGCTCCCGCAAGCCGGTTCAATTGACGATTTTGCCCTCCTGTCATGGTTAGTACAGGAAATGCAAAATTTGGGTGTCTACAAGAATAGTTATTAATAAAAGAATTGTTCATACAGTTTAGAAAGTTACCTGTCATCAGTTAGTTCAATATTAACTCTCTTGCTCTGTTTACCATTTTTTGTGCTGACTTCTACACTCCCCATCGCAGTTAGTTGTCCAATAACATCTGGTTATAACGCAACACAATTGTGTAGGTAAAAAAGACACAACTGTAGTAAAAAGTTGAAGGGTTAGACATACCAACTAAGTATGAATCATCAACTGCAGATGATAGTATTTGATCGTATGGAGTGAATTGAAATCCATATGTATGGATGGGAGCCTCATCTAACTCTTGCAGTTTGGTGGAGAACAAAAAATTAATCTTGTATGGATGTCGAGTAGCTTTGAAGGAGCCACCGTTCTGACTGACAACGAAATTGGTGATTAGAAAGATTTTTTGTTCGTTGACTGTTGTTTGGAACTTAGTAAAAAGTGACCTCTTGATACTCGCTTGTATTTTGCCGTCCTATAAAGTGTAATAGGCATATGGTAAGATGTTGTAATTTAAAATGATATAATTAGAAGATTTTGTAATTAGGAATTGGGTACCTTTTCATCCAACAATACCAGTTCGATACTGTTTATGTTGTCGGATTTGTTGAAGCTTGGCATATTCCAGAGTCGAGTAATCCTGACTTTAATCTTCCACGTCTCCTTGACTGGGCTGATGGCATCAACAAAATCGTATCTAGTAGTCATCGTAGGTAATGGGGTTGGTAAAGAAGATAGGAAGCAGGAGATGATTGTTTGTATTGTGTAGTAGTTGGTATTTATAGGGAGAGAATTAGGTTAAACAACGGAGAGTACAACGGAGAGTAATAGCCCAGTAAGGATAATAGCCCAGTACCAAGTAAGTGATTTTAGTAGATAATAGCTCAATAATGGGGTTGGAATATAGAGTAGTGATAATAACATAACAGTTTAGAGTTGTAGTGATTTAAGGTATTTGAAATTAAAAAGGATAATAAATCAGTGATTTAAGGGATAATAAAGTAGTGATTTAAGGGATTTCAAATTAAAAAGGATAATAAAGTAGTGATTTAAGGGATTTCAAATTAAAAAGGATATTGAAGTAGATTTAAGGGATTTCAAATTAAAAAGGATAGTAGTGATTTAAGGGATTTCAAATTAAAAAGGATAGTAGTGATTTAAAAAGGATAATAATTAGTGATTTGGGGGATAATAATTAAGTAAGTATAAAAAATATAGATATTAGACATAAATAAAGAAAAGGCAAAAAAAAGAGGTCAAGTTGAGTTAGGATTTTGTGTTCAAAGAACGCAGAGGTTTAACCTTTCGTATCCAAATAACCCAAATAAAAATTATAACCCAAATAAGCTTTCGTATACCTCTGGAGGCAAGTGATAGAACAAAGAAGAGCAGAGCAAAAACTATAACCCAAATAAACTCAATATGCAGGACAAAGCAGAGCAACAACGATAACCCAAATAAACTCAATATGCAGAACAAAGCAATTAAAAACCGAGATAAATTAAAATAAGGCTGACAGATGTAATGTATAGGTTCAATTTAAAAGAGAGGTCAAAGTTAAGTTGAGTCTAAGTTGTTTTCAAAGAATGCAGAATTTTTAATTCAACAATCAAACTACTTGATAATTGCATATGATCATGATGCCTGCTCGAGCAGTACCCTCTGGAACAGGGTACAGAGCAAAAACTCAAATAAAAACAGAATAAAGTTGTTAAAAGTAAAGAAGATAAAGCTTCTCTGTTTGGCATAAATTGAAAGGAAAAGGGAAATCAAATGAGAGTAAAACAGTTGTTCCATTGTTGCGGCGCCACCGGAGTGAGTTGAGTATCTTCCCGGCTGTTCCATTGTTGCGGCAATGAGAGTAGAAAAGCTGTTCCATTGTTGCGGCGCCACCGGAGTGAGTTGAGTATCTTCCCGGCTGTTCCATTATTGCGACGCTGGTAGTGTCGATTGTGAGGAGCAGGTGTAAAATTAATGATGTCGCTGGTGATTGTGAGGATTTGGTGGTGTCGATTGGGAGTGGATTGAAAAGGTTGGTGGGAAAATTGTGGGAATGGATTGAAAAATTGGGTAGAATTTGGGGAGAAGTAATGAGGCGGGTTTGAGTCGATTGGAAGTAATGGACTGTTCCATTGTCGCCGTCGGGTGGAAAATTTGGGAATGGATTGAAGAATTGGGGGTCATTGGGAAGAATTGGGGGTTGGAGTTCGGAGATATGTGGAAAATTTGGGAATGGGTTGAAGAATTGGGGGTAATTGGAGATTTGGGGGTAGAGTTAATGAGTTGGGACAGGTGTTGGACTGTGAGGCTGACAGATGGCGGCTGGTGGTGTTAAAAACTGCGTTTTAGTATATTTAATAGATGTGTAATGAATGAGAGCTAAATCCGATTTTTCTATAATGTGTTTGGGGGGTTTCATGGAGTTTACTTAGCATTAATTGAGATTTGGTTATACAATACTTACTGAAATGTTGCTATATATATTTTTGGCAAAAGGCAAAAGAATTTTATTTCTGAGAAAATCAATAACCCAAAAGGCTTGAATTATGATAAATTACAATCTGAAAAAACTTGAAAATCAAATACATCTTCTCCCTCTGATTTGGAATGAATAAAATTCGCTACCTGAAAAAACCTCTCGCAAAAACATGCTGATGAAATATGCTATCTGAAATCTTACTCCGATTTAAACTGAATTATCCAAAGAAAATCAAGTATCTCCTCACACTGACCTTGCAATGATTTCCTTCTGCACTGCACTCATGGGGTCCCGTTTATGTGGAATTACTGCTAAAAGATAAGGAATGATTAACATGCTCCATTTTTATCCATGATAAGGATTCATTGACATGGCAACATGAGATAAGTTACGGTAAATAATGTGATTTCTAGCATAGATCTCATTGAATGGAGTAACTTGAGTTTTTAACAACGAGTAATTAGCAATAAAATAAAAAAGAAATACAATGATCGGGTAATGACTAATGTCAAGCTAATGTACTATGTGTAGTAAAAACAAAATAATCATTACCACATTCATTTGGAATAATCTTTTAATTATTCTTCTTCCTCTTTTCGTTTTCTTTTTTCTTTTTTTCTTTTTTCTTTTTTGTCTTGATGAGCCAAGATATTTTATTAAACACAAATGAATATGAATATCATTATTGAGTAAGATCATATGTCTAACTATTTTCGTAAATAATGATTTAAATAACATTTTAAAGTCACTTTATATAGGTTTTTTTAATTAATACTCGCTCTGTTTTAAAATTATATATGCAATTTTTTTTTAGTTCGGCTCAAAAATTATAGATATATTTTTATTTTAGAACAATAAATTGACATGATGCATGGTCTTAATTGTAATCCCATTCTTGCCATGGGACACCAAGCTAGTTACTTTATTAAAAAAACAAACTAAAGGGTATTGGAACAAGACTATGTTTGTTTGTAAAAATAATAGATGGAATATGACTATTTATACAAATTTATTATTACTTCGGGCTATTTTATCTTATAATTAGTGTATTATTTAATATCTGGACTATTTTAATCATTTTTAAGATCATCTGATACCTCAAAAAGGAAATTATATAATATCACTTTTATTGCGATTATACTCACTCATCAAAGGGCTTAGAATTAACTAAATATGATTTATAGAATAAAATAACATACTAATCATAAGATAAATAGATTGGGATAATAATAAATTAATACAAATAGTCATTATCCTACCCATTATTTTGCAAACAAACATAGTTAGAGTATCTATTATCTCTCTTCATTACTTTGTTTTCCTTACTTTTAAAACTACCAAAAAATGGAGATTCTACTGTATTTGGTTGGAATGAGCATTCCACTCCTTTAGTTATTCCATCCCTGGGTTTATTTCATTTCCTTCCAGCTTCGTTCATTTTTCACCCCGACTTTATCTTATTCGATTGATCGATCGATCCCATCGTCAGCTTCGCTCGCCTCTCATGTCCTCCATCACAGGTACATGTCCCTCTTCTCTCCTCTCTATTCTCTCTCCTTTCTCTGTTCTCTCCTCTATCTCCTACATCTATCCTCTGAAATTAATTTTTATTTTCAAAGGTAATTTTTCTTCTGCTCTTATGCTGCTCTCTTTCAATTCGGTATGACATCTAATCTCAGTTTATTTATTGTAATTTCTTCACTTTGTTCATCCATTTATGCTTAATCAAATCTGATTTTGGTTATATGCGGTGATTTTGGTGCTCAATAAATTTTGATTTTGGATACATGTGCACCACATGTTTGATGTATTGACGCTATGAAGATTATAAAACAAAACTGTTTTTTTTTTCAATTTTTTTATTTTATTGTTGGTGTAATTATTCTTCTTTCGACATGAAGATGAGTAGTCTGTCTTCTCTAATTCTGACAGTACTAGAACTTGGTATTGTAGGATATCATACAAGCAGTGCCTCATGATGCTCATCCAATGGGTGTTCTTGTCAGCGCAATGAGTACTCTTTCTATTTTTCATCCCAATACAAATCCCGCTCTTAAAGTGAGAATTGCTTAATCCCAAAATCTTGTTGTCTTTCGTTATGAACAATGATGGATAGGTTTTTGTGTTATTTATTTATTTATTTATTAATTTTTCTAAAATAAGAACAAGTGATTGAATATTGCACGTGTTATAATATGTAATTTTAACCAGCATCCATATTTCCAGAAGGAAAAACTATTCCAATTAGAAGTGGCTTAGCTTTGATGTTTGTTCACTCATAAGAGGGATCTTATCTTCTTGTCATCTTGCCAAACTTTTAAAAGGGGTTGATATATTGAGTTTTGATAATTTATTCAGCTATGTTATGTGAAGATATTGGTTATTAATGTGACGCCCCCAAAATAGGTCCATACAACCCATTTTGAGTCGCCAATAACGTTCCACAAAAATACAAATACAAATACGAATTTTTCCATTTACAACTAATAAGTGTTGTGCAAAATACGACCACACAATACAAATACATCTTAAATTCTCAATACACTTATTGCCACACTAATAATAATGTATTGAGACATTTCTATTGTCTCGGACCATCACTCCATTCCCCGGCTAGTCCTCGCTACACTCTCTTTTCCTGAGGAGAACAATGGAATAAAAAGGAAAAGGGTGAGCATAAATAGCCCAGTATGAAATATCATGACTAAGATAATGAAGAATAAAAATTATCTTTAGTCTTCAACAATAATAAATCAAAGACTTAAAGATATTATAATTGTTCAACAACAACAACTGCAGCGGAACGAACAATCCATTAGAAGAGTCAAGTAGATTATAATATCTACCATCTTCTATAAGTTAAAGGATCACCACCAATATTTTATCCCTGTAACACTAATCAACAGTTCCTGTTTATGAACATCCAAATCAACAGTTTATATTCAACAGCCTCTCTTTGCACTGCGTGCCAAAGATATTTATTAGTAACATCACCGGTCATGATCATGCCAAACGCCAGTTCATCTTTGCACTACGGGCCAAAGAGAACTTTCACCATACGCCTTTGTTTGTAACACCAAAAGTCATGATTATACCAATACACAGTTTGGTCAAAATCATGCCACGCCAGTTCATCTTTGCATTACGGGCCAAAGAGAACTATCACCACAATTTAAGTATGAGGATGAGGATGATGCCAATGATACAAAATAAACACAGTGAGATTAAGGATGAGAAAAGATTTATAATTTAATCAGTATCGAAAATTGACCAAATTGCCAACATGATGACCAAATTGTGGAGTCAAATTCAAGAATGATATTCAAGAAATTATTTCATGATTCAACTATAACGTATAAAACGAAATAGAAAGATTCAAGTGAAAAGATATTAGATGAAGCACAAACTATTAAGGATATTTTACTAATTTCAGAAATTTTCACCATTTAAAATAAGGTTTTGGAAACAAACAAAGATTTCTTATTATAAATGGAGAAATGTGAAAGAAAAAGATATCCCTTAAAGAGTACAAAAGAAATGATAATTTATACGAGTATAAAAGAATATACGAACTACAAATGGATTTTCACCCGTCATGCGATAATCCGCGTAGACAGGTTATTTCCAAAAAAGATTAATAAATGAATACGAAGGGTTATTCATCAGGCATGTGTCAATCCGCACGGACAGGTTATACCCATGGATTAATAAGGAATGAATACAAAGTGTTATTTACCAGGTACGACACTCCGTACATACAGGTTATTCCCACATAGTAATAAAAAATGAATACAAAAGGATATTCATCAGGCATGCGTCAATCCGCACGGACAGGTTATCCCCACAAATTAATACGGGATGAATAATAACCTTTATGAGTATAATATCACTTACGAACATGAAAGCAAATGATATTATATATGAGTATGAAAGAAATGATATTCCTTACCTTAATTAACAAGTGACTGGATGTTACTTTCTATGAAGTTTACTAACTTCGAGTAATACTAGTATTCTCACAAGTACTCACAATAGCCTAGCACACTAAGAGAACTTAAGAAATTTAGAGAGAGAGAGAGAGAGAGGAAGTATATGCAATGAAGGTGTGAAAATTTCTTAAGCGAACCCTCCCTATTTATAGGAAAATCAAGGTGACGGCATTTTAGTCTTTTTTCTAATTTTTCTTGGTTTATTACTCTTATACCCTTGGCATATTCTTTTAATATACTTTATACCATAGTATATTCTTAGAATATGCTTTCACTTAGGTTTTTAACCCTAAGGTAAAATAAAAACTGAATTAACTATTTACTGACGGTAATTTACTATTCAATGACATGTGGGTCCCACGAAAAAATAAAATCTAAAGAAATTAGTACAAGAAAAATAAATTGTGGGTCCCACCGATCAAATAGTTGTGGGTCCCATAGAAACAAAAGATAACTTACAATAAACGCTTCACGTATATTTAATCAACACTATTTTAAACTTTCAACAATTATTCACCATTAATATTATAGACTTATAATATTGACAATCAGATCATTCCTAAGAAAAAGGGGGCCTTCCGTATAAACGGCGCGCAATTAAATAACTTTTTTTCTTCACAGAATTTCTAGACATCGTCAATAATGCTAAAATATCATATCAAATAATATGAGTTACAGTGTCATGACAAATAGTAAAAAGTATTATGCAGATGCTACTGTAACAATTATTGAATCGAAATACTGTGCAATAGCTACTTTATCAATTATTGAATCAATAATATAAAATACTGTGCAATACCGTGTGCTTGTGAAATACCGCGTACTACTGTGGAATAACGCGTTTTACTGTTATTTTTATTACCGGGTATTTCAACAGTTGCAGGTGATAATACTGTTGACAAATACTGTCGTTTTCAGTATCCGACAATGGGGCCCACTATTGTTGACAATATTGTTATTTCGGCGCCGTCGTACGGTAGTGAATATAATATTCCCCGATAAAAAGAATATTTCCCGACATATTATTTATCAGATAATTTGCATATAACACCCTTAACTATCATTTATAACAATTAAGCATTTCACTATTTAGAAAAATAATCATAAAAAAAATAATAAACTTTTATTTCATAAAGTCGGGATCTTACAATTAATATAAATGCTATCTTTTGTTACTGATGCCACAAGTATCTACATGTTTCAAAATAGTATATCTTCTTTGATACAGGGCCAGGAACAAGTGAGAGATAAGCAAATAGTGCGCATACTCGGGAAGGTCTGGTTATCTTCTGTCTTTATCAGTCTTTTTTCTTCATTTGTATGCTGAAACAAATTAAAACGAATACAGCTCATGTTAGTGCAGCATATATTTGGCTATATTTTCAGGCACTAACCATTGCAACAGCAGCATCTTATTTGAGGATAGCAGGAAGGCCTCATGTTCTCCCATCCAGCAATCTGTCTTATTCAAAGAACTTTTTATACATTCTAGATTCATTGTATCTTTTGTTACTTGACCATTTTTTTTCATCTTTTCTGCACTAAAAAGTAAATAAAAGCACGGGATTATATTTACTTTGGCAAGAAAAATGTGTGCAAGGATTCATTAGGTTTGTCCTTTACACCTGTTTTTTTCAGCAAGTCGAATTTCGTGTTACTCAACGGTCATGGACTAAACAAGGATTTAACCCTCTAATCTAATTGTGATTCTAATTTACATAATTGCAGAGGTAATAGGTCTTATACACCCAATCCTTGACTGTCTCGTGTACTAGACATTCTCTTTATATTACATGCAGAACATGAGATGAATTGCTCAACTGCAGCTGCCAGACATCGTGCTCAAGGTATGCATCCTTAATGTTGAATATAAACAAGATGCATCCCAAAAATCTTGCATCACATATCTGATTCCATATATTTTAGTGGTGTTGACGTATACCCTGCTCTTGCTGGAGCTGTTGGTACACTGTATATGGTCCACTATATGGTGGGGCTAATGAGGTATGTAATATTATCTTGTGTTTGAATTAAACATATCAATGAACCTAAGACCACTATTGATAACATTACTGAACTTGCCAGTTCAGAAGTGTAGCTATTAGTGTTCCAAATATCCCTTTATGGTTCATCGTGTATACGGAATCTCATTACTATGGATTCTTTTTTTATTTTGATATTTTAGGTTGTGATTAAGATGCTGAATGAAATCGGGACTATTGACAAAATCCCAGAGTTCATTGAGGGTGTGAAAAACAAGTGAACATTCCCTATATATCTATTCTGACAGTCCAAAGACCTTGTGCATGCATCACACGTTTTAGATTTTTCTTTTATTTATGTACTTTAGCTAACTTATTTTGTGATTCTAAATTAGTAACATTTGTTTGAGATGGTCCAAGAGTCTCTTAATTTTTACCAGCAAAACTTTAATTTTTCAATTGTGCTGTGAAATTTGAATGTTTGAACAATTATGTTAGGAAATAAGCCTAAACCTGTTAGAATAGTTTGAAGAAAGAACTTATTTTGGAACAAGCATTTGATTTGGCTCATGATAGTGACATAGTTGAGTTACTTTGAAGTAGTTATCTTCCATGATTTTCAAACCAAAACCTAACCAATCGGAACAAGTATTTGATTTGGCTCATGATAATAAGGTTACTTGAAGTAGTTATGTTCCATGATTGTCAAACTAAAACACGATCGATCATCTGGCAAATCTAAAACAAATTAACTGACCATGATGTTGGGAGTATTTATCCATTTATCAGTTTCTTGGCATGCGAAGGTTAAAACCAATCAAGGATGACATATCTCATATTAAACACTTTGTTTGTACAAAATGTATGCATGGATATTACGTAAAACTTTGGTATACATGTTCATGAAAAGGCTACTAAGTGGAGATACAATCATTTTCCATGGTATAATGATCTTAGTATAATCTTTAAAAAAGATAGGGCAACTGGTCATGATGCCCAAACTGTAGCTGATGTGCTTGAGGAACTTGATAAAAAAAGATGTTAGTCTTCAAGGTGCTGAAGATGGGCTTCAGGATCTTAATTTTGATAGCTCATCCATGCTACATGGTACTAATTCTGATGAGCCTACAAGCAAGAAATCTTCAAGGATGATAGCTACTCAACTTCATGAAACCATCAAAATGTTTAGCTAGTCAAGCAATTTGTGAGGACAATCTGATGGAGCAAAAAAAGAAACTCAATGAGGAGCTCTCCAATATTTCTGGAATTTTCAAAGTGCAAAGATATCAAGTTGCGAAGAAGATGACCGATAATGAGAACCTCATGATATTATTTTTATTTTTTTTGTTAACCGTGGGGTTCTCAGATGCATCCGGACTAATCCCCCCGAACCCGGGTCAGCCCTTTGTACGCGGGTTTGCATCCGTATTCCTGTAGCCCCATAAAATCATTTCTATCCCGCGCAAGCTTTACTTCGTGGAGACATTTGAAAATGTGGTGAATTTAAACTTTTAGTCCTATTATATGAATGGTAATAATTGCTTTTCTCTCGTAAGACATATCATGTCATGGTATTATATAGAATTTATTATTACGTGAATACTTCAAAAACTATTGTCTCAAAAGTGTGGTGTTTGATTCAAAATTATATATACACCTTAGCTTGAATAATTGTTTGTTGGTGCATACTATATATATATATATATAGAGTCTGGATCTTAAGCATACCCTCTTAAATGGCATACCAAGCATACCCCCTTTAGCGACGGACCGGACGACGGTTTGGTCCGTCGCCATAGGTCCGGTCCGTCGCTAAAGGCTTTAGCGACGGGTCCATCGCTAAAAGTTGTCCGTCGCTAAAGCCTCTAGCGACGGACCGAACCTATGGCGACGGACCAAACCGTCGCCCGGTCCGTCGCTAAAGAGGGTATGCTTGGTATGTCATTTAAGGGGGGGTATGCTTAAGATCCATTCTGTATATATATATTATTTCTTGTTTATTTCTATATATGATTTGTATTGGCTTTAAGGCTTTTTTTTCATCATGTAGGTGTACGTTTATTTGAATTTTAAATGCATAAAAATATATATAAAAATATTTTTCTAGTGAAGATGTTCTTTTAGTTCTATTTAATTTATTTTTTCATTAATTTTATAAGTTTGTAATATATAAAAAACGAAAAAGATCATTTCACATTCTATTCATAATGCAATTCATGTAAACCAAATACCTAAAGTAGAATGGTGATTATATTCCTGACGGAATGAATAAACAAACCAAACATAAAAATAAGAATGGTCATTCCATTCCCATTTCATTCTTTAAGTCATTCCATTCTTTAAGTCATTCCATTCCATACATGCCAAGGAATGAGAACTTGTAACGCCCCTTTTAACTTACTCTCTATAATTATATTTTAACACATGTTATCTTCTCTAATAATCTCTAATACTCGGAGTTACGTCCAAAAATTCTTAAAATCTCGGACAATCTCTTTCTTACTTCAAAATATGTTATTTTATATCAAAATATATTATTTTATATCAAAATATATCATTACTTCAAAAGTTCATCTCAATTCGAGTTATAAAACTCGTTTTCATAATTCTACTTTAACAAAAACATTGTTTTTGTTTCTATCATAACTCATTCGTTACTTGTGTGTTTAAGTTCATTAGTCAGTTAACACACAATCCATAACGTCCCGATACCTCATGAGCTTACTAAATCTTCTAAATTCTTTAGAATATTATTCGGGATTTTTAAACCAATTATCACATTTTTCATATTATCCGACAATTTTCTGTAATTATTTCTATTTATAAAAACTATCATTTAATAGCTTCAAAATAGAAATAATAACTCCACATAATTTTGTATCCTCAAAATACCATCAATATTAATCTTATATTATTATAAGATTTTACACCAAATTTCATAATTTTTCACCATTCATAGAAATTTATGTGAATTTCCACTAATTTTTAAACTAACTTTAAATAGCTTGAAAATACAATAAATATTTCTGCTCTTTAATAATTCTTCAAAAATTTACAATAATTCATAAATAATATTATAAGATTACTGTAAAAATATTTCGGCCAAAAATTTTCTGATAATTTAATTATAATTTTCAATGTGCTAAAACTTCAAAATTTCATAATAATTAACCATTTTATCAGAAAATTACGAATCTTATATCCAATTCGCATGAAATTTAATTCTCCACGACTTTCTAATACAAAGTTTCTTCATATTCTGGCCAAAAATAGCCCAAACAGTCTCTGCCGAAAAGTTCGTCGGCGACGGCTTTCCAGTCATCTTCTCCGGCAACTGAGCAGTTTTTCGGCGAGTTTTTCCATCATTTTTCTACCCAGACCAGATCTACTATATCTCACAGTGACATAGGTATGATTAGAATTAAAAACGGAGTTCGTTTGGTCATCCAAACTACAATCCGCATTTCATTCGCCGGCAAATTTTATTTCCTTATTTCCTTAGGTCTTCAAGGTGCTGAAGATGGGCTTCAGGATCTTAATTTTGATAGCTCATCCATGCTACATGGTACTAATTCTGATGAGCCTACAAGCAAGAAATCTTCAAGGATGATAGCTACTCAACTTCATGAAACCATCAAAATGTTTAGCTAGTCAAGCAATTTGTGAGGACAATCTGATGGAGCAAAAAAAGAAACTCAATGAGGAGCTCTCCAATAATTCTGGAATTTTCAAAGTGCAAAGATATCAAGTTGCGAAAAAGATGACCGATAATGAGAACCTCATGATATTATTTTTATTTTTTTTGTTAACCGTGGGGTTCTCAGATGCATCCGGACTAATCCCCCCGAACCCGGGTCAGCCCTTTGTACGCGGGTTTGCATCCGTATTCCTGTAGCCCCATAAAATCATTTCTAGCCCGCACAAGCTTTACTTCGTGGAGACATTTGAAAATGTGGTGAATTTAAACTTTTAGTCCTATTATATGAATGGTAATAATTGCTTTTCTCTCGTAGGACATATCATGTCATGGTATTATATAGAATTTATTATTACGTGAATACTTCAAAAACTATTGTCTCAAAAGTGTGGTGTTTGATTCAAAATTATATATACACCTTAGCTTGAATAATTGTTTGTTGGTGCATACTATATATATATACACCTTAGCTTGAATAAAATATTGAAGATGCACTAATTTTGTAAATTAAAAATTGAAGATGCACTAATTTTGTAATTATTTTATCTATGAACTGTTATTGTAATTATTTCTAAAAATGTACTATAATATGTAATTGTCCCATTTATTTAGCCATTTACTAGCCCACTAGGTTAATTCTTTATTGGACTCATTTAATTGGATTAGCTAATTACTAACTAATTAACTTACCATATTCGTGCACATAAATATACATATATCCCACGTATATTTAGTTAACACATTTATACCAAGTAACTTCTTTCCATAATAATTCCCATCAAAATATGTATTCCATTAATAACTTTATAATTACATTTTCTTGCTTCCTTACATATTAATTAAGTATTAATTCAACTTCAATCTAGCCTGTAAAGGCCCATTATGTTAATTAATCAATAATTGACCTCAACTCACCGCCCGTGTAATTAAATCACAGGGCCTTTCTTTTTATTCTTTAATTAAAATACACCTATAGTGAGGTATATAATTATCTCATCACACCTCAACCTTAAACACATATATATTTATTTCATATCTTGTTTGTCCAATAAATTATAAATATATATAATTCATATATTTATTTATCCTATTACTTATTTCTTTTCTTAGAATATTTAACGTGTTAATATTAACACACAAACTAATTCCATACGTGTATCATACACAAATATTTATCTTGACATAAACCAATTTCACCCATTACCCTCTTCTCATCATAAATAATTACTTTATTCATAATGCCCCATGTCGTTCTTAGTTAGTCTTTTATCTTAAAAGTCTCCCTTCACAATTTATATATCACCATTATCGGTTCTTATAATAGTAAATAAAAATTTAATCCATTCTTTTTACATTTCCCTTATTAAAATTTAGGTTAAATCTCTAACCTTTATTTCATCATTTAATAATTTCCTTAAAAGAAATATTACTAATATTCGGGATATCCCAGAACCAAACATTAGTTAGGGAATTAGTGTTTAAGAAATTAAAAGTATCAGAACCTAATACTATTCCTTGGCATACTATTCTTGACATGTATGGAATGGAATGACTTAAGAATTTTAATGTTTAAGAATAGTATCGGAAACTAATACTATCTCTTGGCATACATTCATTGGCATACTATTCTTGGCATGAATAGAATGGAATGACTTAAGGAATTTAACGTTTAAGAATAGTATAGGAAACTAAGACTATTTCTTGGCATACTATTCTTAAGTCATTCAATTTCATACATTCCATTCATGAAGGTGTTTCCCATACTATTCTTAAACATTAAATACTACTCCATCCGTTCCATAAAAATTGGCTTGGTTTGAATTTTTTGGTCAAACTGACTAATTTTAGAATTAAGAATTCAACATATTTATTTATATTCTTCAACATTTTTATTCTATTTCTTAAGTCATTTCATTCCATCATGCTAAGGAACGACAACTAAACATAGTATAAATCTTTTGGTGTTTTTCACGTGCATGCTGCTTTACAAATTCCCGCCTTGCTTTCCTTTTTTTTATAGCATTTTGGAATCGCTTTTAAAAAGCATTTTGGAATCGCTTTTCAAAAGCATGATAAGGTTTGTAAAAATATACAAGCAAAGAATGCTTATTTAATTTGAGTTTTGAGATATTTTTTAATTCAAAATGTATATAGTTCGAAATCAAGTCGGCTCTCCCATTCCCTATTTCATCTGTTGATGACCGTCTAATTTTTATTCAAATATGAAGTAAATTATAGATAAATAGATAAAGATCATGTACTAATTAACAATACATACAAGTAGGACGTACAACAAATGAGATAGATAATGTCATAGCATAATTGAGCTCATAATATTCATTTAAAATTTGAAAATAAAATACACTCCTTTCATAACAAATTATAAAAATAATATTAACTTTTGAAAGTTAATTTGAGATATTTTATATTTAAAATTGATAAAGTTCATAAAAAAAATTCATGTTGTTGCTTTCTGAATTCTCGTATTGCTTTCATTTTCCATCTCACCAGTCAAGTATTCTGGAATCGTCTGCCAAGTGGACACTTTTCGAAAGCCAGTTGATATTGTGAAAGAAAAAAAATGACATTGTTAGAATAATAATTATATTGTTGCTTAAAATGTTAAATGTCATTAGAACAATTAAAAAATATTACTAAATACATATTTATTCTGACAAATTTATTTTTGCTGTAACAATATTAACAACCTTTGAAAATCATGATAAGGGTTTTATAAATACAAGCAAAGAATGCTAAGTATAAGATTAAAATTAATTTGAGTTTTGAGATATTTTTGAATTCAAAATAGACGTGATTCATTTAAATTTAGAAGACAATTAATATATATATATATATATATATATATATATATATATATATATATGAAAATGTCTCAGCTTGATTTAAAAAAGTCGAAATTGATCTTATATTTTAGAATGAAAATTATACTCTCTCTCTCTCCTCCGCTCAATAATCAAAGTTTTCTAACCCCTGCCCCCAAAAAAAAAAAACCAAATCAACTAAATAGTTAAAAGTACAAATTTGGTTTTACAATTTTATGTTTCATCTTTTTTCTTTCCTAATCAAATTAGTATAAATACTATATAAATTTGTAACAATTAAATATTATTCAAATTTATAAAATATTCAAAAGTAACCACAACCTATCACTAAAAAAGTAATCTTTTATTTTTATATCTCTAATTGGAAAATGAACTTCTAAAAGAATTTTTATTTTTTGGTTCTACAAATTTTATTACAAGCTATTTTATCACAATTTTATGTAAGGTAAATATATCTCAATAAATTTGTAAAAATTAATACTATCCAAATTTGTAAAAGACTCAAAAGTAACCCCAACCTATTAAAAAAAAGGAAGATAATTTTTGGTTTTATATTTCTAATAGGAAAAGGAACTTCTAAAAGAATTTTTATTTTTAATTCTACCAATTTTTTACAAGATATTTTATCATAATTTTATGCAAGATAATATATCTAAAAAAAGTTACATATGATAATTTTAAAATTACAATTTTTTTGAGATAATCTCTTAACAAATCACGTGATTTAATTATATTAAAATTAATTGTGAATTTCATTATTAATTTAATATCCTAACTAAATTAAATTCATTAAAATTTGAAATTTTACCAAAGCACATGATTAATTGAATTAATAATATATTTGAATAATTTTTGTAAAATAATAATTTTTAATTAGTTGGAAAATTATAGTGAATTTCATTACTAACTAATTTTCATAATTAATTTAAAAAGTTCAGTTTCATAGTTCTATTCAGATTAGAATTTTAAGCAAATTTTGTCAATTCAAACACTAACATAGAATTCAATAATTATTTCTTCATAATCACAACTAAATAAAACTACATTCCAATATAATGGTTAGCTTGATAATTGATCGAAGAAACCTATAATATATAATTTGATAATGAGTTATTTATATAAATATTTAGTAACTATAACTATCTTCTCAAAATTCTAATTGAATATTTATTTTACATGTAATTAATTATCATAATAATTGCCTTAATAAACAATTATTCATGTCAGCCCGTGCTTCATACGGGTTAGGTGAACTTGTGTTTTTCAAAACATGATTTTTCAATAAACATAAACATACTTGAACATTATTTTTCAATAAGAACTGCCTTTACAACACACTTAAACCTGGTATAGATTTTTGATCTTATATATCACGAAAGAATAAATAAACACCTTGACTGAATTTCAAGCCGGAATATCATCCATGCCTATATACAGTGACGAAGCCAGAGAAGGTTGGGAGTGGGGTCAAAATTGTTACTGGCTATAAATAATTTGGCGGGGGTTCAGGGGCAGCGCCCCCAAGCCATTTTTTTAATAATTTTGTATTTTCGGGTCACATACATACATACATATATATATATATATATATATATATATATATATATATTATATTACAATGACAATATAATAAGTAATAATATAGGGTATATATACACTATATTGACTCATAATAGATTTTTTAATCACAATTGTTCATAAGTAATTAATTCATTAATTATTTTTAAAAATAATATAAATTAGATTATTATTTAGTTTAAAATATTATAGAGAGATATACATATATTGAGAGGATATGAGTCCTATTTGGTTAAAATTTGATTGACAAAGTTATAAATTTTCAATTTGACCCCGTATAGTAGAAAATTTATAAATTTTTAGTGGGGTCAATTTATACATAATACTTAAAATTTTTAAAATTTACCTTACATTATAAAAAAAAAAAAATCCAGTGGGGTCAATTGACCCCACAACCTTGCACCTAGCTTCGTCCCTACCTATATATATATATATATATACACAAGTGTTGTAGCTACTTACCCTCTTCATCTTTACTTCTACAACTACCACCTCTTTACCCTTCAATTTTTTCCTCAATTTCCATGGCTATTGGTGATTCGGAGAATAAGCTATACAAAGCTCTCTTTGATAAGGATGAGAAACAGGTACTTTGGCTTTGCGAAAAACTTCCAGAAGAGAAGGGTCCTTTGCACGTAATAACCATACACAAGGACTCAGTCCTCCATGTTGCCTTGTACACCGAGCAGGTAGAATTAGTAGACAAATTGATGGCTAAGTTGCCTACAGACCATTCGTTAATGATGCATCAAAGTGCCGCTGGAAATACTGTTCTCCACGAGGCAGCCACTCGCGACAAATTTCATTCCGTCGCCAAAAAGATGCTGAAGATACAACCCCACTTACTAACTGCGCAGAACACGGATAAGGAGACGCCTCTGTTTTCTGCAGCCCGTTATGGCCAAATGAAGATGTTCAAGCTTCTTGATGGTGAGCTGCAACGGAATTTGGGGGTAGAACCGGCCAAGGAATTTCACAAGAAGGATGATGGTAGTACTATACTTCATGCAGCCATTGACGCCGAACACCTTGGTATGTGTTTTCATTTTTCAGTTAATAATCCCACTAATTCTAATTACTTGCATTTCCTTTTGGTTTATTGTTCTTAGCTATGCGCTACACCGATTTTTTACTGTGCTTTTAAGTATTTGCATCCGACACTCAGTCAAGGATATGAGTACTGAATACTTTATTTAAGTTTAAAAAGTTGACAAAATTAAATTTTAATTTTTAGTCATATACAACTTTCAATTTGGGACTATGATCTCTTTCAAAAACACTTTTCACAAACTTTTTCCTAATAAACAGTTAACGACACATATATTGCTTTTAATGACAGGATCAACAACACATGCAATTATTTGTAAGAAGTATTATTGTGTTGCTAAATGTAATATTTTTTGATAATAAATATCTATTAGGGGAATTGGGTGAAAAATATAATTTAGAGAAGCCTGATCCTTCAATTTGGTCATAAAATGCGAGTGTATGTAAAGTTTTGAACGGTTCAAATATGTTTATTTGTTATTACTATAAAGTCGGTAACATACGTCATCAAATCAAATTAAAATTTACATGCCCATTGCATTAGTAACGTCAGACTTGTCATAAAAATTTACATGCTCTATTGTCGGACATTTTAACCATATAGCGAGAGTAGGTAGGTTAAATATCCGATCGAGCAACTCCTTGTTTTCCATATTTTTATTTGGTCAATGACAAAAATATTCCTTCAAGTCGTGACCATTTTAGTTTGACCTTATAAGTAGCAATTTTTTTAATTAAATCCTTTATATCATCTTTTTATATCAAATCTTTTGTCATTAAAATATTATATATATATATATATATATATATATATACACACACACGCGCGCCCAGGATCAGGTCCGGACTTCCGGACTTGATAAAATGCGGACCTCAATTTTTTTATTTTTTTTTCAAATACCGACTGTACAACACTGTTTGTTATATGTATCCAAATCATACTCAAAACACTGTATTATAAAAATTTTTCAGTACCAAAAATAACTATACATTTTTTATTAGTTGTTTTGGAAAATAAAATAAAATTTTGGGGTCCGCATTTTAATCAGGTCCGGAAGTCCAGACCTGATCCTGACTCTCTCTCTCTCTCTCTCTATATATATATATATATAAGTGAAATGATAAATGCCCTCCAAGATTTGATATAAGATTTTATTCCTTCAAGTCGTGGTCAATTTGATTCAATTGAGTCATTCATTACAAAAATTTCAACGAAATCAAATTTGTCACTTGAAGGAATCAATTAAAATTTCTGTCACTTAACCAAATTGACATTAAGATGAGGGATATTTTGCAATTTGACTTTTTTTATTTTATCTTTGAATTTTCTTTTAACTTGAAATGTTAACAGAGTTGGCCATTTTGATCGCAAGAAAGCACGAATATTTGCACGACAAAAAAAATCATGAAAAGCTGACTGCTCTCCAACTTCTTGCATGCAATCCATTAGCATTCCAATTTCGTGGTAAAGGATTGCTGAAACGTTTTATTGACTCTCGTAAGTTTTGTACCCAATGCCCTATATATATATATATATATATATATATATATATATATATATATATATATATATATATATATATATATATATATATATATATATACACACGTGCGCGCGCGCAGCACGTCATTATTATTCTCTAACACCCTTTAACCCATAAATTTCGTGCTTTAGGTATCAAATGTAATAATGACGATGAAGATAGAAGTTGTCTGCAGGAAGGTAAATAAACTTTCAGTGATTTCTTTATTTTATTTTTTATTTAAAAAATAAATAAAATAAAATAAAACTTTCATTGATTTCTTACCCTTTTTTTCGCATATCCGATCCAAGTGCCAATATGCACAATGCACATTCATTAATTTTCTAATATGCCATACTTTGAAGCTATTGGGATTTTTCTTTAACAGGATAGATGATTTGCTTGTATGGAGTTACTTCAAATATGCAAATATCGGATGTTTTTGAATCAAATGCCTCCGTGTTGAGAATATCTGCCAATCTTATCTTTTGTATGACATTGGAGTTTTAATAAAATTTATTTTTTACCGATCAAAAAATGAGAAGAAAAAAGTAATGCTAGATAACTAGACAAAAATTACCTAAAAAAAAAAACATTGATATATAAATTGCACAGTACAAGTCATCAATTTTTGTCCATTAGCATTATTCAATTTTATCACCGCTGGTATGATTAAAAATAATTAAATTACATGTGCCTTATATCGAATTTATTACTGACTTTGTAAGTTTGGTTTCTCTAGGAAGAGTTACATCAGGTTACAGTGTACTCTGGTGGAACAAAATGGTTGAAAAAAGGAAAACATATCATGCAGCTGTAAACCTTGCGAAACTCTTAATTAAAACGGATACATTGTCGATGGCTGAAAATTTTGGAGACAAAGAAGATGCTAAAAAATCTGAAGATGCTGAAAGATATGTCGATTCAAAAAATGGCGAGAACAAGATTGAGGCTGAACTGAAGAAGATTGAGGCTGAACTGAAGAAGATTGATACTCAACTGAAGAAAACTGATCAGGTTGAACAGATGAAGAAAAAGGCTAAAAAGAGGAAAGATGAGAGACAACAAACACCGTTGCTTTTGGCAACTCAAACAGGGTGCTTCGAGATTGTTGACGAAATCCTAGAGGTGCACCCCCAGGCGGGTGAGCAAATTGATAAGCGTGGTAGATGTATTTTACACATAGCGGTTAAGTATCGCCAAATGAAGATATTCGAAAAGGTGAAGAAGAAGGAATTTCTAATGGGGCGACTGAAACAAAATCGTGATTTAAAGGGAAACTCCATTCTACATATGGTAGGAAAAAATATAAGGAATGAAGATGTGGAGCATACTGCACAGTATAGTCCTTGTTTCCAATTGCAAGAAGATTTGATATTGTTTGAGGTACACCAGCTTTTCTTTATGTTTTACATGCACATTAATAAGGTTGAATTATAGATATGTTCCTTCAAGTTGTCAGTCATGTTAAAAGTAATCCCTTAATCACCAAACTGAGCACTTGTCTCCTTATAGTAGTCAGTTCATGTCAATTCTGTTCTTTAGGTTGACTTTTTTTACAATTTCGTGTCACATGCTTGTCATGAGTCTTTTTAATGAAGGTATATTTGTCATTTGATGATGTAAATATTGTTCTCTTTACTAACACGTGAACTGAGTATTTTACATAGTCAATGACAAAGATACCATTATTAAACGGTACTAATATGACTAGCATGTGATACGAAATTTGGAGAAAGTCAACCTAAGAAACATAACCGACACTAAGTGACAATTATAGGGAAATATGTGTTCATTTAATTCGATAATTGAGAGGTTAATTTAAAACTAGATGGCAGCTTGGAGAGACATATGTAATTCTGCAATATTCCATTGCCTACGTGGTAAAGATGATATGGATTTCATGAAGTTGTCCCGCATCATAATATCTATCTAGAAGTTGCATTTGTATAGTACAACTATAATTTTTGCTATACAAAATTGGAACTCATTCCTATAGGCTTGACACATTTTAAGTTGGCGACAACTTCATGTAATTGAAATCCTATAAAGATTGGCCTAACATAGATTTGGTGTCGTCAGAATTTTTTTTTAGGTTATAAAATTACTATACATCCATGACCAAAAAGTTTTTGTTTGCATATTTAAGATTCAAATTTTGTTGTCGTCTCATTCTCTATCTCATTTGTCGTCTCGTCCCATGTATTGCTCTTTACGTAGCTACAAATGATACATAGAATTGAAATAGCAGGTGAGATAAATAATATAACAACATAATTGAACTCCATATATATATATATATATATATATATATATACAGCCAGGATCAGGTCCGGACTCCCGGACCTGATCAAAATACGGACCTCAAAATTTTTTTTTTTTTTTTGCACTTTTTTTTTCAAAACAACTAAAAAAATATATATAGGTATTTTTGGTACTGAAAAAATTTGTTAAGACACTATTTTGGGTATGATTTGGATACATATAACAAAAAATGTTGTACCGATTGTATAACACTGTTTGTTATATGTATCCAAATCATACCCAAAACATTGTATTAACAAATTTTTTCAGTACCAAAAATAACTATATATTTTTTTTTAGTTGTTTTGAAAAAAAAAAGTGAAAAAAAAAAAAAAAAATTGGGTCCGGATTTTATCAGGTCCGGGAGTCCGGACCTGATCCGGCCTCTATATATATATATATATATATAATCGTCCCATATATAGCTTGTAGTCTTCTCATCATTTTTTCTCCATGCAGGATATAAAAGAAGCCATCCCGCGCCGCTTCCACAAGCACACAAACCCAGATGGTCAGACTGCTGAAGAGCTATTAGCTGTCAAAAAAGAAGTCCTTCGAGAAAAATCCCAAGAATGGCTACAGCGCGTGGCGCAAAACTGCTCAATTGTTGCGGTACTCATTGCGACTGTGGCCTTCGCAGCAGCCTACACAGTACCTGGAGGTTCAAATTCAGATGGTTCACCAGTTCTTCTTAATCAAACTTTCTTCGTCATATTCACCATCGGTGATGTCCTTTCGCTTACATTCTGTTTAACAGCCGTCATTATATTTTTGTGGGTTCTATCTTCATCGTTTCAGCTACAAGAATTTAAGTACGCGCTTCCACTGAAGCTAATGCTAGGCATTATATTCCTACTCTTTTCTGTGACGATGATGATGTTGGCATTTTCAGCAACAATTATTCTTATGATCAGTAATAACGAACAGTGGACAAGAATAGCATTGTACGCGGCTGCACTTCTCCCTGTCACAGTTCTAGCAACCATTTACATGCCTCTGTTTAGGAAGCTCAAGAACACTTTAAAGTACACTCTCAAAAAAATAAAGTCTTATTTTCCTCGGTCGAATAAAACTAAAGCTGATCATGATGTTCCTAAAATTGAAGCTGATCATGATGTTTCAGTCGGCTACACTGCCACAAGCTCTCCTACAGCTGAAAATTCTCATTCTCTTGTTTGAAATGCTGAATTGTTGATCCCACTTGGTAGTTTTTTTTTTTTTTAACAAAAGCAAATGCCAATTTGGAATTGGTGAGAGTTATATGTTGTGTGATATTTACAGTGATTGTATGAATAAGGTGATGAAGACAATAATGTTGGAATAATGTTTCTCTTGTATGTGGGGCTGAATGATTATTTTAATTTTATTTAAGTTTATAATAAAATTTTATATTAGTGTTTATATCGACAAAATCTCCTTGAAATTCTAATTCAAACAGAGTTATGAAATTCAATAAGTTGTATTTACTTAGTAATGAAGTTACTATAACTTTTCAACTATATTTATAGATGTTATGTTTCAAAAACATTTACATATGTTTTTAATACTATTAATCGTGTGATTTGGTAACATTTCAAGTTTTAATAAATTTAATGTAGTTAAGACATTAATTTAATAATAAAATTCACGATTAATATTAATATAATTAAATTGTGTAATATGTGAAGAGATTTTTTGATATTTTAATAAAATTGTAATAATAAAATATCATACATAAAATTTGTGAAAATATAGCATCTTACATAACATTATGATAAAATAATATAAAAAAATATTGGTAGAACCGAAAATAATTTTTTTTCTTTTTTATAAGTTCATTTTCCTATTAGAGATACAAAAACATAAAACACTTTCCTTTTTCCTAATATGTTGTGCTCTGTTTTTTAATATTTTATAAATTTGGATATTACTTATATAGGGATACTAATTTGGTAAGAAAGAAAAAAGTTGAACGAAAAATTTATATTTGTGCTTTTAACTATGTAGTGGTAGTAAATTAGTACAACTAGATTGATAGCTCGTGCCTTGCACCGTCTGTGATGCCCCCAAATCCCTGTACTATCTACAATTGATTTGGTGCGTCACGATCCACGTACATCAATCACACTTGTTTAATGTTCAAGCATAAATTCTATATGCACATTCAATATATGTCTCACCAAAAGTAATAAATACATCCATTCATTATTCCTCATGTCTCGAACCTAAAATTCACTTGAGTAGATGTTAAATTATTTTTAAAAATGTCACATGTTATAATCTCTTTATTAGAATAACAAATGAGATATTATTTGAAACAACTAGTTCGCACTCGTGTCAAGTATTAAGTGATGTTTGATTGCATCTTAATACATCTTACTAACTCACCTCTTAATGCATTTTAATTGAAATAAAAAAAATTTCCTCTAGATGTCTCTAAATCATTAAGATACAAAATTAAATCTAAACTATTCAGAAGACCACATTAAAATGTATTAAGATGCATTAAGAGGTGAGTTGTTAAGATGTATTAAGATACAATCAAATACCACCTAAGACTAATACAAACTAATGATGGGGCGAGGATATGTACCCCATATATTTAACTTCATACTCCCTTTGTTCCAAATTAAATACTCGGTTTTGACCTTTTTGATCAAATTGACAATTTTTAAAATTAATTTTTGTACCGTTTTTGATAAAATTAATGTAAAGAGATTATATATATGTTATAATCATAAGAAATTAGATACTCTACAATTTATTACCACTCTAATTTTAATTTTAATATATATATATATATATATATATATATATATATATGTTTAATTATTAATTTTAAAAATAGTCGATTCAACTATTAAAAAATAATCAAAACTGAATGTTTAATTTGGGTCGAGTATTTTTTTCATCCACTTCCAAAATACTAGTCAACTAAGAAATAACTTGCACTATGAGATGGTCAAGGTCGGGGCCAAGCCACGTGCAAAAAGCACAAGGCACATTCTTTGGAAACTATTCAACAATAATAAATAAGAAAAAAAAAATTATTTCATTATTGCAAATTTCACAAATAACCAAATAAATTCATGTGATTGCAGTTGAATAATCAATAAGAATGTATAAGCCAAATCCGCCATGTCACAATCCCACAAACAATCAAATGGTTGGCCATTTTACACCATTCCTTTTAATCAATAAAATTCAAAATAGCACTAATCATAAAGTCAACATAGTAGGTAAGTTAAATTGTCCATATGTGGAAAAAGTAAAGTTTAATTAATGAATTTTTCTTTTTCTCTTTTGGAAAAAATTGTCAAAATTTTACAAATCGAAAAAGTATTATGTTACCATATTACTTTGTGTGAACCAATATGGGTCATATTGGTCAGTTTTTGTTATATATATATATATATAAATAAATAAATAAAATTTCGAAAAGATTACCTTAAATATGTATCTTATGTATGAAAAGATTATTTTAAATATGTATCGTCAGTTGATTTTGATTTTGAATCAAGAGAAATAAATCAATCTTATGTTTGGTTATATACAAAATAAATTGATATTTTTATAAGTGAAAATAAGACTAACTTTTACTATTAATGTAAAAGAATATTGTGAAAATATTATTTTTATCTGTATAAATATCAATTTCTACGCAAAAGAGAGTGAATGGACTAGAAACAATTGAATTCGTGTATACGCACATATCATTCATTACCCATGTGCCTGACCCCTAAATCCACCGTTAAAATCCTCATCTAATTAATCTGACGTTTAGGTGTGTTGCTCATCATTGTTTTGAATTCCTCAAAATTAACGTACCCATCACCGTCGGAATCAACGGTCTGGATCATCTTAACACAATCCGATTCCGTACATTTCTCGCCCAATCGGGTCAAGATCTGGTGCACACTCCGACGAGCAAATCAGCCCCGTTTTTTGTTGATGTCATAGAGCTCGAACGCCTCTCTGAGCTCCTGAACGCCGCCGTCGCCGGCCTTGCAGAATCCGGCGAACTCCTCCATGTTGATGAATCCATCGCGATCGGTGTCGATCTCTTCCATCATTTTGCTGACTTCCTCCGGCGAGCTGTTGGATCCGAGGGTCTGCATCACGGCGGTGAGCTCATCGGCGGAGATCTTGCCGTCGCCGTTGGCGTCGAATCGATTGAATACTCGCTCCACTTCGTCCAAATCCTGGAGGTAAAGCGTCGGAATGGATATGGGGTCATTTGTGGCTGCCATTCTTCAGTTGATTCAATTTCAGAGGAGAGAGAAAAAGGGGTAAATTGTGAATTTGTAGAATTGGGAAGTTTGGTGTTTGTTATTTATAGAGTGAAAGCGGGAATTTCATAATCACAAGTGGTTGCTTTTCATAGAGAGAGAAAGGGGCGTGTGTTTGTTTAGAGAGAGAAAGACCGGTTGAGATTGACTCGTGGAGAAATGATAAATAACAAATTTTTAAGTTGTTAATACTTGTCGTGGATTTTTAAAAGTCTTGGTTAATTTTTTTTTTGCATATTAAGAAAAAAAATAACAAAATTATTCATATTTAAAATTTTATTTAATTGTATAGTTTTTTATACATGACTAGTGATACTTCATAAATATGCATAGAAAATAAAAATATAACAATTAATACTAAAGTGGTATTTGATAAAACTGAGTAATTAAGATCTGAATGGTTAATACATCTTAATAAATTAGATCATCTGAATGAAATAACATCTGAATCTAAAAAACTGTTTGATAACTAAAAAGTGTAAAACATCTTAATGGCACTATTTTACCATTTTAACCTCCGAGTTATTTAAAAATTTTATTTGAATGATCTTAAAATTTGAAATTGAAGGAGTACAATATTTATTGAGGCTATTTTTGTCCATAAATTTTAAATTAACTATTAAGAGGCAACTTTTAATAGTTTAGATTTGAGTTTCTGTCTTAACGATTAAGAGGTATTAAGAGGCAAAAAAAAAATTTACCAAACAAGATTTGTCTCTAACCGAATCAGAGACAGGTGAA
This sequence comes from Aralia elata, assembly GCA_034770075.1. Lineage (NCBI taxonomy): Eukaryota > Viridiplantae > Streptophyta > Magnoliopsida > Apiales > Araliaceae > Aralia > Aralia elata. The sequence goes on from CM068378.1 coordinate 78,762,383, forward strand.
TTAAAAGGCATTCAGACACAAACAAACACCACCTAAGAGTATTATAGACAAATTATTGTAAAAAATAAATTATTTAAGGTAAGTAAATATTTAACTTGAGATTATCTAAAATAAATAAATAATAAATAATAATAATAATTTTTATCTTGAAACGAAATAAGTATTACTCAGCACATTCAAGTACTACCGCCATGTGGAACTATATATCTAATTATTTATTTATATATATTTTAAAATTAAAAATATATTTTTATTTTTGAATTATAAAATAACATGAAATTGTTGATAGGTTATTCTCTCTATTCTTAAAATAAAGACATTTTTAAAAGACCGAATTTTAAGAGATATTACATTCCTTCTAAATTATAACATCAATATTGATTTTTGAAAATTAATTTGAGATCAAACTCAAAATTAAGATAATATAGTGAAAATTATAAAATAATAAATTTTACAGTGAATAATACTTTTTAATAGATCTAATAAATAGGTTGGGCCGACTTAAAAGGGTTGGGCCAAAAAGGCCCAGTTTTAGTGACCTCTAAAAGCGAGGCCCGTGGCCCAGGATATAATAGGTTGGGCTTACCTACAGACTTTTTGCATATTTTTTTTTGTTTTTCTTGAATTTAAAAAATAAATTCATTGTTATATTATTAATATTTTTATGAAACAGAGAGTAATAATTAGCCAAAAAAGAAATGGTATAGAGTAAAACAAACAAGCAATTTCAATTGATTAACAGAACATCAATATAATCAATTGTAACTAATTCACTAATTGTTTTTTACTCTTTATTTTTTCATGTAACATATGTTTACTTGTATACAATCCAAACACTATTTATTATTTATTTTTATTTTTTGACAAAATAATACTAAATGACCCGATATCATTGTTCGCAAATAGTCCAATTGTAAAAGTTTAACACTAGATATCAATGATGATTAAATATCATGATTTCTTTCGATTCACAAGCACTAAATATATAGTTAAAACAACAATATCATGCATATTACAATTCAACCATATAGAAATAGATGAAAGTAGTCTTTCGTGTAACGACATACCAGAATCAGTTGATTTCAGTAAGACGAGAGGGAGTGTTACGACTTTTAATAGGGCCAATGGTAGGAATATTAGAAATAGTCTTTTATGTCTTTTATCTTGGTATTAATAGGATGTAAAGTCTTGCTTTGCAGATTAACGAATGAATAAATAAAAATATACTTTGTTCCCTGTATTCTTTCTCTCTCTCTAAATTCTTTTCTCTTACTCTATAATTTCTAGAGTTATTACAAGAGACTCTAAAATCTTGTTTCAATCAAAAGGTGATTCCTTCAACATAGTATCAACAATTTTAAGCGCCTCATGTATCCCATCCGCCAACAACAGTTTCATAGTTTATGCAGGTTCTCCATTAATGAAAGTTTGCATAATAAAACAATTATTTGTTTCACTACTCTGCAGTTTATCAGATTGTCGTATCAACCCATGATAACAATCACCAATATTGTACCATTTTGGACTTATCGTCTTAAGTTGAACATTTTTAAAGCCAGCCTTTTCAGACCAATCAAACCACTCAATGTACTCTTCTTCCATAGGAAAAAACAACCACACATCTGAAAAGAAATGGGATAGCCATAAGGTTGGGTAGACAAGACCTATTAAGCAGGATTTTCCACCCATTTTCAGTACACTGTGTGCTTCCCTAATATTATGTTGTGCATCTGGCTAGTGCTTAGTATTTCCAACAAAAATATTATCAGCAAGCTGGTGAGGTGACAAGTCCAAAATTGTCCCATTTTTGGCATCTACATGTTTCACTATCTCAACAGTGGAAATGAAAGTAATTGGCAGTGAATTAACATGCAGTCTAAAATGGCTCTCATCGATAACCATTCCTTTATGATCACTATCATAGTCATCTGATGGATTTAGGTCAAGGGAAATAATGTATCCCTTTTGTTCTGGACTTTTGTCGAACACCTTACTGGCAACACGAAATTTCTTTTTATATGCATCAATTGCTCCTATAACAGTGTTGTTGGCTAAGCTAAGCGAGGAATAATCATTTTCAGAAAGAGAGTTTACCTTATCATGAATCGACCGATTCCAAACTTGATGAATTGGTGGGCTTGAATCTTCAAGTTTCTCCATCAGTCTCTCATGATCTTCCGTTGAATCACCAACTGGTTGAGTCTGCAATTGGCCTTGAAAGCCCTTTTCCTCTTCAAACTCCATAACCGCACCATCAAGATCGTCATATTCCACGTTCACCGCGCCATCAAGGTCGTCATATTTTGACACCATGGTCTTCGTGTTGGGAAAAATCAGCTCCCAAATATTGTTGTCTTTGATAAATTAAATGGCCAAAAATATCAGTACATACCAAACAGATTAAATTTGCAGTTCCATCAAAATAATAACCACTGCAGGAAATAATGAGAAGAGATAACCAAGCACGAGACACCAAGATTTTTACGTGGAAAACCCTCTATAACTAAGAGGTAAAAACCACGGGACGATCTCCGAAAAATCCACTAGAATAAACTGAGAGAATACAAAGATATCCTAATTTGAGTACACACTCAAATTATCTCACCACAATAACTATGTGATAAAAACCCAAACAAAATACATATTTACTTGATCTTTCTTTCTCTCTATTTTTCTAAAACTTTTGCAGAAGCTTTTCTCTCTTTTTTCTTTCTCTCTCGGGTTGGTGTTTCTCTCTTTACTCTCTCGGATGAAATCTCTTGCTATTTAATACCTTAGCAGAATGGAGAAAGATATACATATATAGACAAGTTCAAGTAACCTGCAAAGATGAATAAAAGGACCGTGGGCCCCACCACTTACTTCCTTGTGTCCACCTTCCAAATTCATTCCCCTTTTGCTGAAAACAGGATGCATGTTTTCATTCCTTTTTCTTTCTCCCGAGGCTGCCAATTTTTCTTTCAAACCATTAACAAAAAGGATAACAGTTCTTTTTATTTTTTTTTACCCACTTTGTCTACCACTTTCTTTGTCTCCTCAATAATGGGTGAGGAAACCCAACACTTCGTTAATACACAACAGTCCTCTTCTTGGGTATAATCACAAACTAGAACTTTTTGATGATGCTCTTGCTCTGGATTTGGGGAAGATTTTTTCATATCTTGAAAGTACTGATCGGACCACATCTTCATAAAATCAGAAAATTCCTTTGCAAATTTATCGAGAGTTGCCTTGATAGGATCAGGATGAACCACTCTCAATGAAAGCACCATTGAAGCAAGATTTTAGAGTCTTTTGCAATAACTCTAGAAATTATAGAGTGAAGAGAGAAGAATTTAGAGAGAAGAAAAGATTTATTGGAACAAAGTTATATTTTCATTCATTCATTCGCAATGCGGAACTTTACATCTTATTAATATACTAGTTATCACTCGTGCCTACGGCACTACACTACTCGTGCCTAAGATGCTTGATTTAGCCCTAGATTTTCCCAAGCTTAGTCCAACCGAATAAGGCAGAAGGAAAGGGGTTTCGACCGCTAGAGAAGGAAGGGTTGGGGTTATATTTTGCGACAGGGAGGAGGAAATATGTCGGGGTGTGGGTTGGCTGGACGATGAGGGGAGAAGAAGACTGGGCTCGGCAGTGAGGAGGAAGAATGAAGAGAGTCGAGGCTCTTATAGACTTCCAAATTCTTGCCCATCACGGAAATCCCTTGCTCCCTGCGACACTTGTAGCCCACGAATTCCCATGCAGCCTCCTGCTTCGATCTAGGCCAAGCGGTTCCTTTTTCTCCTCCGACCCAAGCTCCTCTTCTTTGTATATCTTCTTCAGCCGACTTCCCCTTCTCTTACTCGGTATATAAGGGTTTTAGGGCTTTTTAATTTAGGGCTAGGTTTGGTCGGACGGAGCAGTGGGGAAGAAGATGTTACAAAATTCGTCCCCTGTAGACACCCAAATTTTGCGTTTCCTTCTACTAACCATGACAGGAGGGCAAAATCGTCAATTAAACCAGCTTGCGGGAGCAAAGAAGCGGGCACAAGGGCGAGCGCCCGGCACCGCCGCAATGTTTTGGGCAACCCAAGTTTACGTGACAATAAAGCCGTCCGAGGCAGGCATTTCCGAATGAGGTGGCACGTCTCCCGGAAACTCCCGGACTGCAGAATACGAGCTTGTCAGCGAAAACCGAAGTTGCGGCACGAAAATCGAGGCGTGACACGAAAATCGAGAAAGTCAAGCCCGCCAGCCGCGGATAGATCTGCGGCCAAGTGGGTGCGCCAGCACGGAAACCAGGAAATCAGCACATTACCAGCTGAGTGCGATGGGAGGCGTGCCAGCTGGCCAGCCGCAGATCCATCTGCGGCCAGCCGCAGATAGATCTGCGGCTGGCTTTGGCCAGCCTATTTAAGCCCAGCTTCGGGCAGCATACAGGAGGTTGGAGAATTTGAGGAAGAAGGAGAATACAGCAGCAGCCAACTCGGAAATTGAGGAAGAAATAGCATAAATTTTGCAATCAAATAGGAAGAAAAGAGAGAAAAAAGAGAGGGATAATTTTCTTTTGGTTTGATTATATCAAATAGATTCTTTCCTTCTATTCAAATACATCAAGTTTGCATCCACTTGGATATCAATTGCAAGGTGAAATCTCTTTTGTGATATCAATTTCTATCATATCATTTGATCAAATTAGATGCAATTTTTCATGTAATTTATTGATTGAACAATGAATTAGGGATTATGAGTGAAGTTTCCATCGGAATAAAACTCTTCCTAATAAACCCGATGATATTCGTTCATTAATTTCTTTGTTTGTTTTAAGGTGTTATATTTTGGTACCAATTCCTTTAAAATCGTTATTTTAGGATGTCTTGGTATTGTTAGATTATCCGGGTTGGTTTATTTTCTTATAATATCCGATTGTTTGTGTGTGGATACTTGGTTGTGAGCCTAGGAAAGCGACCCCCCCGGGGTCCCCAATCCGATGATGGACATATCTTGATGTAAGAAGTAGAAATGACGTAGTTTTCATTGTAAATATGTAATCGTTGGGCCTTAAAACGACGCTAAGGCGAGAATCGTGCTTAAGGCCCCGAAATAGTGAAATTTTGTGATTGTTGGCGTTCGGGGACATTTTGATGGCTTACATGCCCATGAATAGCCCCGACGCGTGTTTATGCTTGATTTGATTTATGACACGAAATTGATTTCAAAGCTAAATGATAAGATTTTCATAAAATCAATCAAAGTAGGATATTAGAATCACGAGGTTAAAATTTGAGAAATGGTAATGAATGTCGATTCCTATCTAACAAGAAAGCTAACGAAAGATCGTTTTCCAAAACATCACACAAATTGATTTTATAAATAAATGGCGTTTTATTAAACCGGTGTGCATAGGGTTAAAGAGATTCTAGAAATTGCCCATCATTTGAATTACGAGGGCAACGTATAGATCTCGATTCCTATTTTGACGAAGGTTTAAAACTCTTCTTTTGCCAAAACGACACCTAATGGAAATCTTGCAGTTTTGACAATTAAAATCAAACATTTCTAATAAAGCTTTCTCGTGTATGCTGAAAAGACATTTCAAAGCGTTTTCAAGTTAAAGCACGACTTTCCCTAAAATCCAAATGATTCTTTCATACCAACTCACCACAACATTCATTTAGGCACACACACACATACACGCACGCGCACGCACACACACTTCATGAATTAAAGGATAGGAAAGCATCAAGATTGCGGTAACCGTGTTTCACGGAAGTCGAGGGGTGCCTAACACCTTCCCCTCACTTAAGCAAGCCCCCGAACTCTATGAATCTCGATTCGCAGACCAATTAATTCGGAGTCACATATGAGCCAGCGATTTATAAAAAACGAAAATTCGGATGAGTTGGTACATCCATTTCAAACATACCAACTGGCGACTCTGGTTAATTGGCTCATCATAAAACACGATCTTTCAAAACCCCGTCGACATCAATGCCGACCTTTTCCAAAAAAAATCATTAAATCAAAAGGCTAAAATTGGAAAAGAGGAGAAGACCAAGAGAAAGAGAAAACCCGGCGTCGACAGCTGGCGACTCTGCTGGGGATATTAGAGGGCTTAAGCCGCTTTCAAATCTTGATGCTATCCTATCCTTTAAAATTCATAAAATGTGTGTGTGTGCGATATTTTGATTTTTTACTTTTGTTGTGCGAATGTGTGTTGTTGTCCAATGAATGAATGATTGAATGGGTTTGCTTTACTTCAAAGTAATCATTTGCATACGGTGAGGACGATGAATGTGAATGTATGTTGAGAGAGTACCTCCTCCTGAGGCGAACCCGTCGGTTGCTTATTACTGGACTCGATGGGGCTGCTCCCCGGAGATGGCTCAGGAAACGCACCACTCAAATCCGCTCCAATCGAAAGGGCTCAAACGAGTAGATTGCGAAGATTTGGGAACCTTCATGCCGAAAAGCCCGCGAGAGTAACCCTAGGGTAGGTCAGCCTCAGATTAACCCAACGCAGGAAAAGTCTCTTCATGCCTTTTTACGTTTATATGTCTAAATGTCATGATCTCATTCAAATATTCATACATCCCTTTTTTCTGTGTCGAAAGAGATTACTAACCGCTGTGAATTGCAGGGAATAGTTGGGGGAGCATAATAAAGCATGTTTGGCATTGGTTATGGCACTAAAGGACTACTAACTTTCTGTTTTACAGGGAAAGATTAAAAAACCCAAAAAAACACACAAAATTTTTTTACAGTTTTAGCATGCATCCATGTTTTCATTTCCCCGGGACTAAACTTCGAACCATTTGTCTCTGTAGGATTGCTCCTCAAACCCGTTCGCAGTCTAAGAAAGCCCAAAATTCTACATCTGAAATGGCTGATATTCCTAATCATAGTTCCATATCTCGGGAAGAGTTTGATGATTTTAAAAGACAGATGATGGAAATGGCCACGATGTTAAAGGAACAGTTCTTAATCAGACAGGATCCGGTAAACCAGGGATCGCATAATATTCCACCACCAGGGGATGATCAGAATCCTCCTAAAAATGGTACAAACTTGCTTAAGGAGGACCAACCCCGACTCAAGGACGAACCAGTCATCCCGAAGGCCGCTCCCATACATAGCAGGACAGTGATTACTATCCCAGAAGAAGGGGACAATGACGACCTTCGGAGAAAAATGAAACACATGGAGGAGACCATCCAATCTCTAAGGGGCATAGGCTCCTTGGGCAGGGTTAATTATTCGGATCTATGTGTTTTCCCCGGAGCCAGATATCCCGAAAAGTTCAAGGTCCCCGAGTTTGAAAAGTACAATGGAAAGGGAGACCCCTATACACACTTGAAAATATACATTGGAGAGCTCGGGTCTTATGCCGAAGATGAGGGGTTAAGAATGCAACTATTCCAGAAAAGCTTAACAGGGGAGGCAAGAATCTGGTATGCTCGCCTCGACAACGCCCGAATCCACAACTGGGAGGAATTGGCCCATACTTTCTTAACCCAATACAGCTTTCAGGCCCAGATGGCTCTTGACAGGTACCAAATGACAAAGGTTAAAAAACAGCCTAGGGAATCCTTCAGGGAATATGCGCAAAGATGGAGGGGCATGGCCGCACAGGTAACCCCCCCGATGAGCGAATCAGAGATGGTAATGACCTTTGTAGACATTCAGGAGGCACCGTATTATGAGAGGGTCATCTCGGGGATTGGAAGACCTTTTGCTGAAATGATTAAACATGGAGAGATGGTTGACATGGGGTTGAAATCGGGTAAAATCCGGGATTTTACTGCTTTAGAAACTGCTGCTGCCGAGCAAATACAAAATGGAAACTATGGCAGCACTTCCCGGAGGGTCCAAAAGAAGAAGGAAGAGGATGTTTCCCTCATCTTACAGGGGTCATCCAGAAAAACGGAAAGTCATCTTCCGGTTCAGGTACAGAGGGGAGGTCCATCCCGTCAGCCAAACTTCACAGATCAAAGGACAGAGGGGCGAAGGAGATATGAGGCCTCGCAAAATCGAGTATTCACCCCGCTCGGGGAGCCGCTTGAACGGGTACTAGCGGTATTAGTAGCCCAAAAGAAAATAGTTGGTCTGGCACCACCGAGAGTGACCCAAAGGGTAGAAGATTTGACCCGAGCAAGCGATGTGCATACCACTCCAGTTCCCCTGGCCATGATACTCAAGATTGTTGGACGTTGAAGCATCGAATTCAAAACATGATAGACAGTGGAGAGATTGTGGTGGAACAACCGGACTCCCCGAATGTTAAGGCAAATCCCTTGCCAAGACATGATGGGGGGGAGTTAATGTGACGGAGGCAAGTGAGGCTGGGGGGCCGCCAAGGTTGAACTATGTGCAGAAAATTGAGGAATTGATCAACGTGATACATGATCATGGGAGCGCACGGGGAGCGCCCATCAGGTTGATAGGGATAAGTACAAATGGCATGGAAAGACCTCTCAAGTTGACAGCCCCGAGGCCCATCATACTTGCAGCAAGGCCGCAACTCCCTATCAGTAGTCTGAAGACTGTACCCTGGAATTATGGGGGAATACCAGAGGAAGCGGCCAGTTGTGCTTCCGTGACGACCAAGGGGAACCTCTTATATCTTCCCGGGCGAGTCCTTGAGAGCCAAAAGAGAAAAAATGAAGAGGTTTCCGAGGAAAGGGCCATAGAGTTTTTGAAAAGGATGGATCACCCAGAAACGAGGGGGATCCAGATTTTAAGTGAGGAATCAACCCTAACATCAGTCATGGACTTGGTGTTGTCATCCAGTGAGCATTGCAAGACCCTGATGAAGGTTCTGGAGGAGGCATTTGTGTCCAAAGAAATTAGTGAGGAGGGTTTCGGCCAGCTGATAGGCCACTTATTGGAAACCGATGCAATATCCTTTACGGAGGAGGACATTCCCAAAGAGGGAAGGGGGCACCGAAAACCGCTACACATCGCGGTAATCTCCTCAGGATATGTCATGAATGGGGTGCTGATCGACGGGGGATCGGCATTGAATATATGTCCTCAACTCAGCACGCTGAAGAAAATGAACATCAGTCCCAAGCGCCTACGGGCCAGTCATGTGGTGGTTCGGGCTTTTGACGGATCCCGGAGGGATACCATCGGAGAGATAGAATTGCCAGTGGAGATAGGGCCCTGTACTTTTTGATATATCCTTCCAAGTCCTAGATATTACGGCAAGCTACAACCTGCTGTTAGGGAGGCCGTGGATACACATGGCCGGGGCAGTTCCTTCCACGCTCCACCAACAAATCAAGTTGATCATCGATGGGAATCTGGTAACAATCTCGGCCGAATGTGATGACCCTTCTCCTCCCAGGAGTGGCCTACCAGTAATCAATGTGGATGAGACAGCGGCGCCTGCCAGCTTTCAAGCACTAGAGATTAGCACTCCCCGTTATAGATGCCTGGGGGCTCCAGCTGTGAAACCAAGGGTCTCTCCGGAACTCACCTTTGTGGCACGGGAAATGATTAAAATGAACTTCCAACCTGGACAGGGACTAGGGAAAAGCAGTCAGGGAATCACCGAGCCCATCCACCTACCACAGCAGATAGGCAAAGCAGGATTGGGATACCATGTGGGCGCAGTACGGGGACACCGTCAGGGTGCGACTCCGATTCGACTAGTTGGCAGTCCAGTGACCAAAGTCGACAATAAGCAGGGGATCAGCGGACCTGTGGTTGGGGCAGGGAATGAAGAGTTAACCCCCACATGTAATGAGTCGGCCCGGAGGGAAAGTTTCCTGCGAGAGGTCGCAAAAGAGTTCGAAACCAAATGCTATATCCCCGGACAATCAACAAGCAGTAAGGAGGGGACGAATGTTATCACACCACCGGGAGCCCAACAAGTTGTACCTGTCATCGATTGGGCAGGGCTGATTATTCCTGGAGAAGATATGGAGAAGGACTCGGGTGACGTATCCGTAATCATCGGGGAGGTGTCCGATGTGAGGCCCTCCTTTATCCAGCGCATTTCATCTGACCTGACTATCGATAATTGGACCCGGAAACCAGTGATATCCAAACAGGGGTAAAGCTCGACGTCAGGGTGGTTAACCCTAGAGGATAGGGGAATGAAGAAGTTTTATTTTGTTGTTGTTTTATTTCTGCATAATTGTGTCGTTTCTTCGTGTTATTTGAAATTGCGATCGTCGTGAAAAATGATTTATATATGACAAGTACTTTGTTTTATGTCAGGTGTACCAATTTGAGTATTCCTTGCCTAACAAACGATCTTTCAAATTTGAATGGTGATTATGATTTTGACATTGAGCTGGATTTCGATTTGATGGGCATTGAGCAAGACGAGACAGATTACGACGACGCACCTGATGAGATCAAAGGATGGGTCGAAGATAAACCCAAACCCAATTTGGACCAAACCATCACTATAGATATCGGAACCCCTGACAATCCAAAAGAACTCAAGATAGGGACAGACCTTAACCCCAGCCAAAAAGCAGAAATAATTGAGTTACTAAGCCAATATGAGGATGTCTTTGCCTGGTCGCACGAGGATATGATCGGATTGTCCACCGACATTGTGGTGCACCGGTTACCCATCAAGGAGGGTTTCAGGCCTGTCAAGCAGAAACTAAGAAAGTTGAAACCTGAGTGGAGCTTAAAAGTGAAGGAAGAGATCATCAAGCAGTTCAGGGCGGGAATCATTATGGTGTCCACTTACCCAGAATGGCTATCCAATGTGGTCCCAGTGGCTAAACCTGGAGGAAAGGTGAGGGTATGTGTAGACTACAGAGATCTAAACAAGGCCAGTCTCAAGGATAACTTCCCGGTGCCTTTCATACACATCCTGGTGGATAACACAGCCCAGTACGAAATGTACTCTTTTGTGGATTGCTTCGCAGGATATCATCAGATAATGGTGGCGGAGGAAGATCGGGAAAAGACCGCATTCATCACCCCCTGGGGCACTTTCTGCTATAGACGACTGGCTTTTGGCCTCACAAACGCGGGGGGGGGGCTACTTATCAGAGAGCCATGATGGCCTTGTTCCACGATATGATGCACAAGGAGATAGAGGTCTACGTGGACGACATTATTGTGAAATCGAAGGTAGAGTCCGATCATATAACTCATCTCAAAAAGCTATTCGATCGGCTCAGGAAGTATAATTTGAAACTCAATCCAGCCAAGTGTGCTTTCGGAGTACAATCGGGCAAGCTCTTGGGTTTCCTGGTTAGTGATCGGGGCATTGAGTTGGACCCAGCAAAGATTAAGGCCATTGTGGATATGCCAGCACCTCGCACAGAGAAGGAGATAAGGGGATTCCTGGGGAGAATAAACTTCATCAGCCGTTTTATATCTCACTTGACGACTACATGTGAGCCGATTTTTAAATTGTTAAGAAAGGGTGCTTCCCAAGAATGGAATGAGCAGTGTCAGAGGGCTTTTCAGATCATTAAGAAACAACTGACGGAGGCACCAGTGCTGGTACCCCCGAAGGATGGGATCCCTTTGTTTATGTATATATCCGTCAACACCATCGCGATGGGATGTATGTTGGGACAGAAAAATGAGGCGGGTAAAGAGCAGGCTATCTATTACCTCAGCAAAAGATTTAGCCAATGTGAGCAGAATTACACTCCCATCGAGAAGACTTGTTGTGCTCTGGCCTGGGCCGCAGGGAGATTACAGCACTACCTCCATGGGCATACAACGTACCTGATATCAAGAATGGATCCCCTAAAATATATTTTTGAAAGGCCCATGCTGAATTGTCGATTATCCAGATGGCAGTTAATCTTACAACAGTTTGACATGGTGTACGTGACCCAGAAGGCCATGAAAGGGCAGGGAATTGCAGATTAGTTGGCAGAAACCCCGTCAGGAGGGACGGAGCCTTTAGAAACTCCTCTTCCGGGCGAGGATATATTTTGGGTATCGCACGAAAAATGTGATGACGAGGGACAATTCTGGAAGCTGTATTTTGATGGTGCCATGAATGCCGAGGGGGCAGGAGCCGGAGCGGTCCTAGTCTCTATCACCGGAGAACAATACCCCGTGGCCACTAAACTTCGTTTCAGCAATTCGAACAACACCGCTGAATACGAGGGGTGTATCTTGGGACTCCGATTGGCCCGTGACATGGGAGTAAAAAGACTAGCGGTGTTCGGGGATTCAGAATTGGTAATCAGACAAGCAATCGGGGTATACAACACTAAGGAGCTTCGGTTACTTCCATACCATCGTTGTGTCACCCAGCTTATGCAAGAGTTCGAAGATATCGCCTTCCGCCATATTCCTCGGGGACGAAATGATTTTGCCGATGCATTGGCGACTTTGGCTTCCTTAATCCACGTGATCAAGAGTAGGGACAGTCCACAGATTGAGATCACCGTACAGAATGCCCCGGCATATGAGGAAAATGTGGCAGTGTTATCAAACGAGGTGGTGTTGACGAGGCAGCCCTGGTATCACGACATAAGGGAATATCTGAGAGACAGATCCCTTCCCGGTCAGGCAAATCGGACTGAAAGGATGAGAATTCAAAAGATGGCGATGAAGTTTTACCTGAGTGGCGATTCTCTTTACAAAAGGGATGCCGGGTTGGGACTGTTGCAATGCGTAGACGAAACGCAATCCCAAAAGATTATGAATGAAATCCATGGCGGGGTGTGTGGGCCACATATGAGTGGACCGATGTTGGCCAAAAAGATCTTGAGGACAGGGTATTATTGGTTAACGCTGAAGGCCGATTGCGATGATCATGTCAAACGGTGTTATCAATGCCAGGCGCACGGTAATGTGATCCATACACCTCCCAATGAACTGCACTGTATGACCTCCCCATGGCCATTTTCAATGTGGGGAATGGATGTAATCGGACCAATAGAGCCCAAAGCGAGCAACGGGCACCGGTTCATTTTCGTCATGATCGATTATTTCACCAAATGGGTAGAGGCAGCTTCTTTCCCTAAAGTAACTCAGGAGGTCATCGTCAGCTTCATCAGGAATAATGTCATTTGCCGATATGGGCAACCTGAGGTTGTGGTCTCCGACAATGCCAAGAATTTAAACAACGCCCTCATGAAGGGACTGTGTGACCAGTTCAAGATTAAGCATCTCAATTCCGTCATTTACCGTCCTAAGATGAATGGGGCAGTGGAGGCTGCAAATAAAAACATCAAGAAGATCATGGCGAAAATGTCTGCTAATCATCGGGGATGGCCGGATCTGTTACCCCTCACCCTGCTGGCATACCGAACATCAACGCGTACTTCTACAGGGGCAACCCCTTACGCTTTGGTGTATGGAATGGAGGCTGTCCTGCCAGTTGAAGTTGAGATGGCGTCCCTCAGAATAGTGATCGATGCTCAGATAAGCGAGGAGGATTGGATGCAAAGCCGATACGACCAATTGGCCCTAATTGATGAAAGGAGGGTGGCTGCTGTTTGGCACGGCCAGCTATATCAACAGAGGATTTCCCGATCATACGACAAAAGGATCAGGCCTCGGAAATTCAAGGAGAATGACCTGGTGCTAAAGAGAGTCATGTCTTGTCAGGACGAAGCCAGGGGGAAGTTTGCCCCGAATTGGGAAGGACCATTCGTGATTAAGAAAGTGCTATCCGGAGGATCCCTCATATTGCAAGAAATGGATGGTGAGGTATTTCCACAACCCCTCAATGCTGACTCGGTGAAGCGGTTCTACGCTTAAATCATCAGTTCTGTTTTTCCTTTGAGAGCGAACTACGTAGGACCTGATCTCCCAACTTGTGGGGGTACGTAGGCAGCCATCATGGCGCGGTCCGATCCTTTAAAAATATTCCTTTCCCTAACTAAAACCAATTTTCGATAGCCAGATAAAACCTTCCTACACCCTCAAAACCTTCCCGAAACCAACTGCCTAACCAGGTTCATCCCAGAATACATACCCTGATCCAACCCAAACAGTTATCCGAAATCTGAGATTCAATCCGACGAAATCAAAAGGTGTGCGGCAATATCTGTCAAATCTCCATCAAGTCTTGAGGAAAGAAAGAAGGCGAAATGTCAAAATCATGGTCAGTTGGATAAAATGATGATCCAATGGAGGGCAATGATACGACAAAAGGGGAAAATGACTAGATTTAAATACATGTCTATATATATAAGTCGTTTTATTACAAGGTTTCTCTTTCAATAACTGATGAAACCAACATAGTCTATGCAGGAAATAAAATAATCTACAAATCTGAAACTAGCCGGAGCAGGATGGACAGGGTGGTGGATAGATCTGAAGCATCAGCATCTCCTGCAATCTGCTGCCCCATCATATCAATACGATCCAGTAAAGCAGTAGCTCGGCTGACAGTCCCAAAATGAGCATCTACCACTGCCCTGGTCTGAAATACAATGGCCTCTCTATCAGCAATGGCAGCATCTCTAGCCCGAATGGCCTCATCTCTCTCGGCAAGGGCGGCATCCCTCTCGGCTTCAGTAGTAATCAGGGCCAGGCGGAGTCGGGAATCCTCAGCGACCCGACTCGGGGCAGAATCGGCTGAAATGGAATGGTCTGCGGTATCTTCTGTGAAAAATCACTCCAGAGTCATCAAAGGCCCCCGTCCGACTCAAACTAGCCGAATCCAGGTCTCCACGCAACCACTGTACGTAGGCAAATGTCTGGATGTGACAGCTCGCACTATATTCGGCAAAGATCCTGCGATCCCAAAGCTCGTATACCTGCAATAGATCCCTCTCTGTACAGAATGATATAAGGAATCGGTATGCGGCTGCACCCGCGAAGGGGTGTAAATCCTGTGTCTGATCAAACTGCCCCATAACCGCCAGGGGATGATAGGTCGTCACGCCCCTTAACCCAGCAATGGGAATGAAATCCATGCCAGGCACATGAGTCAAGAAGCTCATGAAGGAGCAATAGCCCGAGTAAACCAATAGATGAAAGGGGTCCTCAATGATAGACAAAAATGATGTCCAGGAGGCCACATCAGTACAACTCACGGGACGAAACGAAAGCTGCGCGGCTATGTTGTGACTGAAGCAAAACCCTTGGCGGCGGAAGTGGCCGATGGGACTAAGATGACTCATGAACCACACATACAGCAAAGTCGAGCTCCCTCTGAAGGCTCTGCCTCGGAAGGACTGGCAATATGTGGCTGACATATAGGTATCCGCCAATATCATAGGAAGAATGGTATGATCCTCCCGGAGGGCTCGAACGGCCGCCACAATCCGCATATCCAAATGATCGGGTCCTGCAGGCAAATACAAAATTGAGATAACACAGGCCATCAGAACGTCCACTCTCAAGGCATCTCAACGCTCCTCGGACACGGAAAAATCACCGAGGAAAATACGGAAACTGTCAGGTGAGCCAAATCGGTCAATCAAGAATTGAAGAGGAACCATATGGTCCGATATGATTACCGGTAATAAGACAGCCCTCCGCAAACCGGTGAAAGTCAAGAATTGACGGCGCATGGAACCAACTGTGACCCTAGCACAAGGGCCGTCCAACGGCAAGCCGGTAAAGCGAGCATACCCCTCAAGGGTGGGGGTCAGCTCTACGGTCCCTAACCTAAACACCTGACGAGCAGGGGCCCAATAGCTCAGAAGACCATCCACAAAGCCCGCTGGCACCTGAAAGGCCAGTAAGGACCAAGAATGTCCCAGAAGACCATCTACGATAACCCTATCTGCTGGCAGTAGACTGTCCAACCAGCGGAAGAGGCTGCCAACCAACCCTGTGGGAGGAGTGGAATCCAAACGAACCACGGCATCTGAGGACGACATCTGTGAAAAATAGTATCAAAAAAGACTGTACAGGGGTCATTCTCTACCCATAAATAAAAAGCATGCATCATACAGTTAATAATAAAACAGGTGAATCCCATAAAATGAAAAAGAAAACTGTGCATAAATAAATAAATGAGTTCAGTACATAGTGCATAAATGAAAAAGAAATCTAAGCAGGTGCCGATACAAAAGGCCCTATCCTATCCTGGTCTAAATAAAATCAGTATCATCTATGAAAGCAGGATCCTCGAACTGATCCCCTGGAGTCGTCGAGCTCGGAGGACCAAAGTTCATATCAGGGATGTAGGGATGCGCTGTGGCATCAGATGAACTCGGGCCTGCATCATAACCTGCACCGTCAGGATCGTAGGTGTAAGCCTCCTCCGGGGCCCGGCCCAACCCCCGAATAAACAGCGACAACTGATCTACCTGACGGGTCAATGAGGCGATCTGCTCAGCGTGGGTAGGGGTCCGAACACAGGCAGCCCAATCGGTCATCGTCACCGAGCCTGGAACCATATCTCCAAGAAAGAAAGTGGCCCGAGTCTGAGGACCGATGGTGCGGGGCACCCACCATGTACGGAATGCATCACTCGTAGTGGGACCCGTGGAAAGCATCCGACCATCCTCCCCGGCGAGCATGATCTCCGAGGGCTGAGAATCCAGCGGCCAGAAAGTAGTGAAAGAAAGGGAGTGCGGGATGCGGATCTCTCCAGTGACGCATCTGAATGCGCGCTCTCCCAGATACATCACCCAGCCTCCAACACTCTGCAAAGTGAGGCGACGGATGGAAAGCTCGAACTCCGGGCCGGAAGGATGCCCGTCAGCAAACCCCACAGTCAGATGATCGGAGAGGTAGGGAATCCAGACGACGTCGGCAGCCGTGATCAACTCCAGCTGAATACGACAATGTGCAAAGCTGCCCGACACGGGGACCTCCTCCAGAGTGCTGTGATGCCATCGCCGACCCCGAGGATAAGTGTCCGGGCCCAGAGTAGTGATAGGCCTCAGACATGGCAGCCGCTCGTAAGCCCAGAACTGTGAATAGAAACAAGGCAAGGCATGAGTCCCTATCAAATACAGAAAAGAGATGAAAGGAAAAGAAATACAGTAAGAGAGAGGAGGAGGGGACTCACCAACAGAAAATGGTAGAAGCCGAGCCAGGCATCAGTCTGTCCCTCTGAGCGTAGACGCATGCCATGGAGGAAATAGGAAAAGGTGAATGACCCCCAGTCATAATCACCGATGCGGTCCATGTCTCTGACCGCTCCTACGACGCTGAAATGAATGGTGGAGGAGTTGTTCCCCAGAAAACAACCCCTCATGATGGTCAGGAACAGGCGTCGTAGCAGAATGTCCCTGGTGCCCTGATCTGCTGGAATAGGCAGCGCATAGAGACCCCCGACTGCATCGACAGCCAAAGCACCAGATCGGATACTGCGGGCCTTAAAGACCCGGTCCTCAGCAGCGAAGCCCAGCAAAGCTCGAACCTCCACAGGAGTGATATCAAGATCCAAGGGGACGCGGGACCCGGTAAACTCAATGCCGGTAATGTACCTCCAGTCCCATGGGGTCAACACGACCTCGCAGTCGAGGAGATGAAGAGACTGCGTCTGGTGGAACCATCGCTTGGATAAAGCCCTCATGTAACCCCAGGGGCACTGGCGGGGGATGATAGTGAAGAAATGTCGAAAGCCCCAAGAGTCCACCATCGCCCGATAATCACTGTGCAGGGCCGCGTAAAGGGAGTAGATGTTGAACCAGTTACCCCTCGGCTGGGTAAACTCAGGCACCTGTGAAAATCACCAATGGGTCAATCCAGATAGAACCGGAAATTGAGAAATCAAGAACAAATGAAAAGCCGAATCGAGGATACCTCATTAGCCACAAGAGATGCCGAGGGATGACGACTGAGATCCCGACCCAATAGATCGGGTATCTGGACAGAAGCGCCAGATAAGGTGCGATGAGTGGGGGGAGCTGATGTGCTGGAAGACGGCTCCTCCACCGCAACCTCCGGAGGAGCAACCTCCTCAACGTCCGGGTGATCAGGACGGATGACAGACTCCGCCAAGCGACGAGCCTGACGGGTACGAGGGGGAATAGGGGCAGGTCCAGGCCTACGACGGTGAACACCCGAAGTCCGAGAGGCGGAGGAGCTACTGGGCGCATCACGATCCATAGCTGGAATAGAACGGGCGAGAAAGAAGGTAAGTTTCCTTTTAAAATTTATGTGATGAACATTCTAAATTTCTAGCCTCATCATATGATTAATGCAACATGATGCATGGTTATAAAAAAAAAAAAAAAAAAAAAAAAAAAAAAATCGACAGAGTTCCGTTTGTAAATTGGACATCCCAGGCATAAGCCAAACGTGTTTTCCATCAATCAAAGCCTCAAACAGATCTAAATTGCATTCATATATGTAATTACAGCATGTAATGCATGATTTTATTGCAGAAAAGGAATAACAATATGTGGGACCGCCTCATGAACATAAAATAGGACTCACATAGTTGATACATAGCATGTATATAGGATGGTACATTACATAGCATTGTAAAGCATACATTTTATCTCTAAACATGCCAATAGTCAAATGTATAGCAAAACATTGACAAAATTGAAAAGTGACCGGTCAAAGTGTTACCTGTAGCGTGTAGATCAATCCTACCGGAACAGTTTTTGCAGGAAAGTCGAAAAATCGACAAAAGACCCTTGCGAATAAGAAAAATCGAGAGAATCTCTGATGATTGCAAGTTGAAAGTGACAGATCTGGAGGAAGCGCGTTGGTTATAAGGCCCGATCTTGGCCGCAGATGTATCTGCGGCTGGCCGCAGATCAATCTGCGGCTGGCCGCAGATCCATCCGCGGCTGGCCCTGATGGGTCCCACCTTGCTCCCTTACAGCCATTTGACGTGTTAAGTGATGCGATGGGTGACCGGCGACGATACCCGGCCCCGACGAGACGATCGACCGGCGACGATAACCGGCGATCACGAGATGGATGTCCGGCGACGATAACCGGCTCCGACAGATAACCAACCGGCGACGATAACCGGGGGTTACGAGATGGGTGACCGGCGACGATACCCGGCCCCGACGAGACGATCGACCGGCGACGATAACCGGCGATCACGAGATGGATGTCCGGCGACGATAACCGGCTCCGACAGATAACCAACCGGCGACGATAACCGGGGGTTACGAGATGGGCGACCGGCGACGATACCCGGCCCCGACATGACGATCGACCGGCGACGATAACCGGCGATCACGAGATGGATGACCGGCGACGATAACCGGCTCCGACAAGATAACCAACCGGCGACGATAACCGGGGGTTACGCGATGGGTGACCGGCGACGATACCCGGCCCCGACGAAACGATCGACCGGCGACGATAACCGTCGATCACGAGATGGATGTCCGGCGACGATAACCGGCTCCGACAGATTACCCACCGGCCCCGATAACCGGGGGGTACGCGATGGGTGACCGGCGACGATACCCGGCCCCGACGAGACGATCGACCGGCGACGATAACCGGCGATCATGAGATGGATGTCCGGCGACGATAACCGGCTCCGACAAGATAACCAACCGGCGACGATAACCGGGGGTTACGCGATGGGTGACCAGCGACGATACCCGGCCCCGAACGAGACGATAGATTGAAGGAGTGAACCCAAAGACTAACGAACACGGTCAAGGGGTTGATATATTGACACTCTTACGAATGTCTTGCATGCATTGCATCTTATGTTGCATCATAAGCCATATGTGTGAGGCATCATGTATGCACTGTCATTCTTACACACTGTCATTCATGCATCGAGTGTCTATTCTTTATCCTGTTCATTTCATTTATCATTTCATAAACATGATAAAGAGGGGCAGCTGTAGACACCCAAATTTTGCGTTTCCTTCTACTAACCATGACAGGAGGGCAAAATCGTCAATTGAACCAGCTTGCGGGAGCAAAGAAGCGGGCACAAGGGCGAGCGCCCGGCACCGCCGCAATGTTTTGGGCAACCCAAGTTTACGTGACAATAAAGTCGTCCGAGGCAGGCATTTCCGAATGAGGTGGCACGTCTCCCGGAAACTCCCGGACTGCAGAATACGAGCTTGTCAGCGAAAACCGAAGTTGCGGCACGAAAATCGAGGCGTGACACGAAAATCGAGAAAGTCAAGCCCGCCAGCCGCGGATAGATCTGCGGCCAAGTGGGTGCGCCAGCACGGAAACCAGGAAATCAGCACATTACCAGCTGAGTGCGATGGGAGGCGTGCCAGCTGGCCAGCCTATTTAAGCCCAGCTTCGGGCAGCATACAGGAGGTTGGAGAATTTGAGGAAGAAGGAGAATACAGCAGCAGCCAACTCGGAAATTGAGGAAGAAATAGCATAAATTTTGCAATCAAATAGGAAGAAAAGAGAGAAAAAAGAGAGGGATAATTTTCTTTTGGTTTGATTATATCAAATAGATTCTTTCCTTCTATTCAAATACATCAAGTTTGCATCCACTTGGATATCAATTGCAAGGTGAAATCTCTTTTGTGATATCAATTTCTATCATATCATTTGATCAAATTAGATGCAATTTTTCATGTAATTTATTGATTGAACAATGAATTAGGGATTATGAGTGAAGTTTCCATCGGAATAAAACTCTTCCTAATAACCCGATGATATTCGTTCATTAATTTCTTTGTTTGTTTTAAGGTGTTATATTTGGTACCAATTCCTTTAAATCGTTATTTTAGGATGTCTTGGTATTGTTAGATTATCCGGGTTGGTTTATTTTCTTATAATATCCGATTGTTTGTGTGTGGATACTTGGTTGTGAGCCTAGGAAAGCGACCCCGGGGTCCCAATCCGATGATGGACATATCTTGATGTAAGAAGTAGAAATGACGTAGTTTTCATTGTAAATATGTAATCGTTGGGCCTTAAAACGACGCTAAGGCGAGAATCGTGCTTAAGGCCCCGAAATAGTGAAATTTGTGATTGTTGGCGTTCGGGGACATTTTGATGGCTTACATGCCCATGAATAGCCCCGACGCGTGTTTATGCTTGATTTGATTTATGACACGAAATTGATTTCAAAGCTAAATGATAAGATTTTCATAAAATCAATCAAAGTAGGATATTAGAATCACGAGGTTAAAATTTGAGAAATGGTAATGAATGTCGATTCCTATCTAACAAGAAAGCTAACGAAAGATCGTTTTCCAAAACATCACACAAATTGATTTTATAAATAAATGGCGTTTTATTAAACCGGTGTGCATAGGGTTAAAGAGATTCTAGAAATTGCCCATCATTTGAATTACGAGGGCAACGTATAGATCTCGATTCCTATTTTGACGAAGGTTTAAAACTCTTCTTTTGCCAAAACGACACCTAATGGAAATCTTGCAGTTTTGACAATTAAAATCAAACATTTCTAATAAAGCTTTCTCGTGTATGCTGAAAAGACATTCCGAAGCGTTTTCAAGTTAAAGCACGACTTTCCCTAAAAATCCAAATGATTCTTTCATACAAACTCACCACAACATTCATATAGGCACACACACACACACACGCGCACGCACACACACTTCATGAATTAAAGGATAGGAAAGCATCAAGATTGCGGTAACCGTGTTTCACGGAAGTCGAGGGGTGCCTAACACCTTCCCCTCACTTAAGCAAGCCCCCGAACTCTATGAATCTCGATTCGCAGACCAATTAATTCGGAGTCACATATGAGCCAGCGATTTATAAAAAACGAAAATTCGGATGAGTTGGTACATCCATTTCAAACATACCAACTGGCGACTCTGGTTAATTGGCTCATCATAAAACACGATCTTTCAAAACCCCGTCGACATCAATGCCGACCTTTTCCAAAAAAAATCATTAAATCAAAAGGCTAAAATTGGAAAAGAGGAGAAGACCAAGAGAAAGAGAAAACCCGGCGTCGACATCCCCCTTATGCCGCCGCCTCCTGCTTCCTCCCACCGACAGCTCTCCTCCCTTTCCTTCTCCCCTTCGGTCGAACTGAGCACTGTGAGCAGTATGAGCCTTAGGGCTTGTGATCGGAAGTTTTTGAGAGAAATGAAATGGAATGGGACAGTAAAGAGGATATAAAGAAGAAAACGAGGATATAAAAAGAAGGGTGGGATTTATCCCATTTTTTTGACGGTCCTGATGAGAAGTTGGGTGAGCGGGAATAATTTTTTTTTTTCAAAATTCCTTGTACTTTGTTATATAGATACCAAGGTAAAAGGCATAAAAGACTATTTCTAATATTCCTACTACTGACCCTATTAAAAAGTTATAACAGAGAGACAGGAAGTGAGATTGAAAGTCGGAAGAACAGAACTAGAAGTGATAACTTTCTTTTCTTTGTTTATCTCTAAATTTTTAAAAGATTTATATTTGACTCTTAACTTTTGAATAGTGTTATAATAGTTAGAGTTAGTGAAATAAATTAGTTCTTTTGAGTAATAGATAGAGTTAATGAAATAAATTGGTTTTAAATGAGTTGGGTTGGGCCCCATGTTTTATTAGGCTTAAAAATATAAATCCAAAGTTTAATTTTTTGCAGGTGGAGTTGAGCTAGCCGATGCACTATGGCCGCTTTTGTCATGTCTACTTTGTAGATAACTTATAATATTTATTATTCTATATATTGATTAAAATTTAAAACTAAAGCAGCCCATGTCAGCTTTGAATTTTAATTTTTTTAAAAAAAAATTAACTTCAAATTCAATACTAATCTTATATTTTAAAACAGAATGATTATTTAACATTTTTAAACTCACACAATCAGAGGTAAAGATGTTGCGCTTAGTTGTAACAAAAAAAAATAAAAAAATAAATTAAACGAGGTTTCAACATTTACATTAGATTAAGAGGCAAAAATGTAAATCAATAATCAAATGACAAATTTTAAGAAAATAATTATCAAATAACAGATCACATAAAATATTCCATCAGGCACGAAACAAAGAGCCATCACCACCCAAGCAGCCAACACCACCCTAGCCAAACGCAAACCAGTTAAAACCATAATAAAACCGTCCACCACCATTAGTACTCCGCCGTTGAGGTTGGTTTGGTCTACTTATAATTCTGGAAGTGGTGGGAATTGCTTTAAATGTGTAATTTGCTAAATTAAATTTATTGTGCAATTTGTTAATGGTGTAATTCATTTAATTTATGTCAATTGTGTAATTTTTAAGTTAACTGTATAATTTGTTTAATTTAAATCGTTAGTGTAATTTTTTCAGGTAAGTTGATTGTGCATAAATATTTTAATTATTATGTTATTTGTGTAATTTTTTAATCTAATTTAATTGTGTAACTAATTTATGTTAATTGTGTAAGTTTTCTAATTTATATTGACTGTATAATTTTTAGTTGTGTGATTTATTTTAGTGTTTTCTCCTTTTATCTCGTTAAAAATATGTTTTCCTTTTACACATAAATTAAAAAGCACAAGGATATTAAATTTTATGGCTTGGATAAAGTAAGATGATTGCAAGGAATCAGCATTTTCCATAATAATCTCCACTAAAATAATGTACCAAAAAAAGTCCAGAAGGACCCAAAGGAGCATCAGGTCAGAAAAAATACAGTGGTAGTCAATTGCCTTTTCTCTCTCTGTTGAAAGAGGACCAGTGAAGGCTATAAGAAAATGAAAATTAAAACAATGGCAACCAATGCAAAAGATATCTTCCTTCTTGTCTTAACATTTATTTGAAATCTGGTATGTTCAATAAGCAACTAAACAAAATGATCATAAGCATATTTGCATAAAAATTATGGACACAGATAGTTCAATCCATGTTGAGCAATGTAAAAACTTAATAGGTTCTAATATAATTTTGACAAACCAATTCAACATCCGTTGACCTTGCAAATAGACTACTAATTGCTAAAAATCACAAAGAATATTATTACTTCACAGATTCGGATGGAGTGTCCGGTTGGACACGATATTTTTAAGAGTTTGACACGGATAGTACTCTTCAATTGTCAATTTTTACACTAAAATAAAGTGACCAGTACCTATACTTTGTCCGAGTGTCGAGTGTCAGACACGTATACTTTAAGGCAAACTGAAGAGCATGTGTAATATAGGCAATAGGTCTCAATACACACCTCTTTCTTTATCTTCTTTATATGGCTCTACTGTGACCTGACAATTTCACCTAAATTCAACAGGGCCTGCCCGATCCTGACCCTAATGGGACCCAATTTTTTAAACTCTATAGGGTTAGAGTCGAGTATGGGATATACCCTCTCACCCCGTCCCAGACCCGATTACATGAATATATATAATTTTTTTAATTAGTATTTAGTATATACAATTATGTACTTATTTAGGTTATTTCATTATAAATTCATAACATTAATAATATAATATATTGCTAGTAATAGAAATATTGCATGTTGTTTGATTTTGAATTAATAATAGTTGTACAAAGTAATATAAAATAAATTAAAAAAAAATAATCTGGTAAATAATGGAGTAATCGGGTAAATAGGACAAGGGCGAGACAAGTATGAGATATTGTTTTCGAAGTCGGGTCGAGTTCAGGGGATAGCTAGTTATTGGCGGAGCAGGTATGGAGAAGGGTCTCCTAGACCATACCCGCCTCGTTGCCAGACCTAACTCTACATAAACCCAACCGCTTGTTCTATATAATAAATTAGTATATATTGAGGACCACTTTTATATAACAGAGCTTCCCCTAAACTTTGTAGTAATCCTTTTCTATAGAGATCCCTCAAAATGAATTGCATCACGAGTTCTATCGTACTTCTCATAGATAAAAATACCTGCAACAAGGATAGCCTCCTCCACTCGCTCAATAAGAAATCTAACTTCATACAGATCATTTTCCTATGCCAAAATTCTGCTACAAGGCAAACTGTGGATCACAAACACTTCAGAAATACTTCACAACACAAGATCCATTGTTATAAGTTCATGACCCCCTGCCAAACAAAACCCTCCATCTTTCTCCTTCCAATTTGCTCCTCAAATTGATATATGCTCCAATATTGCAAGATTCTTAGCTGGCCAAAACGTGTAAACTTTCTTTGGATTCCACAGTTAAATCCTCAACAAAAGATATATTTCTCACATTTCCATGTAACTTGTCTAAAATCCTCCATGACACCGCATCTGGGGCCAGCCCATTCTTTTTCATTTCTCCCATAATCTTGTAAGCTTCTTTCTTTAGACCCAATTTGCAAGCCACATCAATTAGAATGTTGTAGTTCACTATATTTGGAGTAATACCACAATCTACTAATTCATATAGAAAATCACAGGCCTCGTTAAATTTTCCTGAGCGGCAAAGCCCTTTAAGGATAGCTGCATAGACAAAATTATCATGAATCTTTGAGGGCCACACTACGTCATCCCAAAACCTTTTAGCCTCGTCTGTCTGGTTAGAATCGAATATTCCATCAATCATAATAGTGTAAGTAATACTGTCTGCAATGACACAGCCACTCGCCATTGTTTTGAACAGATCCATTGCTTCTTTTGCCTGATTTAGTTTAAACAAACCACGAAGAACTGCATTGTAAGTCACAACACCGGGGTGGAAACCTTTTTCAGGCATAACATTATGTAATATATCAAGAGCCTCTTTAGTTCTTCCAACATTTAACAAACCACATATAACTGTAGTAAAGGTCACAGCATCAGGACCACAAAACTTTCCCATCATCATATCATGCAGTACCTTCATGGGCTCCTCGATTCTTCCCATTTTGCAGAAACCATGAATAACTGTATTAAGGGTAATTACATCAGGCTGGCATCGAGTCTGAAGCATGGCGAAAAGAACATTCAGAAGCTCAGTTGGGTTATTCATAAGACAAAGAGCTCTTAAATATATATTGTAAATTCTAGTTCTATCTGCACCTTCCTTACTCAACATGATTTTAAGAAGTTCTTTAGCCTTGCCAAGATCACACTCTAGACAAAGACCCTCGATCAAAACCTTATAAGTATACTCTGAGGGCAAATACCCAAATTCAATTCCCTCTTCCAACAGCTGATAAGCCCTCATACAACCACCAGTTTTGCTAAGCCCGTGTACAATAGCATTATACGACACTAAGCTCGGCTTAATTCCCCTCTTTCTCATCATATAAGCAATCCTCGCTGCCCCGTGGTGCCTTCCAAATCTACAAAGCGAATTTATCATCTGCCCATAAGCAAACCCATCACATACACTCTTCCCTTGAGGCATACTCTCGGCAATCTCAAACACTTCATGAAAGAACCCTTCATAACACAAAGACTCAATGAGATTACCAAAAGCCAAATTATTCACACTCAAGTCCCCCTCCTCCTTCCCCATTGCTCCCCAAAGCTTCCCCATCAGCTCCCTCCCACGTTCAATATCCCTCTTTCTAAGAACCCCGCGAATCATTACACTATACGTGAGTGAATTAGGACGTACATTACACTCAAGCATTTCATCAAACACCTTCTCTGCAAAACCCATTTCACCAACCTTACAATACCCATTAATCAAACTAGTATAAGAAACCACATTTGGACAATGCCCTCTCCCCTTCATATCAAACAACCAAGTATGCGCTTCTCGAGGCCGAGAAAAACAACAGAACTGATCAATTAAACGGTTATAATTACACAACGAAGGTACAAAATGGGGTTTCAGTTCAAGCAACCGATGAATAACATCCAATGTAGTGATTGGGTTTTTGTAATCAAGCAGCCGAGCAATAATCACATTGCAAGCACGCTCATCTGGGATGATAGAAACAGAGGTAATAAACATAAGAAACCGATGGTGGGCTTCGGAGAAGCGATTTGAGTCGCAAAGAGCATGAATTATGCTGCTGAGATTTAGTGAATTTGGGCGATAACTGTGGAGGCGGAGGCGGTCCAGAAGATGGAGGGCGGCGTCGACATTGCGGTCGATTGTGCAGAGTTCGTGAATCTTTTTGGTCCAGTAGGAATTGGAGTTATTGGTTATATTGATGATTTCTTCTTCTTTTGTTGGTTTTTGAGGTACTTCTTCATTAAATTTATCATTATGTTGTTGTGGGTTAGAGGAGTGAGTGAAGAAGAGGGAAAATGGTGATTTGATTGGATTGGTGTTGAAAATTGAAGTTGTTCTTGGTGATGGGAGTTTTGGGAGGAACATCATTACAATATTTTGGCAAAAACATGTTTTGTTTATATATGGTGTAGTGGACTTGGATTCTTTGAGGTTACTTCATATAAATTCTTAGATTTGAATAGAAAACTTTGAATTTGAATAGAAAAGAAAAAAAAATATAAATATTAGTTTTGGAAATTGTTAATTTTACAAGTGAGCTAGATATCAATTGGCACATATAATCACTGTTTTGAAATTTGGTCCGGACAGGCCGGTTCAATTGGAATCGAGAACTGATTTTATGTCCGGCCCAGTTTGGCTCGTTTGATTCAATTTGGTCAAAATCCGAATTGAACCGGTTGACCACCGGTCGAACTGGTGGTTCAACTGATAAAACCGATTAAGTTGACTCGATGAACTGATTGTTTATTATTTTTTAATATTTTTTTTATACCAATTTTTTTTTAATATTAAAATTAATCACTTTATAGTAATAATGTAACTCAACTTTATTACGTTTTAATTCATAAAAACGAGATTTTTTAAAATTTTATTAATTGCTAATAATATATCTTTTTATATATTTATGACGTTACCGATTCAATAACAGTTCAATCATTGGTCGAAATAATAACTCATCCTCCCAATAATTTTTCTGGTTCGATAACCGGTTCAAATCTGAAAACATTGCATATATACTCCCAATAGGTTTTTTGTGGATTCTTATAACCTTGCATTGCCATACACATTTGAAATGGATGTCCAAATTATTATACTCCCTCCATCCTAAAAAGAATAGTTTAAGGTACAATTTTCTTTATTCTCAAAAGAATGACTTAGGTACAAAAAATAAAACGTAAATATGTTATTTAATGAAGTCTATTAGTATAAAAATAAAAGGACACATCACTTTATGTAATCTTGTAAAGTCACTACGGATAAATTTGGAAAAAAAATTACTCTCTCTCCTCTATCTTACTTTTCATAATTTATATGAAAAATATTCTTAAGTCATCCTTTTAAGGACGGAAAGAGTATATCATTAACGAAACAGAAATAAATCGAGTAATCTATTTCTTTATTTGAGAACATGTTTGATATTTTCAAAGTCCTATTATTTATATGGAGAGCAATTAAATTTTTTTGTAAAAGTATTATTTCTCCAAATTTTCTTTAATATTGTTATTGAGTTAATATATATAAAAATAAAATGAAATAAGAGAAAATTTTAGGTTTTACATTTAGATCACTATTTTATCATTATATTAATCTTGTTTTGTTTGTGAGTATAAATGATGAGAATTGAGATAATGATAAAATATTGATATAAATGTAAAATTTCTCTTACATTTTAAGACAACAATCTTTTACTTAATAATATATATATTTAAAAAATTTAAGATATTAGCTATTGAATTAATCAAAATCAAAATTTCATACTAATTTTAAATTTCACAATATTACTAAAAAAATTAAGTGAGACGTTTTTGTAGCCTGGAGATAATGACTGACTACCGAGTTTAGAGAGTAGAGATTTTAGTAAGCTCGGAGAGTTTTTAGTGCGTTTGTAAGTTTAAAACGCATTCAAATGCGTTTTAAAATGCCCCAAACGCAACATATTTAAATTTTTTATTTGTTTGACATCAACTTTTTCCAAACACAACGTTTAAAACTAAAACACAAACACCCAAAAATCATAATTATTATGATGCGGTTAATGATCTAAATACATTAAACACTCCACTCCAAACACTAAAAATCAAACAAAAGTTAAAACTACCAAAAGTACTTCAAAAGAAAATGCCAATTCCGATCATATTCATCCACCCATTAAACTTGTAGCATTAATGTATAAAACTACTGCCGAAAAATAACACCGCAACCAAATCCAAAATCAAATTAAGGAAATCTAACAACATGCTCATCAAACAGTAATAGTATAATTAATACTAGTAAGAGACGGATCATATAACTAAACTAAACTAAACTAATGGTGAGGACAGAAGGTGAGGAAATAACTACCACCAGTGCAAGTAGCAATACTAGTGGGATCATCATAAGCATAAGAATAAGCCTTTGGACACGCGGTCTTGAATATCCTCGAGTACGCTGTCGGCTTGCACGATTGCGGACTCCCAAAGCTTCCCGTACAGCAATATCTCGGGGAGTTGAAGGCAAAGCAAGCACTCTTGCAGGCCACCACTCGCCGATTGTCATGAGACCGCACCTAAAGATAAGGGAGTCAAAGTTAACACTTGTGTCGAGTGTTTTAAAAAAAACGTTAAGTTATTAGGCAAAAATTGTCTAGTTTACCTAGACAAACCATTGATCGGTTATACTCTATGATCAATCCATACATATTTTATCGAGTTGAATTAAACAATTTTTTATCAAAATATAAAAGGGCAGTTATATTCTAGTACAAGTGATTCTACTAAAGTAATGTACAAATTATGTTACATAGTACATAACAAGTTCACATGGATTGAATCACTTACTAGTTACTACACTAAAAATATCATTCCCTAACAAGGAATTGATATTTTCAGTGTTGGAAATATCAATCCAGCGCAACCAATCTAACCCAACATTACAACATGTTATACAATTGTACGACATGGTATTGTGCTGGATTAGTAATTCCAATCGCTCTAGAAATACCAATCCAATGCAACTGTACAGATTTATGCACATGGTATATTTTGTATATATTGTGGTGGATTATTAGTATTTCCGGCGCTAAATTGAAAGTTTCAGCAATCGAACACTGGATTGATAAAATATCATTATGGTAACAATTTGATTCTCTGAGGAATATATATACCTGAAGTCCCACTGGGCACATCATGTTCAGATCACTAACACAGCCGGCATAGGTGCATTTGCCGGAGCCTTTGAAAGGGGTAATGGAGATGGCCAAGTTGTACCCATCAACAAGGCTGACATCATAGAAGTCCTGGTCGCTGCCAAGGGTGATTTCGGCAAGAGTGGCCGGAGGAGTGCCGCCAATGCCGTTGCAGAATAGGGCTCCGCCACAGTCACCGGTGGCGCACTTTCCACGACCGGAAGCATCAAATGCGCAGCCGTGACGGCCCCAGATGCGGCCGGACCACGCAGCGGGGAGATGCAGAGTGTAGGATTTCTTCGGCAGAAGCTTGAAGCCGCCCCGGGCGAGGATTGGCTTGCCTGCGCCGGGTTGGATTCCGGGCCACACTGGGTGGGTGCACTTGTTGTATATGGTTATTGTTGTGGCTGAGATTTAAAAATCAATTAATCAGCAACAGATTTCAAACATAGTGCTAATTAAGACCTCATTGGTATGTTTTTTGAAGGAAAAAATAAAAAGGGTAAGCAGCATAAACCCATTTTATAAGGGGAAAAAGCAGTAAATGTGAAGATTGGAATAGCATTTTTGTTTCATCTTAAGTTAGAAGATGCATAAAAGTCAATTATATTTTATTTCTACATGTAAAAATTATAACTATACTAATTATTTGTATATTAAAAAGGACTTTTGGGTGAATGAAAGAAGAAGTTGAGAGTTGGGGTTGCTAATTACCTGAAATGTGGAGTGTCAGAAGGGAGATAAACAGCAGAAAGAAGAGAGATCTGACCAGCATTACTTCCATGGCTGATCTGAGAAAAAGAAAGTAAGTGTGATTTTCTCCTTTCTTCTTCTACTACTAGGACATCTATATATATTTAACCAAAAGACGAGTGAGGAAGGTGAGTTTATAAGAGGAGGAAAAAAAGGGTTATTATTATAATATTGTTGTTGTTGGACAGGTAGGATTTGATTTTTGTTTTAGAGGAGTGAATAAAGTAAGTGAACGGTAAGTGGGCCCGTGTCTGAAATTTTCAATGAGGTAAAGGGTGTAAATATCTGTCTTTTTTCTTTTCTTTTCTCTTTTTTTTTGCTACTTTTCTTTTCATTTATAAATGCTCTTTTTTTTTTGTTTCAAGAATAAGAGTAAGTTGTAAAAAAAATGTATGTTTGTTTTGGTTATATACTTAAATGATAAATTAAATTGTTAGATAAAAATAGTGATGACGTGATAATAAAATTATGAATTTAAATTTATACACATGTAATCTTTATGTATTATTATTAATAAAAAATATTTTTATGGAACATAAAGGTAGTTGCTGATTTTACAAAAAAAAAATAATAATTTAACAAAATTTCTTTTACATGAATGTTAGATGGGAACCACATTTATGTGAGTAAAATTTTATAAAAATATTAAATTTTCTTTATAAAACTAATAATTCCCAGCATAAAAGTCTATAAATATGATTTCGTTGTGCATTTATAAAAAAGAACTATCAAAAAGTATAAAATTAGAATTAATAAATATAAATAAGATAATATTGTAAAACATAAAAAAGAAAAGATTTAACTCTCACCTAAGAAAAGATTTACGTCTTCAATTCATAAAAAAGAACAAAAATTCAAGACTTATACTTTGTGCATTAATAAGAAGAGTACCTCATACATTTATTTATAAATGCATCTTGCACCTCAAAAAAAAAAAAAAATATATATATATATATATATGCACAATTATAAGATGGTTGAATCTTTTTCTCTATCAAGAAGACTTGAGAATTTCTCCTCTTCTTTTAAAAACTAAAGAGAAGAATTAAAAGAATGAATAGAGAAAGGTCGAGAGAGGGAGAGAGAATTGAAGGGTAGGTTTATATGATGATGACAAAATGCTCGGTTCTCGAGGGTGTCAGATGGTCAGTGGGGAAACAGTTGTCTGCATTTGCCACCCAAACGTTAGCGAGTAAAAGTAAAGAGAGAGAGAGAGAGAGAGAAAATCACATGGTGCAGTGCAGGCCAAGGGAATCTCTACTCTACTCTACTCTGCTGCTTCTGTTTCTTGGGTACCCTATGAGCCTTCTGCATCATCCTTTCCCATACTAGTGTGTGTTTGTGTAACGTCTACTTATAAGCTTCTATGGTCCAACATGTCCCCTCCCACTCTCCACCGACTCCATCAAATCCACGCGCGCCTGTATCATCATTAATTATAGGAATTTCTTAACATGTGCACTTATGTTACATGCTAAGCACACGGTTCAAGAGAATATTTTCTTGAACTGTGTGCATATTCCTTTGAACTTAGTGCAAATGCAGAAATCAAGGGAATATGCACACAGTTCAAAAGAATATTCTCTTGAACCGTATGCTTAGCATGTGGCCCTTAGGGCACATGTTAAGAAGACCCATAATAAGTGATTTTTTTTATAAAAAAAATTATTTCAATTTATTTGTCGTTTACAACTTTTTAGAAAAATAAATTATTTACTTTTCTGTATCACTCCTAACTTTTTTTATTGTCCCAAGAAATTTTCTCTCTTGTATTAATAGTTTTTAACTTTCCATAAAGGCATAGTAATGAAATTTTATATAAATTTTAGTTATTAAATGATAATATTAAATGAGTTTCTTAATTCACGTGCATGAAACTAAAACAATTACTATTATGGAATAGAGATAATATTACGTTAAAAACATCATGTCAAATTTTTTATTTGTGAATAAATGATATATACATGTATATCGTTCAGTCCTAGGTTTAGGGCGTTAAGCTTGCCTCACCTTGCCCATGGTGGATGTGGTGTAGGTCTAATATAGTCCGACTTAATATTTAACTTGAACATTATTTATATAACCGTTGATTATAATGCTCCTTCCGTTTCAAATTAATTGCTCAGTTTTGACTTTTTTTAAGTCAAATTGACTATTTTTAAAATTAATAATTAATCATATATAAATATATTTCTAAAATTATAAAAATTAGAATTAGTAATAAATTGTATATACTTTCTTTTGGTTATAATGTCTTCACCTATATGTTAGCAAAAATAGTAAAAAGATTAGTTTTAAAAATAGTCAATTTGATTTTAAAAAGTCAAAACTGAGCAATTAATTTAGGACGGAGAGAGTAATACTTAATAATTTTTATAATTGAATTGGCTAAAATTAAAAAAAATTATATCAATTTTAAATTTAAAAAATATGTAACTTGACTTCAAAAGGTTAATATATCTATTTATTTTTGAGTTTTGTTATGTAGTGTGATAAATTAAAATAAAATTAAAATCGTAAAACTTATCAATATATGAAATTAATAAAAATTATAAAAATATCTCTTTAAAAAAATTAAGGTAAATATGCATAATATATATTATTTTTTACCGATACAACCTTTTCACCCGTTTTTAGTTTCAAAAATTTCATCTCATCACGCACTTTAGTGCGCGTACAACACTTAGAGACTCGTGTGAAACACATCAGTATCACGGATCATGTGGTTATTCTCTTACTACCGTCGATCAATAATTTATTGTTTCTGATCGAGATATTAATCATCTATCACATTCATTTTGACGGCCACGATTAATTTGCTTTGGGAGATTCTTGAATATGCATTGGTTTTGCTGCGTGCGTCGAGTCGAGTACATGAAACTTAAAATAAGGAAGACCCATTGGTGACCCACGAACAAAATCCTTCATCGGGGAAAGAGATTCGCTAATGGAATTGTTGTCGTTTAATGAAGATGCTACAGATATCTAAGCGGTTCATAGTATACTACTCCCTCCGTCCCAAATTAATTACTTTTCTAAAACTTTTTTAAGTCAAATTGACTATTTTTAAAATTAATAATTAAGCATATATAAATATATTTCTAAAATTATAAAAATTGAAATTAGTAATAAATTGTATATACTTTCTTTTGGTTATAATATCTTCACCTATATGTTAGCAAAAATAGTAAAAAAATTAGTTTTAAAAATAGTCAATTTGACTTTAAAAATTCCTAAAAATGCAATTAATTTGGGACGAAGTGATACTATTTAATTATTATTAATATTTTAATTATTAATTTAATAAATTTTTAAATTTAAATTTAATATAATTTTTTTAAAAAAATTAATAAATATAAAATCAAATATTATATATTATCTAAAAAAATATTATTTATTTTAAATTTTTTATTTTATTAATTTTAATAAATCATCTCAATTTTAAATTTAAAAATATTTTAAATTATTAGTCAACACTAAACATTAATGGCACGTCCGCCCCTACCTAAATATAGTAACTTTGTTTGCCCATGGTCAAATATTAAATACTCCACGTGACAGCAATGGTACAAATGTTTCTTCGTACTCCGTCTGTTTTAAATTAATTACTTAATTTTGACTTTTTAAAATTAAATTAATCATTTTTAAAATTAACGTTTTTATTATTTTTGTTAAAATATAGGTGAAGAGATTGTAACCAAAAGAAAATATATACAATTTATTACTAACCCTAATTTTTATAATTTTAAAAATATATTTATATTTGTTTAATTATTAATTCTAAAAATAGTCGATTTAACTTAAAAAAGTTAAAATTGAGCAATTAATTTGGGACAGAGTGATAATATTTTTTTCGATTCATTTTAATTAATATTTTAATGTTATGCATATTAATTAAGAAATATAATTAATATTATATTTGATTGATTAAATTAAATATTAATTTTAATATTAATTTTTTAAAATTTATTAAAAAAATGAGAGATAAATAAATTAGATATACTCGATTATTAATATTATTTTTGTCTTTTTAGTATTTTTATTGATGATATTTAATATTTTATTATTTTATTATTAAATATTATGTCGTTTTATACTTGATCGATAGGCAAGCTTAACTGAAATAATTTTTATAATTTTTTTTCTTAATTAATATATTTTGTGAAATTTTGAAATATATTTTTACAATTAAATATATTAATATATATGTTACAGAAAGATATGTTTTTAAATATCATATCAAAAAATATCTTTGGTCGTAAGTAGTTAGGGGCGCACACATACAAGACAAAATTAGTGAGCGAGAAAAATTAAAAGTGATGAATAATAGGAGTGAGTGAGTGAGTGAGAAGAAATAAGAATAAAACATAAGAAAATTAAAAAAAATAGGATATATTAGAAATCAGGAGTCTGAATAATGTTTTAGTAAATGATGTGTATGACAATGATTGGATATAATCATTGGACCCAATCATGTACGGTAGAAAATCGACTAATTAAATTAAGAAAAATTAATATTTTCACATGAATTTTTCTCACATGGAGGTGGGACCCACTCACTATTCATGTGAGAGGAATCATGTGGAAATATTAATTCTCACTAATTAAACTTTGATAAATTATTTTATAAACTAGTTTTATTAAGAATTTTTTGTAAGTACAACAGAATTCTAATTCGACACATCATTTTGTATTATTTTTTTATAATAATCTTTTATTCCCGTAACAAATACATGTTCAGGTGCGAGTTAAAAAACACAAAATGTATTTGCGGCATCACTATCTTAAAATAAAGCACTCGTTTTTTGTGTTTTGTTTTTGTCAGAACCACCATGAATTAGCGCATAGCTAATTTTATTAAAGATACGGCCCAGTAGGCCCACTATTCCGTTTCTTTTTCTTTCAAAACCAACATGAATAAGGCGTAGCACTACTATTATGAATTATCAAAGTTAAGCCCAACAAGTCTTTATTGCGTTTTTTTGCGATGTAGTATATTACTATATTTAATTAATAGTATTTTGATGAAAAAAAAATCTTATAAAAAATTATTTATAAAATGATGTGGTTGATTGTGGTTGGTTCTTAGTTACTATTAGTTACTGTTACTAGACCCACTCATATATGATGGATCATCCACTAATTATACTCCGCCACATCATTTTGTAAACTAGGTTTTAAAAATAGTCAATTTGACTTTAAAAATAGTCAATTTGACTTTAAAAAGTCCTAGAAATGCAATTAATTTAGGACGGAGGGATTGGTAATTAAACTTCTACTCGTAGTTCATAAAAAAACAAGAATATTTATTTATATCCTCGTCTCCAACTTATCATTACTAACCAAAGGATTCTCCTTAGCCAAAGCAATACGCCCAACCGCCTTGTAATCAAAGGAGCACGAATGTTCCTCCGGATATCGATGCATGCTGCAAAACATTCCTCCGCAACGGCATGGAAACCCTAGCAACCGAATCTTTTTCTTGCAGCACAAGCATCTCTTCTTCGCCATGCAACTCGTATCATTCGAGTTAACATTCTTATCCCCATCATCGGGACCTAAAGATAAGAGTCGTTTGACAGACGAGGCGAGTTCGTCTGAAGAACATACGGTGATAATTCGATTTGTTGATTTTTCCTTGGCGGCCAATTCTTGTTTGAGGAGAAGATCATCTTTGTAACACTTTGAACAAAGGTTATTAGTGGCCGGAGTTCCGAAAAAGCCGCAACCATTTGCACATAGTGGGGGTGTCTCCGGCGGGTGGCTCATGGTGGTGGTGGTGGTGGTGTTGAAATTTCGACCGAGTATAGTAGTAATTGGTTTTCTTGAATTCTTATTGCTTGAAAACTTTTGATGATGCTAATGAAAAATATGATGAGAAAGGTGTGTTTATATAATGGCCTAATTTTAGTTAAATCCAATTCGGGATTGGAATTTGAGGTACTTTCCAAATCCAAACTGGACTGCTCGTATTTATAGGCCCAAAGACTTCTCGAACCAGCTGGACTGGGCATATTCTATTAGATGGACTTCGGATTGGGCGGTTGGGTCTTCTTGGGCTGAACTAATTTAATTCTACGTGTTTATTTTATTTTCTTATTTTGTGTTCTTTTGGATACCCAACCCATAGGCTCGGGCCCCAACCCCTAACTTTTATTATGTGTAATTTTTATATTTATATTAATCTATTTCCCTAAAATATCTAACTATAATCATTTTAAAATTAGGGTTGGAATATGATTTTCAACTCAAGTACTTTTAAGGCCCAATCGAATATAAGCCTTTATTTGAGCTTTACTTGCTTCACCCTATTACTTAGGGGTGGTCAAAACTTTCGGTATATTCGGTTTTTAGGGAAACCGAACCGGTTCGAACCGACCGGTTCGGGACGAATGATAACCGGTTCGGATTCGGTACACAGAACCGGTATATACCGGATTTTCGGGTTCGGGAACGGGAAGGCCTTTGGCTCGTTCGGTATATACCGAACCGAGCCGGTTGTACCGGTTAATTAAAATATTGTCTTTTCATCATCATTTTGCCCTTCTCACTTTCTCAGTTCTCATTCCATCCACAAACTTCCAGGCTTCCAGCCTCATTAATCAATCAATTACACCAAATATCCAAAAATCAATATATATATATATATATATATATATATATATATATATATATAAGATCGTGATTTTATCAGCAAGATTTGATTTTTATAAATTCCAAAAAAAATCGAAATTTCTTAAATTCAATCTTACCGTTAAATTCGGCTTGAAAGACATACAAAATGTCCCTCTTGAATCGACTCATTTGAGGAAGTTATGATTTGAGCAGTGATATATATATATATATATATATATATATATATATATATATATATATGGCAGAAGTGGTGGCGTGTGGGGAGGTGTTCGGTGGATCATGGCGGTGATCGGAGCAGCTATTCTGATAAAGGCGTGAAGGACTAATTATGAAAAGATTTCTGATAGAGGCGTGAAATGATCGGAGCAGCTATTCTGACGGTGGAAAGCGACGAGGAAAGGGAAATAGGGAAAAGGAATATGAAAAGATGAAGAGAGCAGCTATTCTGATAGAGGCGTGAAGGACTAAGTATTTCAGATATTAGGGTTCTCTGCTTTCTCAACCACATTAATTTACTAATATTCCATGTGGACCTAGACCAACTAATACAAGCCCATCACTCGACAAGCCCAATTCCTTTTTAATTAACCGGTACAAACATGGTAAAAACCGGTACCGAACCGGTACCGAACCGGTTAACCGGTTCGGGAAACCGGTCTAACCGGTACCGGTATCGGTACGCAATTTTGGTCACTTTCGGTAACCGGTTCGGTACGGTTCGGGTCGGTTCGGTACGGTTTTTTACCGTTGAACAGGCCTACTATTACTTGGTCTAACTGACAACTCAAAATCATTTTTTATTATGACTTCTTATCTAAAATTATTTGCTATATTATGGAAAGGGGATTCTACTTGATGAAAACTTTATTTAAGATTTTTATTCCTAACCAACTTCAGGTTCTTGCATCTGCCAAGATTGTATGAATCAACTGTAATTATTATAAACACAAATTTAGTTTCACAAATTTTTAATTCAGTCTTTTTTTTATTTAAATTAATATAAATACTATCCAAATTTGTAACAATTAAATACTATTCAAGTTTATAAAGTATTCAAAAAAAAAAAACGCAACCTGTTAAGGAAAAGGAAGGTGTTCTTTGTTTTTATATCTCTAATAAAAAAAGCAAGTTAATTCTAATAGGAAAAAGAAATTCTAAAAAATATTTATTTTTGGTTATATCAATTTTATTACAAACTTTTTTTTTATATTATAATTAGATTGATATCCCGTGCAAGGTACAAGTTAGTATTGATAATACAATGTGTGATATTGACATTATAATTAGAGTATAAGTAGTATAATATCGATGGTAGTAATACATTGAATATGAAAATTAAAGAGTTGTATGTATATCAAAATCATTGTATATATTTCTAATACATGCATGTACATTTTTGGAATAATACAACAAAAAATATGAAAATTCTGGTATAATTATGAACATGACATATATTATATTAGTAGAGATGATTAACTCTAGATTAATTCGGTATTAATTCGGGACTAACTTAGTATTAAGTCGTTGACAAAATGACTCAATTAAAATATTTTAAGATCTCCAATTGTGTTATATATAGTAATAGATATGTATAATAGTATATCATAACAAATTTTACGTAGCATAATTTTATTATTACCATTTTATTAAGATATTAAATGTCGCAAAAAAAATCTTAATATATCATGTTATTTAATTATATTAATATATATTGGTTGTGAACTTCATTATTAAATCAATATCTTAACTAAATTAAATTCATTAAAACTTGAAAATTTACCTAGTCATATTATTAATTTATATTAGTAATATATATGAATTTGAAACGTAATAACTATAATATTAGTTGAAAAGTTAGAATGAATTCATTACTAATTAATTGTCATAACTAAATTAAAACTTATCAAAGCTCGAGTTTTATAGTTCTATTCTAATTAGAATTTCAAACGAATTTTGTCAATATATGTACTAATATAAAATTTCATTACAAACTTAAATAAATTAAAATAATTATTTTATCATAATCATAACTAAATAAATCTATATTCAATTAAAATGTTTAGCTTAATAAGTAATCAAAGTAACCTACACCATATAATTTAATCACTAATTATTTAAATAAATATTTAATAATTTAAGAATTATAACTATCTACTTGAAATCCCAATTAAATATTTATCCTATATAATAGAGATATTCAGTTGCTAGATTTAGGGGGTGTTTGATAAAAACTGAATGAATCTGAATCTGAATCTGAATGAAAAAAGTTGTTTGATAATTGACTTGTCTAAAACATCTGAATGACAGAATTTTATTATTTTACCCCTCTAAAAAAATTTAAAATTGTTGTAAAATTATTTAATATTACTTAATATTTTTTTAAATATTTTTTTAAAAAATTTTAATTTTAAATTTTTTTTTTACTCATTCATCTGCTCATTCAGCCATTCAGCCAAAAAAATCTAACTTAGCCATTCAGCTTAACCATCTGACCGATTCAGCCATTCAGACCAAAACAAACGCACTTACCGATTCAGCGATTCAGCCATTCAGCTCCATTCAGTTCTAAACAAACACCTCCTTAGTCTTTCATATCAGATATAGAGATATTCAGTTGCTAGACTTAGTCTTTCGTATCATATTGTATTATTCAAATGTATTTAGCTGTCATCCATTGATATAGGATTCAGTTTATAACCTTCCTAGTTTGTAGGTGTGGCCAAGAAAATTGTACCTTGTTAGGGTTACGGTTTCGTGTTGGCTAAGGAGGAGAGAAATTTTCGAAGAGTACGAAATTGATTGATGAATTGAAGAGGGGAAAAGAACAGGTGAACAATTACTCTAGTAACACGTGACAAAACTTTTCGGATCCAAGTGCCTTCTAGAGTAACTATGATCCAGAGAGTCTTAGTGTGTGCTTCGAGGTGAGAGAGAATTTGGAAGTCTCAAGTTTTCCAAGAGTCCAAAAGTCCCTTTTTCAATAAAATGGAAGGAGTATTTATAGGATTTCCTGGAAAGTGGTCATGTGCCAGACACATGCCCTCGGAGGAAATTCCAAAAATACCCTTAGTTACTCGAGTAATGCCCAAATCGTCTTATCCTTCTAGCTACTAATCCAATTCCTCAATCAATTTCCAAAATGATGAGTCGCCTCCATGAGTCTTCTTCCTCGGGATACGTGGAGGCTTCTCTCGGGCCTTGCACATTTATTTCTGACTTTTTCGTCTGTTCATTTAATTCAATTAGGTCACAATGCAAACCCTAATTTATGCATTCAATTCGATTAGGTCTTATGTGAACCTTAATTTGTACTTGGGCTCACATTTGCCCCCTGCACGCGAGTCGCGCCTTTGAAGTGACTATCGTGCAAAGTACTTCAAATCTTTGAATTCAACTTCAAATTTGTGAACGATCGGCAGAGTTTGATCTTGCAAGCCTTGAAAAGAAAAAATCCTCAGATAGGGAACCCCTAGGGGAGCTATCCCAGAATATCTTGGACATCAAATCTTTTCAACCGTTACATAATCTCATTGTTTCCTTAATTTTTCAGAAACTAAATCATGATAAATCAACTTAAATTTGGAAATTATATATTACCAAATCAAATCTTATTTAATTTCGGAAATAAAATCAAATCCTTCCTTATTTTTATTTGGGAGCAAGATCAAATCTTTCTTTATATATGCATATATATATATATATATATATATATATATATATATTATTGTTATTATTATTTAATTTTATTTTTTATAATTATAATTATAATAATAATAATTATTATTATTATTTGTCATATGTTACCCGTTTTTCTCTATGGCCTTTGTGGCTGGAGGAACCTACATTGGCTGAATAATAGCTTTCATGAAGTATACGAATTACATGTTAGTGGAAGGCACAAGATAGGATCACAGCCTGCCTAAAATAACTAGGCTTTTATATATATATATATATATATATATATATATATATATATATATATATATATAGGGGATCCAGTCCGGGATCCCCGACTTTGTTAAAATACGGACTTTTTTTTTTTTTTGTTTTTTTTAAAACAACTAAAAAAAATAAATAAATAATTATGGAATTGAAATTTTTACATAATACAATATTTTGGGCGTGATTTGGATACCTATACCAAAAAATGTATGTACAGTCTGACTGTACATACATTTTTTGGTATAGGTATCTAAATCACGCCCAAAACATTGTATTATGTAAAAATTTCAGTTCCATAATTATTTATTTTTTTTTTTTAGTTGTTTTAAAAAAAAAAGCAAAAAAAAAAAATGGTCCGTATTTTAACAAAGTCCGAGATCCCGGACTGGATCCGGACTCATATATATATATATATATATATATATATATATATATATATATATATATATATATATATATATATATATATATATATATATATATATATATATCATGAGCTTAGAATATTATTGATTAAGCCAATTAAGTTTGGGTTTTTAGTTTAAGAGAAGATAGGCATCCAAACCTTCGGAACTCAGAGCTGCTAATTCGGCATAAGGACCTACATCAGTGCATATCCTTAAAACATAATCCACCGCCACTGCGTCACACAGCTGCTATCCAACTTACAATTATAAGTCCCACGCTGCATAGGTACTTTTATTTGCAATAGGAGTCGAATCATAACATCCCCCGGATATATGCACGCCTATATGTAATTTTATATATATATATATATATATATATATATATATATATATTTCATTTTAATATATGGTATAAACTAATAAGGCTCTTACGCAGCAGAGTTTCATGATGGTTCATCGTGTAAGGTAATTTTCAATTTCGCATATGAATAATTCTCTGAAGTCATCCGGTGGCGGCTGGGCTCATAATTTAAGACTAGATACCATGTCTTCCATGATTATTATGAAACCCATCTGCTAGATTAAGCATAGTTCTTTTCTATACAATCAAGCTAATTAAATAACTTATCAATGAATGGTATCAGTGGAATCAATTAGGCCTATAATACCATCTTCTAAACCCATAGGTTGCTGACATCACGTCAAGGTCATCTCTGATAACTCTAGAAGTATTATGTATATATTCAAATTCCTTCCTCAAACCAGCATTAGCATCAGCATTCATGTCCATTATTATTATTGGCTTTCAATAATAATAAAGGAAGTATGTAGTGCAACAGTTTATAATAATAACAATTTTTTTTAGGTGATTGCAGTCTTTCTTTTTCAGGATATCTCACCTTAATAGGATTTTGGCCCGGATGTTTTCAAAGAAAAAAGGTTATACTTTTTCCGCCGCAATAAGAAAGCATCTGTTTTGGTAGTCTTTCTTTTCCGGACCATCTCACTTTAACAGGATTTTGGTTCGGATATTCTCAAAGAAAGAAGGGTACACTTTTTTCGCCGTAACAAGGAAGCATTTGTTTCGATAGACTTTTTTTTCTGGGTCATCTCACCTTAACAGGATTTTGGTTCGGATATTCTCAAAGAAAGTCATTTCACCTTAATAGGATCTTGGCTTTTTTTTGGATATTCTCAACGAAAGCCATTTCACCTTAACAGGATCTTGGCTTTTTTTCGGATATATTCAAAGAAAGGCTACAGTTATTCCGCAACGAAGAAACATCCACTCCGGACAATGATCAAGAAGTTAGGGAAAATTAAAGGTAAGAGGGGAGAACTGTGACGCCCCCAAAATAGGTCCACACAACCCATTTTGAGTCGCCAATAACATTCTACAAAAATACAAATACAAATACGAATTTCCCATTTACAACTAATACTTGTCGTGCAAAATACGACCACACACATACTGTGACTTTCCATACAAATATCGTACCGTATGGTACTACAGTATCCAAACCCAAATTATTACAATGCCGTAAAAAGACGGCAACACATGTTTTAAGTCTCCAATACAATCATTATTAAGTTATGCCATAACTTGATAAGGACAACCACCAACTCGGACCATCACTCCACTCCCCGGCTAGTCCCAGCTACATTTTCCTTTCCTGAGAAGAACAATGGGACAAAACTGAAAAGGGTGAGCTCAAATAGCCCAGTAAGAAAATATCATGACTAAGATAATGAAGAATAAAAATTATCTTTAGTCTTCAACAATAATAAATCAGAGATTTAAAGATATTATATTCGTTCAACAACAACAACTGCAGCGGAACGAACAATCCATTAGAAGAGTCAAGTAGATTATAATATCTACCATCTTTTATAAGTTAAAGGATCACCACCAATATTTTATCCCTGTAACACCAATCAACAATTCCTGTTTATGAACATCCAAATCAACAATTTATTATTCAACAGTCTCTCTTTGCACTACGTGCCAAAGATATTTATTTGTAACATCATCGGTCATGATCATGTCAAACGCCAGTTCATCTTTACACTACGACCAAAGAGAACTTTCACCATACGCCTTTGTTTGTAACACAAAAAGTCATGATTATACCAATACACAGTTTGGTCAAAATCATGTCACGCCAGTTCATCTTTGCACTACGGGCTAAAGAGAACTATCACCACAATTTAAGTATGAGGATGAGGATGATGACAATGATACAGTGAGATTAAGGATAAGAAAAACTTTATAATTTAATCAGTATCAAAGATTGACCAAATTGCCAACACGATAACTAAATTGTGGAGTCAAATTCAAGAATGATATTCAAGAAATTATTTCATGCTTCAACTATAACGTATAGAAAGATTCAAGTGAAAAGATATTAGATGAAGCACAAACTATTAAGGATATTCTACTAATTTTCAGGGATTTTCTCCATTTAAAAATAAGGTTTTGGAAACAAATAAGGATTTCTTATCATAAATGGAGAAATGTGAAAGAAAAAGATATCCCTTAAAGAGTACAAAAGAAATGATAAGTTATATGAGTATAACAGAATATATGAAACTGCAATGGATTTTTCACCTGTCATGCGATAATTCGCGTAGACAGATTATTTCCACAACAGATTAATAAGTAATGAATACGACGGGTTATTCACCAGGTATGCGTCAATCCGCACGAACAGGTTATACCCACAGATTAATAAGGAATGAATACAGAAGGGTATTCACCAGGTACGACACTCGTACTTACAGGTTATTCCCATAGAATAATAAGGGTTGAATACAAAAGGATATTCACCAGGCATGCGTCATACCGCACGGCCAGGTTATCCCCACAAATTAATACAGAATGAATAACAACCTTTATGAGTATAATATCACTTACGAACATGAAAGCAAATGATATTATATATGAGTATGAAAGAAATGATATTCCCTACCTTTGTTAACTGGATGTTACTTTCTATGAAGTTTACTAACTTCGGATAATACTAGTATTCTCACAAATACTCACAATAGCCTAGCACACTAAGAGAACTTCAGAAATTTAGAGAGAGTGAGGAAGTATAAGCAATGAAGGTGTGAAATGTTTTTAAGCAAACTCTCCCTATTTATAGGAAAATCAAGGTGAGGGCATTTTGGTCTTTTCCCCATATTCTTTTAATATCATCCATCCATTTTTTCTTCCATTAATATCATCCATCCATTTTTTCTTCCATTAATATCATCCATCCATTTTTTTCTTCCATTAATATCATCCATCCATTTATTCAAAAAGATTAATCCATTATCAAAAGATAATTCCATTATCAAAAGATAAAACCATAAAAATAACTCCATTATCACAATAAATCCATTTTTCTGTATTATTGTGTTA
The DNA here is from genome assembly GCA_034770075.1 of Aralia elata. NCBI lineage: Eukaryota > Viridiplantae > Streptophyta > Magnoliopsida > Apiales > Araliaceae > Aralia > Aralia elata. The sequence goes on from CM068378.1 coordinate 78,807,284, forward strand.
AATGTATTAATATCACAGATAGCATATACTCGCAATACTGACAACCAGATTATTCCCAGGAAAGAGGGGGCCTTCCATAAAAAATGGCGCGCAATTAAATAACCCCTTTCCTTGACAGAATTTCTAGACATTGTCAATAATGCTAAAATATCCTATCAAATGATATAAGTTACAGTGTCGTGACAAATAGTAAAATATATTATGCAGATGCTAATTAACAATTATTGAATCAAGATACTATGCAATTGCTACTTTATCAATTATTGAATCAATAATATAAAACACTGTGCAACATCGTGAGCTACTGTGGAATACCGTGTGCTACTGTGGAATAACGCGTTTTACTGTTCTTTTTATCACCGGGTATTTTAACAGTTATCGGTTAAATTTTTGCCGCCAATTTCTATCACTTTCTATATCCGACAGTTAACCCGTTGTGGGGCCCACTATCATTGACAATATTGCCATTTCGGCGCCGTCGTACGGTACCGAATATAATATTCCCCGACAGAAAGAATATTTTCCTGACAAAAGGAATATTCCCCGACATACTATTTATCAGATAATTTGCATAAAACACCCTTAACTATCATTTATAACAATTAAGCATTTCACTATTTAGAAAAATAATCATAAAGAAAATAATAAATTTTTATTTCATAAATTCGGGGTCTTACAATCTCCCCTCCTTATGAAATTTCGTCCTCGAAATTGACGTACGTACCTGGCAATTCGAAAAGGTGAGGATACTTTGCTCTCATCTCGGATTCTAACTCCCAGGTCATTTCCTCAACATCATGGTTTCTCCATAAAACTTTAACTTGAGGTATAACCTTTGAGCGTAGAATCTGCTCCTTCTTATCCAAGACCTTGACAGGTATCTCTTCGTACGTCAAATCTTCTGCTATCTCGTCTGGTTCTAACTCAATAATGTGGTTTGGATCTTTCACATATTTACGTAGCATGGATATGTGAAAAACATTATGAACACGAGACATGCTTGGCGGTAAGGCGAGTTTGTAGGTCACAGTTCCTACTCGATCGAGGATTTCAAATGGACCGATAAATCGAGGGTTAAGCTTTCCTCTCTTTCCGAATCGCGTAACACCTTTCCACGGAGCAACACGTAAAAATACATGATCTCCGACATTGAATTCCTCGTCTCTTCGATGAAGATCAGCATAACTCTTTTGTCGATCTTGAGCTGTTTGTATACGTTGTCGGATCATTTGGATCTTTTCCGTAGTCATACGTATCAACTCGGGTCCCCAACAATTTTTGCCTCACCTACTTCATCCCAACATGCTGGAGATCGACACCTTCGTCCATACAACGCCTCGAAGGGAGCCATGCCTATACTTGCTTGATAACTGTTGTTGTAAGAGAATTCCACCAATGGCAAGTATTTGTCCCAACTTCCTTTGAAGTCTAGTACGCAGAGTCTTAATAGATCTTCGAGGGTTTGAATAGTCCTTTCCGATTGTCCGTCTGTCTGGGGATGGTATGCAGAACTGAATCGTAATTCAGTGCTCATAGCTTTTTGCAAGTTGACCCAAAATCGTGAAGTGAATCTAGGATCTCGATCAGAAACTATGGATACTGGCATGCCATGCAATCTCATAATCTCGCTAATATACAAATTAGCAAGACGCTCGAGTGAATAGTTTTCACGTATAGGCAAGAAATGAGCAGACTTGGTCAATCTATCTATAATGACCCAAATTGCGTCTAAGCCTTGAGAAACTTTGGGAAGACCTGTTACAAAATCCATGTTGATGTGTTCCCACTTCCATTCTGGAATCTCAAGTGGTTGTAATGGACCCCTTGGTACTTGATGCTCCGCCTTGACACGTTGACAAGTTAAACATCTTGCGATAAACTCTGCAATTTCTCTCTTCATATTGTTCCACCAAAATGTATGTCGAAGATCACGATACATTTTGGTACTTCCAAGGTGGATTGCAAACGGTGTGTTGTGCGCCTCCATCATGATTTTGTATTTCAAGTCAGGGTCGTTAGGAACACACAGTCTAGAGTTGATTCGCAATATTCCTTCTTCGTCGACTTTTGCTTCTGGAATAGCACCTTCTTGCACCTTCTTTTTCATATTCATCAACTCTGGGTCTGTAACTTGAGCAGCTTTAATTTTGTCGATTAAAGCTGGTTCTACTTGTATATATGCGATCTTCACGTGGGTTCCTGGAGTCTTTAACTCTATCTCCATCTTTTGTAAATCATCAAAAATAGGCCTTTGAGATGTCAATAACGCACTCGTACTTGCATATGATCTTCTACTCAATGCATCAGCTACTACGTTCGCCTTTCCAGGATGGTACTGGATGGTATGATCGTAATCTTTCAACAGCTCGAGCCAACGCCGTTGTCGCATGTTGAGTTCCTTCTGGGTGAAGAAATATTTGAGACTTTTGTGGTCTGTATAGATCTCCACTTTCTCCCCATACAAGTAATGTCTCCAAATCTTCAACGCGAAAACAACTGCTGCCAACTCTAGATCATGAGTAGGATAATTCCTCTCATATTCCTTGAGTTGCCGAGACGCATAGGCTATAACCTTCCCATGTTGCATGAGAACACAACCTAGTCCTTTGTTTGAAGCGTCGCTGTAGATGACAAATCCTTCCGATCCTGAAGGTATTGCCAATACAGGTGCTGAAATGAGCCTTCTTTTGAGTTCTTGAAAACTCTTCTCGCATTCTTTGCTCCATTTGAATGTTGTGCTTTTCCGAGTCAGTTGAGTTAATGGAACGGCTATTCGAGAAAATCCTTCTACGAATCTCCGATAATAACCAGCTAGACCCAGAAAGCTTCGTACTTCGGTTACTGACTTGGGTTGTTCCCAATTTGATACTGCTTCAATCTTCGCCGGGTCAACCGAGATTCCTTCCTTAGAAACCAAGTGACCAAGGAATGCAACTTCCTCAAGCCAGAATTCACATTTCTTCAACTTAGCATATAACTTGTTTTCACGAAGTTTTTGGAGTATCAGCCTCAAGTGTTGCTCATGATCCTCACGACTTTTAGAATATATGAGAATGTCATCAATGAAGACAACCACGAAATGATCCAAATATTCTTTGAATATCCGGTTCATTATATCCATGAAAGCAGCAGGAGCATTAGTCAATCCAAAAGACATGACTAGGAATTCATAATGCCCGTACCGAGTTCTAAAGGCAGTCTTTGGAATGTCATCAGCTTTAACTTTCAACTGATGATATCCAGAACGAAGATCGATCTTTGAAAAGAATTGAGCACCTTGTAACTGGTCAAACAGGTCATCAATGCGAGGTAACGGGTACCTATTTTTGATGGTGACATGGTTTAACTCCCGATAGTCAATGCAAAGTCTCATACTCCCGTCTTTCTTCTTTACGAATAAAACAGGAGCACCCTAAGGCGATGTACTCGGACGTATGAAACCGCTGTCTAACAACTCCTGTAGTTGGACCTTTAACTCTTGAAGTTCAATAGGAGCCATTCGATATGGGGTTTTGGAAATGGGTTTCGTACCGGGTTCAAGGTCGATACAAAATTCAATTTCACGGTCTGGGGGAAGGCCAGGAAGTTTTCGGGAAATACGTCAGGGAACTCATTAACAACAGAAATATTTTTCAAATCTGACGTACTTTTATTTAAATCCGTTACATGGGCTAAGAAGGCTTGACATCCGTTTTTCAATAAACGAATGGCTTTGTGACTAGAAATGATGGTTATTGATTTCAATGGTTGGGTTGCTTGAATTCGCATAATAGGTTGATTAGGAATATGAAAACTAATAACCTTACGAAAGCAATCAATTTTAGCATGATGAACGGTTAACCAATCAATTCCTAAAATCACATCAAATTCATGCATGTTCAAGGAGATAAGATCAACAGGTAATGTGAGGGTGCCGATTTGAACAAAGCAAGATTTATAGACCGTAGATGTAACGAATGTTTGCGCTAATGGTGTTTCGACAGATAAGTCAAAATCTAATTTTTCAGGAGTCAAATTCAGGCGTTGAGCACATGTTGGTGAAATAAAAGAGTGGGTAGAACCAGTATCTAATAAGGCATAGACTTCATAAGAGTTAATAAGTAGTTTACCCGTTATAACCTCGTTCGAATTCTGCGCTTTTTGTGACGTCACAACAAAAGCTCTCCCTTGAACTACAGACTTTGACTTATCCGTGACCGCCTTCGGTGTCATCATCGCAACTGGACTTGACTTTGCTGCATGACAAAAACGAGCTATATGGCCTTCCTTTCCACAATTGTAACATACTTGGGATGGCGCTTGTGTACAATTTGGACTGATGTGTCCTTCCTTCCCACACCTGAAACATCTAACAGGTGGTCGTTCTCCTTCCTTCGAAACTGGTACTGGTGATGGTGTTGACGTTGGTGCCTTTCCATGATTGTTGTTGAATCTCCTCTTCTTGGAATTGTTGCCACTTGACTCACTCCTTCTGTTATCCGGGCCAGGATTACCACCGAAGTGGTTACCATTTCCGGTGTTGTGATTCCCTCCTCGCTGATTATCATTATTTCGATAATTGCTGCCACCATTACGATTATTACCGTGATTTTGCTCTCGTGGTTGGGTGTTGCTTCCTGGTTGTAGTAGTCCTCTTTCCTGCTCCACTACTTGAGCCCTATCCACAGCATCTGCGTATATACAAATTTTATGAGAAACGAGATATTGGCGAATCTCTGGTTTCAAACCTCGTAGGAACATTTGTGTCATCCGTTTCTCAGTGTCCACCAAATGGGATGCAAAACGCGACAGCTCGGCGAACTTGGCTTCGTACTGTGACACCGTCATGTTGTTCTGTTCCAGTTTGATGAATTCTACCTCCTTCATATGACGAATACTTTCCGGGAAATACTTCTCATTAAATAATTCCTGGAACTGGACCCAAGACATCTCGAGTGCCGAACGATGGGTATGTTTCACAGATTCCCACCAATGATCTGCTTCTCCTCGCAACATGAAGGTGGCAAAGGGAACCTTTTGGTCGTCCGTGCAACGCAGTACATCAAATATCTTCGTTAATTGTTTAAGCCACGACTCTGCCTTGAGTGGATCTGTCTTGCCGAAAAATTCAGGTGGTCCCAATTCTTTGAACTGCTTGGCAGTGACCATCCGTACATTATCAGCGTTTCTCTGCCCAATTATTGTAGACAGGAGCTCTTCTCGCCTGGTTCTGCATGTATTGCATGAAGTTCCTAAAAAATTCATCATTCATCCGATTGTTAGCATCATGATTAGCATCATGGTGTTCTGAGTTTGCACCCGTATTATTTGTGGCTTCCTGGTTTTCAGCCACAATAGTCTCATAGTGAATCTCTTGGTTTTCAGATGCCATTCTGAAATGTGATCACAAAATAAAGATTAGTTAAAGAAATAAACATGCAACATCTTATCCCTATAACCAAACCAATTACTTAAATAACAAAAATAGCTTAGGTAGGACACACTAGCGAAGGATTTTACTCGTCTCTCCCCTCCTAGCTCTAATCCCAGATCTCTACCAGAGATCATATCCCTAAGCTCTGATACCAACTGTGACGCCCCCAAAATAGGTCCACACAACCCATTTTGAGTCGCCAATAACATTCTACAAAAATACAAATACAAATACGAATTTCCCATTTACAACTAATACTTGTCGTGCAAAATACGACAACACACATACTGTGACTTTCCATACAATTATCGTACCGTATGGTACTACAGTATCCAAACCCAAATTATTACAATACCGTAAAAAGACGGCAACACATGTTTTAAGTCTCCAATACAATCATTATTAAGTTATGCCATAACTTGATAAGGACAACCACCAACTCGGACCATCACTCCACTCCCCGGCTAGTCCCAGCTACATTTTCCTTTCCTGAGAAGAACAATGGGACAAAACTGAAAAGGGTGAGCTCAAATAGCCCAGTAAGAAAATATCATGACTAAGATAATGAAGAATAAAAATTATCTTTAGTCTTCAACAATAATAAATCAGAGATTTAAAGATATTATATTCGTTCAACAACAACAACTGCAGCGGAACGAACAATCCATTAGAAGAGTCAAGTAGATTATAATATCTACCATCTTCTATAAGTTAAAGGATCACCACCAATATTTTATCCCTGTAACACCAATCAACAATTCCTGTTTATGAACATCCAAATCAACAATTTATTATTCAACAGCCTCTCTTTGCACTACGTGCCAAAGATATTTATTTGTAACATCATCGGTCATGATCATGCCAAACGCCAGTTCATCTTTACACTACGACCAAAGAGAACTTTCACCATACGCCTTTGTTTGTAACACAAAAAGTCATGATTATACCAATACACAGTTTGGTCAAAATCATGTCACGCCAGTTCATCTTTGCACTACGGGCCAAAGAGAACTATCACCACAATTTAAGTATGAGGATGAGGATGATGACAATGATACAGTGAGATTAAGGATAAGAAAAATTTTATAATTTAATCAGTATCAAAGATTGACCAAATTGCCAACACGATAACTAAATTGTGGAGTCAAATTCAAGAATGATATTCAAGAAATTATTTCATGCTTCAACTATAACGTATAGAAAGATTCAAGTGAAAAGATATTAGATGAAGCACAAACTATTAAGGATATTCTACTAATTTTCAGGGATTTTCCTCCATTTAAAAATAAGGTTTTGGAAACAAATAAGGATTTCTTATCATAAATGGAGAAATGTGAAAGAAAAAGATATCCCTTAAAGAGTACAAAAGAAATGATAAGTTATATGAGTATAACAGAATATATGAAACTGCAATGGATTTTCACCTGTCATGCGATAATTCGCGTAGACAGATTATTTCCACAACAGATTAATAAGTAATGAATACGACGGGTTATTCACCAGGTATGCGTCAATCCGCACGAACAGGTTATACCCACAGATTAATAAGGAATGAATACAGAAGGGTATTCACCAGGTACGACACTCGTACTTACAGGTTATTCCCATAGAATAATAAGGGTTGAATACAAAAGGATATTCACCAGGCATGCGTCATACCGCACGGCCAGGTTATCCCCACAAATTAATACAGAATGAATAACAACCTTTATGAGTATAATATCACTTACGAACATGAAAGCAAATGATATTATATATGAGTATGAAAGAAATGATATTCCCTACCTTTGTTAACTGGATGTTACTTTCTATGAAGTTTACTAACTTCGGATAATACTAGTATTCTCACAAATACTCACAATAGCCTAGCACACTAAGAGAACTTCAGAAATTTAGAGAGAGTGAGGAAGTATAAGCAATGAAGGTGTGAAAATTTCTTAAGCAAACTCTCCCTATTTATAGGAAAATCAAGGTGAGGGCATTTTGGTCTTTTCCCCATATTCTTTTAATATCATCCATCCATTTTTTCTTCCATTAATATCATCCATCCATTTTTTCTTCCATTAATATCATCCATCCATTTTTTCAAAAAGATTAATCCATTATCAAAAGATAATTCCATTATCAAAAGATAAAACCATAAAAATAACTCCATTATCACAATAAATCCATTTTTCTGTATTATTGTGTTAAATGCATTAATATCACAGATAGCATATACTCGCAATACTGACAACCAGATTATTCCTAGGAAAGAGGGGGCCTTCCATAAAAAATGGCGCGCAATTAAATAACCCCTTTCCTTGACAGAATTTCTAGACATTGTCGATAATGCTAAAATATCCTATCAAATGATATAAGTTACAGTGTCGTGACAAATAGTAAAATATATTATGCAGATGCTAATTAACAATTATTGAATCAAGATACTATGCAATTGCTACTTTATCAATTATTGAATCAATAATATAAAACACTGTGCAACATCGTGAGCTACTGTGGAATACCGTGTGCTACTGTGGAATAACGCGTTTTACTGTTCTTTTTATCACCGGGTATTTTAACAGTTATCGGTTAAAGTTTTGCCGCCAATTTCTATCACTTTCTATATCCGACAGTTAACCCGTTGTGGGGCCCACTATCATTGACAATATTGCCATTTCGGCGCCGTCGTACGGTACCGAATATAATATTCCCCGACAGAAAGAATATTTCCCGACAAAAGGAATATTCCCCGACATACTATTTATCAGATAATTTGCATAAAACACCATTAACTATCATTTATAACAATTAAGCATTTCACTATTTAGAAAAATAATCATAAAGAAAATAATAAATTTTTATTTCATAAATTCGGGGTCTTACAAGAACCCTTCTAGGTGGATGAACCCTATGGGGGCTCGAACCCTATACGGGCCCGAACCTAGAGGCCTTGGCCTCTTTCTTCATATTTTTTGTTCTTCCTCTTACTCCTTTATTCGAATGGTTTCTCATATTTGTGCTTTTTTTTACTTCTTCTTTCAGGTAACTCTAATCTTTCTTTTATTTTCTAAGTCATATTACCTTGATCATAGCTTGGTTTTTTTTCCTTGGATAATAAAGAAAGATCAATGCTTTTTGGGAACTCAAAGCGGTGCTTAATTAGCTCCGACGACCAATTAACGAACCACGAAGGAAGCAAAACCTTACAGTTTGACCACCCTAGGTGGCCGAACCCTAAGGGTAACCGAACCGTAGGTGGCCAAACCTAGGGTAGGCAAACCCTAGGGGGGGCAAACCCTAGGTTTGTGCCTCCTTCGATTCTCTTCGTTCGTTTTGGCTTTTCTTGGTCCGTGTTCATCATTTTTTTTTATTTTTGGCCTCGCGAGAAGCTCTTTCATGGAGGTTCTAGAGGTAACCATTTCTTGGAGTTTCACAAGATCTCGGTTCCTTTATGTGGTTTGGGCTCATTGTTTCTTCATTGCATCAATCAAAACCTGTCCGACATGCAAATTGAGAAGTCGAAGGAGAGTGTGCCCTAAGGGGCCGAACCCTAGGTGCTGAACCTAGGGTGGCCAAGCCTTAGGGGATTTTGGCTTCCTTTGTTCATCTTTTGTCCGTTTGTCTTATTTTGTTTCGATAGTTCAAACCAAGTCCGATCGAAGAAGAGATTAAATAACTTTTCTTAAGGAGGGTTCACCTTGAGGTGGCCGAATCTTAGGGGGCCAAAATCCTAGGGTTTTCCCTTTTTGCTCATTTAATACTTCGTTCATTAATTACGGTCTTGTTCATTTATTTTCGTCATTCATTTAATTGATTTAGGTCATATGTGAACCCTACTTTGTACTTGGACTCACATTTTCCCTATGCACGTGAGTCACGCCTTTGGTGGGACGATCATGCAAAATACTTCAAGTCTTTGAGTCTTACTTCAAATTTTTGAACAATCCGCAGGGCTTGATATTTCAGGCCTCGAAAACAAACATCCTAAGAGAGGGAATCCCTAGGGGAGCTCTTCCAGGATATCTTGAAAAGCTTCTATCTAATTTTTCCAAATCTTGCTCTCTCTTAGAATTTCTTTCCTTTTCAAAATCAAGAAGTCATCGAGAAAGCATTAAGTAAGTATTCTTCAAACGGGGGCGAACAAAAAAGGTGAGGAAGATCTTCCCCCTAGGGTGGTTGAACCTTGGGGGGCCGGACCTTAGGGAACTTCGACGCCTCCGCCCGCGTTTTGATCTCTTTTCACTTCTCTTGCATGGTTTCTTTATATTTCTTCATTTTCGAGTGAATCTCAAGCGTCTCCTAGCTTGTTTCCCACAGATACTTGATCAGATGCATATTCATAGTCTTTCTCTTTATTCTTTGCGAGCAGATGACTTAGATATGTTTAGCTGTGAGGTTGATGACTTCTCCTCTGTGGGCCTTGACATGCCTCCCTTCCGTGCCAAGCTGGATCTCCTTAGTTCCAGTTTTCGTGTTATTGTACTACACTTGGAGGTTATTTCACGTCATCATGAAAATAATTCGCTTTCGGCTCAGCTTTCAGACCTTAAAGATACAAGGGCTAAATTGAACACCCAACTTCAGGAAGTCGAGTCAGTTATCCAAGACATCAGGGGAATGAGAACCTCAAATGTGAAGACTCGGGACACTGCCCTTGCTAACTTGGAGACTTTAACTATGCCTTTTCTTCAGTTTGATATGTCGTGGCCTTTAGATCATGGCCTTTTGTAATCGTTTTCATTTCATATAGAAAACTCATCCATATATGTATTTCATTTTATCATAATAAAGTTTCTTTTAGCATTATTGATTGTCTTTACAAATTTTTTTTTGTTAAGACTCAATATGTTTTACATTGAATCCTAAGTTATTCAAATCAATACTCTAAGACAATAATATGCATAATATAAACGTAAACATGAAATCTTTAATTAAAAAACATGTCTTTTTTTTCAATTTCTCGAAAACTAACACTTGAATTCATACTTTTAAAATCAGAAATTATCCAACTATAAGTGAAAGTTTGACATTTTATTGATAATCAGATTGCTTTTAACGAAAAATATAACGTTTCAAAAAATTTCATAAAGATAATAATAATAGATTTTGCTTTTGTCGGAGAAAGCATAACGTTCGCCACTTTTAGAGATAAAATGTAACTTTCTCGGGTTTTAGGACTTATAGTCAGGTGTCTCGATTACTTTTAAAGTTGAAAGTATAACTTTGAGGACTTATAGTCAAGTGCCTCGATTACTTTTAAAGTTGAAAGTATAACTTGTCGAATTTAAGGACTTATAGTCAGGTGCCTCGATTACTTTTAATAATAAAGTATAACACTTGTGCCTTATTATCCCTTGGTACGTCATGCCAATTTATAGCATATAGGGTTTCATAAGGGCTTAAGTTGCATGCCTCATCACTTAGTCATGCATGTTCTTGACAAGTACAATCTATGAGGACTTGAAATCGGGTGCCTCGTCACTTGGGTTGTCCAATTTCTTGGCAAATGTAATCTATGAGGATTTGGCCACCATTTAGAGTGGACCACCATTTTTGGTGGAATATTTTTAATTAATCAATTCTTGTGCCTCTTCCCTTGGTCATCCAATTACTTAGCAAGGGATAATTCTGAGGATTTCAACCACCATTTTCAGTGGACCACCATCTTGGGTGGATTTTTAATTCATCAATTCTTCTGCCTCCTTCCTTGGTCATCTAATTTCTTAGCAAGGGATACTCTTTAGGACTTCAACCAACATTTTTGATGGACCACCATCTTGGGTGAATTTTTAATAGATTCATCTCTACAACTCAGAGATTTTCAATGGTAGAACTTGTATTTGGGTTGTCCATCATCATCTTTTAGCTTGAGCATCCGTCCTTCTTGTGATCAAGTTCCAGGGTGTATTCTTTGACATTTAAATTTTCAAGTTGTATGAGTCTCATGTCCTATTGTTGCTTTTGCATTTTGGACATCACGGACCTCATCATTCCTTAATCTTCTTACCCCCTTGTGGCTTTTGCTGAGGGTCTGCTAAAGCCACAACAGTCGTCCTCTTGCCCTTCTACGCATCAATCGCATGGCTGTGGGCAATGTCATAAATCTTTACAGGTCTTGTGCAAACGATGATAGTGTTGTAAATGAATCACAGGCTTTAGTGACGAGGTGGGGCTTAAAGGCCTCTAAGGCACCATTGTTGCATATGGTCACCAGATTCTTTTCTACAATTGGCTTCGCACATTTCTGTGCCTGAGCCCTGTTTCTATGACGCCCCCAAATCCGAGTACTTGAAACTCGTACTTAGTGCTACACGATACCATACCTTCAAACTACTTAATATATTAAAAACTTAAAAAATTATATCAGAGTTGTCTAATCCCCAGGTACGACGACCTTTAAAGTACATTATTACATGATAGATATTATGTTATCACAATACTAAAGTCTAGATATTACAAATAACACCTTATACTTAATCCTTCAGCTTTCCCTTTCCCTTGTCCTTGCCAGAGCCTTCTGGTCGATCACACTTAGCTGAAAACATTTAATTTAAAGCAAGAATGAGCATTTAATTGCTCAGCAAGTAATAACAATTAATAAACATTAGCTGAAAGAAGTAAATGTTTTTCTTTGAGGACTACTTCTACAACGAATCAATAGTTGTGAAGTCATTTGAAACATTTCTTAATAACATATCAAATCGTTTACAATTTTTGAAACAACGTAGTGACTTTGAATGCTGAGCGGTCAATAGACCATGAACTTTTATTTTCAAGTTTGAAAAGGTTTGTACAGAAATTCATCTGCAAACCGTCTGGCTTACGGACACGGAGGGTGATCAGCCCGGTTGTGCCCTGTATTGATCAACACTACATGCTAGAATGACATTTTCGTCCATCATCACTGCCTTTGGCGCATAAAAGTTTCCCATTTCGGGTTGTTCATACTCAGTCTGGAGTCCTAACTAAAGCAATTTAGTTAGACGACTTTATCATAAACAATCATATTCAATAATACATTCCAAACTATGTCTAGCCGAATCAAATAGCTTAGACAACCTTTAAATTATGTATACATACCGAAATTTTATAGTACGTATCAAAACTTATCATGTCAAAGAATTTTGAATTTACGATAATTATAACAATTTGTACAAGTGAGGACACTTGCACAAAAAACAGAACAATTTTGATTATAAATGCATCACATGAGACCATATCAAGATATTTGAAATCAGTAGATAGATTGAATAAAGTTCAAGAATACTTGCATAAAGTAATTGCAAGGGTTAAGATAATTACTCAATATAAATTTGAGTAAGGTTAGGAAACTTGCCTTGTCCGTCGACTACTGCTACACAATCTAATTTATTCTCTTATGAAAGACCTATCATTTATAAGATTGATCTTTCAATCAACATAACATATTATAACTCATTTAGTCACATAATTTCAAATACTAGATACTACAATAAATCATTAATAATATTATCATCTTTTGATAATAGTCTATCACATAACCATCATCTTTAAACTCCCTTTAATATCAAATAATATTTCATCACTTCTTAACATTATTAATCACATAAAAATATTTTATTCTCCTTTTCAATATTATTAGCTACTTAATAATATTTTATTCATTCACAAGTATTATTAATCATTTAATAATATCTTACTCACTAATATTATTAATCACTTAATGATATTTTAATAACTCTTTAATAATATCTTAATCATTTTCAAATATTATTAATCCTTTAATAATATTTTAATCACTTACTAATATTATTAATCATTTAATAATATTTTAATCATTTAATAATATTATTATTTATTTATTAATCATTTAATGATATTTTAATCATTTACTAATATTATTAATCATTTAATAATATTTTATTTAATTTCGAATATTATTAATCATTTGCTAATATTTTATTTATTTACTAATATTATTAATAATTTAATAATATTTTAATCATTTATAAACAATTTAATATAATTGTTTATATCTTACTATTTAATTTATTTAACACACATATCATGTCATTCATATAACATTTTATTAAAAATAATCAAAATACCCTTATAAAGTTTTTATACTTCATATATTGATCATTAATCAATAAAATCACATTAACAAGTTTTACAACTTAATATAACTTAATTTACTCATTTATTCTTAACTTAATCATAGACATTAAAAATACCAAATCAAGTTATTATTTTTTAATCTTCTGGGAAAACTTAATATATAATATTTTAGTCACAAAATACTTTTCCTGTAATTTTCTAAATTTGTTTCATATTTTTTAAGTGTTTAAAACAGTACGAAATTGTTACAATTATCATAAATTATCCTTTTATTCAAAAATTATGAAATTTACACGGTAGTCTCCTCTTATCAAAATCTAGCTGATGTAAAAATTTCACATATTTTTGAGTTGTAGTTTAGGAGTTATTACAGCTTAGTTTTAAAAATGCACTTTCTTATAAAAGCCATAACTCTCATTCTATACATCAACAAATTACCATCTTTGGACAGGATCTAAATAACTCAGTATACTAACATTTCACAAAAGATCAGAATTTTTAGAGCAACTAAAGTGGCCGAAACTGCCCTTTTTCCAAAACTGGCCTGGAACCGTTTTTTTTGTGCTCCAGTTTTGTTACACGGCTGGACTGTTTTGGAAAAAATGATGCCACAATTTACTCGTTTAATAATTTTGGGTGCTACCACTTGGGTTAAGTTTTGGGAAAAATGATGCCACAATTTACTCGTTTAATAATTTTGGGTGCTACAACTTGGGTTAAGTTTTGGAAAAAATGATGCCACAATTTACTCATTTAATAATTTTGGGTGCTACCACTTGGGTTAATCAGATAACTCATGTATCTAACTCACCTTTTTGACGGATTGCTAAAATAATTTACAGATTTAAAATGGTAAAGATCCAAAGTGAACTGAAATTAGAGCTTTTTAAGTCCAAAAATTATTTTTTGTTCTTCTTTGCTATTCAAGCTTATCAACACTTAAAATGGTATAATTTAAGCATGAAATACCATATAACATGAATATCTAGTGTTCTAAGGTTTAAAAACATAAACTCATTATTTATTACAAAACATCCACAAGAATTTATTTAACTAACTAGGATTAAGGTTTAAAGATTTTTATACCTTATTCTAGTTGCAAACCTTCTTCTTCTTCTACAATAAGTGATAAAGTTTAATAGCATGGAAAAATTTTCCTCTTCCTTCTCTCCTTGTGGTGTCTGAAGCTCTCTTGGTTCTCTATCTCTCTATTTTGTTTCTTTAATTAATTTAGAAAACAAAAGAAAGGAAACTTGTTTGCACATGTGGTGGAAAGTATTTTATAATTAGTAAAGTTATATGCATATAACTCTTATATGTATACACAAATCTCCCACAATCTCTTCTTTTTCAAATGTGAGGATTTAATTATTAATGAGCTAAGAGGTTAGGGGACACATAAGCTAAGAAGTTGGTGACTAAGTCTCAATTTGTGGATTAAAGATAAATTACTCTATGTGTTAATACTTCCTCCTTTCATCCGATTCATTCCCCCACAATTATTGCCCAATTTTATTTTATTTTAGGCTAGGTGGGTGGGTGAGCTAGGCTTTGAAAAAAAAACCATGTTCTTGCCCGGATCATTCTCCCATTATTTGCCTCATTTTTGATTTTCTTTATTTGCTTAATTTGCTACATTTAGTTTCTAGAAAGTCCATCCCAAAATGGGCTAGTGTTTGGACCATTCTTTTATTCATTTGGGCTCCTATTTAATTTATTTGGGCCATGCAAAATAGCATAGGTCCAATACATCAATTTTATCTTACCCTAATTATTTAATTAGGGTTACTAGTCCACTTACTTTGGACTTTTTAAATAATTACTTATATTGGTTTAATTACATAACTCAATTAGACTTGCTTTAATTAGGTTTAAAATAAATAATAAATTGAGATAATAAAATTAATCTCTTAGGTTAATATATATATATATATATATATATATATATATATATATATATATATATATATATATATATATACACAAACATACATACTTTTAAATACAATTATAACAATAAATGTATTTAACATTCAAATCCATATTCATAGATCAAATTAGGGTTTTGATCAATTGTTTCATTTTGCCTCATTTACCTTTCTTAGTCAATTTAAAATAAATAAATTGACCAATCTGCTAAATTCATATCATAAGGAAATAATCATATCAATAATAATAATACTAAAGATCTATTCGTAAAATATACATATGTTATTTAAATAAAACATTAATCATATTTTAATAGAAAATAAATAATTAAATATTTTTACTACAAAATTAATTTACTATAAGAATATAATTTATAGTAATCAACAATTCCTTTTTCGAAAAATTTATTTGAAATCATTTATGCAATAAATAAATATATATTTATCACATATACACATATACTTTACCTTACATGTATTCCCATATTCACTTTTGATAAAAATAAATAATAAATAATAAAAAAAACATTCGTAAAATTTCTTATTTAAATATATTGAAAATCTTGAGTTATTACAGTTTTTGCACATAGAAAAACTTCTTAAAAATTGTAATTTTAGGTCATTCCAGTCATGGACTGACCCCTTATCCAAGTTATAGTACCAACTAAATGCATCATCTGTCAAGGTCTTATTAAATTCTCTCATCAAAAGGTTATGGTTGCTCACTTCATCATAACCCAACCATGGAGACATCGACTCCACAAACCAGTGTTCTAAAAGTCGCTAGTCGGTCCCAGGTCGGTTGACTACCGACTAGCGACTAGGGGATTAGTCGGGGATTAATAGGCTAGGGACTTAAATGAAAGAAAATGAAAGTATAGGGGCTGAAATGAAAGAAAATAAAACTACAGGGGCTGATATATAACATTTTAGGGGCTATTTTAAAATTTAAGAAAACTTTTATGACTAATATAAGTAACACAAATCATCAAATAAAAACATTACAACATATAATAGTCAAACCAAATAGTTCGATGCTCTAAGTTCAAAACCAATTAACCAAATGAAACTAAGTAGCACAAAATCAATAGTCAATCACTCCTCCTCCCCCTCTTCTTCTCCATATCCCTCCAAGACTTGCTCTCCATCGGACTCAAATTCATAATCTTCATCTTTGTTCAGTTCGTTGTTATCATCTTCCGACACAAACTCGTCTTTATCTAGTTCTCGCACATTTCTTCCACTTCTTCTAGGTAGAAGGACCTCATCCGCTCCCATAGCTTCCTCAACCATATCCCATGTAAGTCCCGAACCCGGCTTAACTTCATCATCACCACCTTCAACAATCCATCCTTGTGCATTTGTTGCTTTACTAGTAATTAGGACATCCTCCTCCTTTACCCTTCTTTTCTTGTTGACAAGTTTGGCATTGAATTGAACATACACTAGGTTGTTTAACCTTGTTGCATCAAGTCTATTCCTTTTCTTCGTATGTATCTATACATTAAAGAAAATTCTCAAGTTAATAATTCTAATACCCTTATTAAAAAATTACAACATATAATAAAGAGAGGGAATATGTACTTACTCCCTCAAAAATGCTCCAATTTCTCTCACACCCGGATGAACTCGAAGTCAAAGGGAGAATTCTAATGGCCATTTTTTTCAAGTTGGGTGTATGATTGCCATAGTTAGACCACCATCCAACTAATCATGAAAGAAGCACAATTCAACGAGTAATTTAGTATTAACTATAAGTTACTTGATTTGGGAAAAAAAACTAAGTTGCTAACTAAAAAACTAGAAAAGTAATTACTAAGTTACCCAGATCATAAGTGTCATTGTTCTCCTCACATCCCTTTGCGGCCAATGGTTAACCAAATGCACCTTCTTTGTTCTTGTACTTCAACAACTCTTTATTGATGACCTCATTTTGAACTTCAAAATCATCGGGGAAGAAAGATTCAACACAAGTAAAAACACCATCCATGATAATTGGATCATCTTTCATGGTAGGATCCTTGAAGAGGTAAAATGGATTCAAAAAGTAAGCCGTCAAATGCAATGGACTATCAAGCCAGCCTAAGCCTTTTGTGTCAATGACTTGTGGTATTGGTCGATAGTTACCCTCATTTTGTTTGTATACCTCTTTGATATCTTCTTTCTCTTTCTTGAGCTCTCCATATACAAAGCCCATTGAGGGCTTTCAATCCCCATCAACAAGACGAAGAACCATCACTAATGGAGCAAACACTTTCAAGCAAAGAGTTACGCTATTCCAAAACGCCGTACTCATCACCGTAGCAAATGTGGCTTTCCTCTTTGTGGTCTTCACCCATGGAAGAGCTTCCCATTCATTGGTAGTACACATCATCTTCAACTCTTGTTTCTTCTCCATCATACTTTGCATTGTCAAGAAGGCGGTTGCAAATCTAGTAACACCCGACCTCACTATGTCTCTCTTTTTTGTATGTTTTCTCATCAATGCCAAGGTTTTATGATGACTATAAATAAATATAGTGAACTTTTTTGCCCTTTTAATAGTGTCTTTGAACTTTTGTTGCTTTCCAATCCCTTCAAGCATGAGGTTTATTGTGTGTGTTGCACATGAAGTCCAAAACATGTGTGGTCTCTTGGCCTTCAACAATTATGTCGCTGTCATATTATTATAGGCATTGTCCATGACTATTTGGATTACATTTTGCGCCCCAACTTCATCAATGCACTTTTCAACATAGCCAAATATATATTCAGCCGTGTGCGACACCTCTGAATCTTCCTTAGAAGAAATAAAACAAGTCCCAGCCCTACAATTAACACATAAATTCATGATGCTTCTTCTTTTTCGATCGGTCCAAGCATCGGTCATGATAGAGCATCCCGTTAAAGCCCACTATTATTCTTGTTTCTTGAGTGATTGTTTGGTTCTCTCCACCTCCTCCTTCAACAACGACTCCCTTAATTGGTATTGTCTTGGGGGTTGGTAGCCCTGGCCAAATATACCCACTGCCTCAACAAAGCGTTTAAAGTTATCATTGTCAATACTATGAAATGGAATACCTGCTTCGTACATCCATCGAGCCAAGTACCTATTCACATCATGAGTTCTCTCTTTCCAAAGTGCATCATTCATATTTTGTTATCGCATCTTCTTACTTGCACTCAAATCCGGATTAATGGCCCTTGCATATCTATCCATGGGACCAACATAATGGGGCCTCTTCCTTGACCCTAAAACTTCAACTTCTTCGTCTTTATTTCCTTCTGGAATTCCCTGCACTTCCACTTCCGCTCTAACATTCAAGTCATCTATCCTCTTGTCTCTCTTTTTAGTTGCTACCTTGTCAAGTGCCATCTTACACTTTTCTTTATCTTCCTTGGTTGACTTGGGGCATGGTGCTATATTTCCCTTGATATTTGCTATGTATTGTTTCAATCTATAAACTCCTCCACCATACTCTTTGTCACACAATTTGCATCTCCAATGATCCTTGATACTAGGATTTACAAGGAAGTCATATTCCCATCCAACATCATCTGAAGCTCTTTTTAATACTAAACACTTAAAAGTAGTAGAGGCTGCCGAAGATGCTGATTGAGATTGAGCCATTGATACTACACTATACGGCTATACTTATGCAAAATACAAAATACAATTAAACAAATGGTAATAAACAAATGGTAATTTATAAATTATAATTATAAAACAAGTAAAAAAACATTATCATGTGTAATTTTAGTTACTTACTACTTAATTTGTAAATTGTAATAATAAAGCAAGTAAAAAAAAAATTATCATGTTGCAATTTTTATTTTTTTAGTTACTTACTACTTATTACATTACTATAATTTATAATATAAATTATAGGGCAAAACTAATGAATTACCCACTATAGTTGGCACGTTTTATTGATTACACCATTGAACTTTTAATTTTTCAAATTACCCCAGTAAACTAATTATTATTTTGAAATTGGGTCATTCCGTTAAAAAATTAAACGGACGTTAATTTCTTATCGGCAAAACTAATGAATTACCCATTGTAGTTAACACATTTTACTGATTACACCATTGAACTTTTAATTTTTTAAATTATCCCAATAAACTAATTATTATTTTAAAATTGGGTCACTCCATTAAAAAAATTAAAAAAAAATTAAATAGGCATTAATTTTTTTTATCTACGTTGCTTTGGAAAAGAAGTACAAAAATAAAAAATATTACTTATGTGGCAAAAAATTAATAAAAAACTTGAAAGTGAAAACAAAAAGATCAAAATATTTTGAGTACTCGGATCTCAAATGCTTATCAATAGAAGAAACTTTTTCGTGAATGGAAAATAATGCATCAACAGCAAAAATGAAAGCGCGGTAATTGGCAACAACCACCTCTTGCATCTACCTCTGAATTCTCTCTACATCCACCCGTAAATGGAGGCAATCGAGAGTGAAGGACGGGAGTTCCGAAGACATAAGGCTGCTGAGAGTCGGAGGCAAGAGGGAGAAATCCTACTATAATACCATTTACTTTGTCTGTTGTTGTTATTGTTGTTGTTGTTGTTGGAGATTCGGACTTCATTGTTATATTTAATGCTGAACTTTGAAGCTCAATTCAATGTTTTGGGGAATTTTTATAAATTTTAGAGAGAGAAAATACGCAGATCTATTTGATCTAGAAGAAAGGGGAGAAGAGAGAGATGGGGGAAGGAAGAGAGAGAATAAATCAGATTTATTTATTTTCTTTTTTCTTTTTTAAATTTATTTATTTTCTATTTTCTTTTTTCTTTTTCACGTCAACGTAGGATAAAAACTAGAACGATTTAACAGTCGTGAGGTAGAGATAACAGAATGACCCGATTTCAAAATAATAATTAGTTTACTGGGTAATTTGAAAAATTAAAAGTTCAATGGTGTAATCAGTAAAACTTGCCAACTACAGTGGGTAATTCATTACTTTTGCCGATAAAAATTTAACGTCCGTTTAATTTTTTTAACGGAATGGCCCAATTTCAAAATAATAATTAGTTTACTGGGTTAATTTAAAAAATTAAAAGTTCAATGGTGTAATCAGTAAAACGTGCCAACTATAGTGGGTAATTCATTAGTTTTGCCTAAATTATAGTAATGTAATAAGTAGTAACTTAAAATTTTGAAAATATCCATCAAATTTAAGTAATAAGTATACAATATACACTTTGCTAGAAACAATAAAATAAGTAGCAGTCAGGCATCCAAACAAGGAATAAACAATAAAGAATACACCAAAAAAAATAATCAGTAGCAGCTAACAAAGCAGAATACAACTCGTAAATAAAGAAAGAAAAAAATTGGGTAGTATAACCCTACATATTGGGCTAAGAGAAAAAAAAGGCCAGAGTCAGACCAGAAGAAGAGGAGAGAAGAAGAAGATAAGAAGTCGTACCTGTGATTGATCGCGAGCTGCCAGAGCCGGAGTAGATCTATTGAAGTCGCACGTTAAGTCTCTCCCTCTTGCTCCCCTTTCTCCCTCTCTGTACTCTATGTAGTTGTTGTTCTGGAGTCGATCGATAGATTAGGGTTAAACAGCTGCACTTTTTATTTTTTTACCCATTTAAGTTCGGGTCATACCAAACTCATAATTCCAAGTCAACCGCTTTCTCGACTTTCCCAACTAGTCCCGACTAGTATCCGACTAAGTCGGACAATGATTAATTGAAGCGACTATGCCCAAGTCGACTCGGCTACTTTCCGACTCCGACCTCATCTCCGACTAGTCGGCCGACTAGGCTGACTTTTATAACACTGCCACAAACCTAGCAATATGCTCTCTAGCATTCCCTTTCTCCTCATTATACTTTGGGAACTGCGGGGGATGCTCAATATATCCTGTCGGGTAAGGTTGTCTCCGAATGTGTGCCGAGTAGGGTAGAGCAAAGTCTAACTCTGAAGGTCGAGATATCTGCTTGCAAAGTTGATTGATCACATCGATCATATCATCCTTTGTCACGTACTGGCTCGTGATATGGACTCTTTGGGGGTGTGCTGATGTATTGATACATTGGCGGCAAGTATGGTAAGGAAACTGGTCGATACATACTTACATCATGCAAAGCTTGTATTGGTTGTACTTGCTGGATTGTTGGTTGTATGTGGCTTGGGATGGTTGGTATCTGCATTTGTGAAAATGCTGGGAGTGTAGTCGAGATGATGTTTGGCTGAGGTTGGCTTGCTTCCGGCCTGGGGGTTATGGCACGTCACTGCTGTTCTGGGGCTCCAAGTTGACAATTAGAATCGGCTGACTCTTGTTATTGGAGGTGCAGTCTGATTCTCTTTGTTGTTGTTGTTGTTGTCCTCCACTCCTGCTTGTTCCCCCTGTGAACTTCCTAGGAACATGGCCTTAAAAGTGGCGATCTGCATCAACTGCTAGCGAAAATTCCCCATTTCCTCTTGCTTATCCTGTATCTCCATCATCATAGCCATCATCATTCCCTGTCTTTCTCGTGCTTCCTTCAATGCCTTGAGCATCTCCAATTGCACAACAGTTGTGGTTGTTTGCTCTCCGCTTGCTTCCTCACTTTGCCTTCCCATGCCTGTCTACCTGGCATTTGTTTGTTGTTGATCAGCTATGTATGGTGATGTTGAACTTCCTTTCGAAACATCTTCTAAGATGGGTTGATTAAGATCCAGATTCGCGCTTTGGAAAGCTGGATTTGCTTATCTTAGAACTGGATCCGATGAAGTGATACTTGTCGTCGGTAAAACACTTCCTGTAGTTCTCCCACTTCCAGTCCTGGGCATACTCTTCACGAATTCTACACCTCCCTAGCAAAGTCGCTAAAGAAATGTGGGCAAGGAAATCATACCTTACTAGAGTTAGGGTTTCGTGTTGGCTGAGTAGGAGAGAAATTCTCGAAGAGTACGAAATTAATTGATAAATTGAAGAGGGGATAAGAATAGGTAAACAATTACTCCAGTAATACGTGGCAGAACTCTTAGGATCCAAGTGCCTTATAAAGTAACTAGGATCCAGAGAGCCTTAGTGTGTGCTTGGAAGTCTCAAGTTTTCCAAGAGTCCAAAAGTCCCTTCCTCAATGGAATGAAATGAGTATTTATAGGGTTTCCTAAAAAGTGGTCATGTGCTAGGCACATGCCCTCGGGGGAAATTCTAGAAATACCCTTAGTTACTCGAGTAATGCCCAAATCATCCTGTCCTTCTAGCTACCAATCCAATCCCTCAATCAATTCTCAAAATGATGAGTCGCCTCCATGAGTCTTCTGCCTCGGGACACGTGGAGGCTTTTCTCAAGTCTCGTACATTTATTTTTGGCTTTTTCGTCTATTCATTTAATTCAATTAGGTCACAATGCAAACTCTAATTTGTGCATTTAATTCGATTATGTCATATGTGAATCCTAATTTGTACTTGGGCCCACAATAGGATCTTCAACCATTATTGGTCATCTTCCTGGTGTATTTATATGGTTGTTTAATCAATAAGAAGTAATCAGATTTGCAATCATATCATGGTATCAGAGCAGTACCAGAGATAACAAATTCCAATTTTTTTTACATTCTCCTCCTTTCTTTAATCTCGAACAACCATGGCTACCTCTTCCCCCTCCGTTCTCAACACCAATGAATCTCATAACACCCTTATCAGCATTAATGCTGCTGCCCAAACCCCTCTAAAACTCACCTCCACCAACAACCTTTCATGGAAACTGCAATTCCACACCCTCTTCCTTGGCTATGATCTCTTAGGATATATAGATGGCTCCAAATCATGTCTTTCTGCCACTCTTACACAAAATGACATAACCACATCTAACCCTGCTCACACCCTCTGGATCCAATAGGACCACTTAATCTTGAATGCAATCATTGGCTCCATCTCCCACATCATCATACCATTCATTGCACAAGCCAAGACAGCCCGCGAAACATGGACTATCCTGGGCACCAACTATGCTACGCCTTCTCGTGGTCGCATTAAACAAGCCAAAAACCAACTCAAGATGATCATCAAAGGCTCTGACAGTGTCACAACTTTCTTGCAATCCATCAAGGCAAAGGCTGATGAGCTTGCCCTTCTTGGAGCACTACTAGATGCAGAAGATCTCACCGACAAGATACTTGATGGCCTTGGCGATAGATATAGAGAACTCACACGTGTTGTCCAAGCCAGAGACAAGCCTATAACATTTGAGGAACTACATGAAAAGTTGCTCAATTTTGACGCTTTAGTGATCACCACAAAACCAAACCCCCTTCAATTTCCTGCCATCGCTAATCCCACGAGCAGGAACCCAACACCTTCGCGCTCACCTGCACCTTCAGGCACCAACAATAATACATGGCGACCCTCCAATGGTTACAAAAATAGGTATCCTACTACACAAACCAGCGGCCAATTCCCAACTCAAGGTAATCGTCCATCTCGGCCATACTTGGGTTTTTGCCAAATTTGTAGGATACAAGGACATACAGCAAAATGGTGTCCCTCATTTTGCTTAGTCCCACTCAACACACCCAACAATCCTTCCCCTACTTCGAACAATCACTCTACCACCCCATGGCAACCAAGGGCTCATTATGCTCCCTATACTCCCAGCCACACATCTTGACTCCTGGACAATGGAGCATCTCACCATGTTACATCTGATCTCAACAATCTCTCCATGCATGCTCATACAATGGCTCGGATGACATTATGATCGGTGATGGCTCAGGTCTCTCTATTACTCATACCGGTTCTTTCTTTCTCCACACAACTCATAACACTTTTCAATTGAACAATGTTCTCTGTGTTCCTGCTATGAAAAAAATCTCATTTCAATTTCTTAATTTTGTACCTCAAATAATGTCTCCATTGAATTTTTACCAACTTCTTTTCTTGTAAAGGACATTCACACAGGGGCAACACTATTGAAAGGCAAAACTAAAGATGGCATTTATGAGTGGCCGGTATCTCCACCCTTGCTTGCATTTTCTAACATCAAAACAACCTTATCCAAGTGGCATCAAAGATTAGGACACCCAGCTTTCCACATTCTGAAACAGATTGTTTCCAAAAATAAACTAGATTTATCTTCTTCATTATCCAATAATTTTTCATGTAATACTTGCCTAAGTAATAAAAGTCACAAATTGTCATTCTCTCAATCTACAATTGCGTTTTCTCAACTCCTTGAAACTATCTTTTCTGAAGTTTGGACATCTCCAATTATATCAACTAATGGATTTAAATACTATATCATTTTTGTGGATCATTTCACCAGATATATTTGGTTCTATCATCTTTAACAAAAGTCAAAAGTCAAAGATATTTTTATTAGATTTAAAGCCATAGTTGAAAAACACTTTGATAAAACGATTAAAATATTGTACTCTGACAATGGTACTGAATATATTGTCCTTGCTCATTTTCTCTCCACCAATGGTATTTCTCATCTCACTACGCCACCTCACACACCTGAACACAATGATTTTTCTGAACGTCGACATCTTCATATTGTAGAAACTGGATTAGCATTACTCTCTCATGCCTCTCTTCCTTTGAGTTATTGGACTTATCCACAACAGTTTATTTAATCAATCGCATGCCAACACCCACACTAAACCTTTCCTCTCCTTATGAACAAATTTTTACAATAGCTCCTAATTACTCAAAACTCAAATTTTTAGTTGTTTATGCTATCCCTCGCTTAGACCATATACAACCAACAAACTAGACTCACGCTCCAAATCATGTGTCTTCCTTGGATACTCCTTAACTCAGAGTGCCTACTACTGCCTCGATCCATCCACTTCCAAAATCTATGTCTCTAAGCATGTTAGATTTGTTGAGTCTGTTTTTCCCTTTAAACATCTCTCTGCACCTTCCTCTAGTCCTCACTCAGATTACATTGCTACTTGGATTCCACCACCACTTCGAATTCCCATTTTGCCTTTGGTACCGCCACTCAATCTGTTCTCTGCAGTGGAAGCTCAACAACAATTCCCTTGTGAAGTTTCACCACCACCGGACATAGCTACCACATCTCTTGCCCCACCATCCCGCGAACCTTCCAATAACAACAATCCCCAACAACCAGAACCACATACAACTCCACCTGCTCCTCAACCACAACCCACCTACACCATGACTACTAGAGCCAGAAACAATATTCGTAAACCCATAACCAAACTGAATCTTCACACCCAATTAATAACAGTTGATGATCATGAACCATCCACAGTCACTCAAGCTCTTAAAGATCATAAATGGCGTCGCGCCATGTTCGAAGAGTATGATGCTTTAGTAAAGAATGGCACATGGGCTCTAGTTTCACCGAATAGAAGTCAAAATCTGGTTGGATGTAAGTGGATTTTTAGAACTAAACGCAAATCTGATGGTTCTGTTGACAGGTTCAAGGCCCAATTGGTTGCAAAAGGCTTTCACCAACATCCTGGAATAGAATACCAAGACACATTCAGTCCAGTTGTAAAACCGATTACTGTCCGAGTTGTTCTCAGTATAGCAGTCAGTCGTGGCTGGTCCTTAAGGCAACTTGATGTAAACAATGCATTTCTTCAAGGACATTTATCAGAGAATGTATACCTGGCACAATCACCGGGATTTATTGATAAAGACAACCCCTATTATGTTTGCAAACTCAACAAAGCAATATATGGCCTAAAACAAGCCCCTCGGGCGTGGTACCATGAGCTCAGAACATTCCTTCTACAATTTGGTTTTTAGAATTCATATGCTGATACATCACTCTTTGTATTTTATGTTGATGGCCACACTACGTATCTCCTTATTTATGTTGATGATTTAATTCTCACAGGAGACAATGATACCAAAGTTAATCACTTCATTGCCATTCTTGCTCAACAATTTTCAATCAAAGACCTTAGTTTACTAACTTACTTTCTAGGTTTAGAAGTTGTTCCAACAAACATGGCCTGTTACTCTCACAAAGGCGATATATTATGGATCTCCTCACTCAAACCAAGATGCACGACGCCAAGACTGTTCTCACTCCCATGCCAACCAGTTCGACTCTCATGTTAAACTCAGGTTCTTCTTTGTTTAATCCAACTGAGTACTGCCATGTAGTTGGGAGTCTTCAATATTTGCTAATAACAAGACCCGACATCGCTTTTGCTGTCAACAAACTGTCCCAATATATGCACTGCCCAACAACTGAACATTGGTCCTTTGTCAAACGACTACTACATTATCTTGTTGGCACCATTGATGATGGTTTACAACTCTACAAAGACTCTCCTTTCAGTTTGCATGCTTTCTCAGACACTTCTCTTAGTTTACATACTTTTTCTGACGCTGATTGGGCAGGGGACAAGAACACTTTTTGCACAACCAGTGCTTATGTTGTTTATCTTGGTAAAAATCCGATCTCCTGGAGTTCTAAAAAGCAACGGACTATTGCTAGATCCTCTACTGAGGTAGAGTATCACTCAGTTGCAAATACATCTGCTGAACTTAATTTCATTTGTTATCTCTAATTGATTGATCTTGGTATTTTGCTTTCCTACTGCCCTGCCATTTACTATGATAATATAGGGGCAACTCAGCGTTGTTCCAATCCAATTTTTCATTCCTGAATGAAGCATGTTGCAATAGATTTTCATTTTATTCGGGATCAAGTTCAAAATGGTGCTCTTCGTGTAGCTCATGTCTCTTCTGAAGATCAGCTTGCTGATGCTCTTACCAAACCACTTCCACGACAACGTTTTCTTCAACTTAAAACACAAGATTGGTACGTTTGCATATGTACAATCTTGTGCATTGAGCTAACCATTAACATATCTTCAATCTATACTTATTTTCATACTAGAACAGTCCCTCGGTAGTCAAATCGTTAAATTTTTTTGTGGGTTTGTTTGGTGCAGGTCATCTTCCATTTTTGGTGATTTGTACGAGGACAAATTAAAGGGTTAATAATTAGCAACAGTATAAATGATTTTGTTCGTAAAAATAATAATGCACATATATAATGTAATTCTTAATTTTAATTAGTGCCTTTTCATTTACATATAAGAATAAATACATGCATGCATAGAGAGAAATGCTAGATTGTCCATCGGCTTGAGGACTAACACAATGGCAAGAGCTGTAACTACAATCAACAAGGGCCTAGGCTGTAGAGGCCCGAGAATTAGTCCAAATCACTCCAAAGCTTTACGCGGGCAAATATGTCTCTGGTATATTCCAAAGTAATTAAGAGGTGAAATATTAAGATTATTAAGAGTCTTGTAAAAAAAATTAGAAAATTGATATTTTTGGTCTTGAAAATACTCTCTCCGTCTTGTATTAAACTTCCTAATTGATTTCGGCATGCTAATTAATAATATTTTTTTTACCTAAATTGCCCTTCTAAATTACCTTTAATTGTAGTATCCATTCACTTTTCTATGATACCAACATTAATTATTCCTTGTTAGTTCCCACATGAATAGAAGAGATGTTACTATATTGATAATATGAGATAGAAAGTGGTATAACAATACAACACTTCCCAATATAAACCTTTTATCATTTTTTAAGTTTTCAACAAAAGTTGACTAAAAAGATTATGAGGGTATAAGTGAAAAAATAAGATAAAAATAGTTACTAATATAGAAATAGGACATTTATTGTGGAACATCCTAAAAAAGAAATTAGGACGTTTAATACGAGACGAAGGGAGTATCATCTAAGCGAATGTAGTACACAATTGTAGCATGTGTATTGTGTGTAGAAAAATTGCATTAAAAATATCATTTTCCCAAATTTAGGTACCATAATAATTTAGTAAGTTTATTTCATAGTTTAATATAGACAGTATTTGTTCTCTTTTTAAACTCACAAACACAGGTAATCTCCTTATGAATTTTTCTAAGGATCTCTAGCTTTTTACAAATTTATTCTTTCGTCCTCTAAATTTGAATATCTTTCTATTTTGTCCTCCAACCTAAAAATTAAACTTTCAAAATTACTAGTTTAACATAAGTTATAGACAACACAGTGTGTCACAAGGGATAGTATAGGCAAACTATATAAATAACTTTACTAGTTAAAAGTTTATATATATATATATATATATATGGTTCGGATCTTAAACTCATCCTTATTCGGCTCACCCTAAGCTCACCCCCTTTTAGCGACGGATCCGGCGACAGTTTATACATACAACCGTCGTCTATACTTTTAGCGACGCTATATATTGTCCTTCGCTAAAAGTATAGACGACGGTTGTATGATCAAACCGTCGTCAGATCCGTCGCTAAAGGGGGTGAGCTTGGGGTAAGCTGAATAAGGATGAACTTAAGAAATGTACTATATATATATATATATTAATTATAATTTTACTCTTTCTTTTCATTACCCATTGCTCTTTCCAAGTTTGGACTGAAACTTAACATTTATCAGCAAACACAAATAAATGATCTTGCATTTTCAGACCTTTCAGTTTAATTTAAACTTATTAAAAGTCAATTATTTATCATAAAAAGAATGAGTTAAATAATGTTAAGAGTCTCCAGAAGGAGCCAAACAGCATTTAAGAGGATGCTCAGATGTTTTGACAGTGGCCTATCACTTCAATATTTCAGGTTTATGTGTCATTCCATCCCTATTCCCTAATCCCTACTAGAGAGAGAATGAGAGAGATGATGACCTCATAATGAGCAACTACTAAGACAAGAGGGAAACTTCTGGTTTTGTTACCTGTCCGGAATTGTCATTTTCTTTATCAGTCTCCATAAATTCATTTCTGCCCACTCCAAAATATTTCTACATTCCATGCCCCCACTCTCTCTCTCTCTCTCACGTGTGTGTATATATATATATATATATATATATATATATATATATATATATATATATATATGTATATTATCACACACTCAAACATATACTATATATACAACTTACATAATAGTATCAAATTCATGGGTATCATCAACGTGTTGATCGATTGAGTAGGCACAATAAAATCGACTATGAAAAATGTTACTTATGTATGGACAAGAAATTTAATTCTTATACTATTTATACGTATTACGTGAAATAATAAGAGTTTTTATACAATTTTAGTGGTCAAACTATACCTTATTATTTTTTCATAAATATAATTTTTTTTTTTAATATTTTCAATGTTAGAAATATCATTTTAAGGTAAGGTACAACATGCATTCAACATAATACAACTATGTAATGCATATATACTTTATCTTAAAAGTAATATTTTTAACATTGAAAATATCATTCACTTAAGCATATATATAAGAAACCTTTTTCTTTTTCCTTCCAAAAATTAGTTTTTAGGCATGCAAATACAATTTACTCTCTATTTTTACCATTCCAAGGTAAGATTAATTATAACTAAAAGTTGTTGCTTGAAATGAAGTTAAAAAATTACTAACTCAGTTATATGTGTAAAGTTTGGCATCTGATTGAAAATAGAGACCAAACGGAAAGATAATAACGCCTGCATGCAATGCAATGAGACACAATTCAGGCTACCTGTGGGCAGGATCCGTGCATGGCACAGTAAAATGTTGACTAATTTTCAAATAATGTCGTATTCACTTATTCCAAGGTAAAAGGTTGGAAATGGCACAACCATATCTTGAAGAATCTCATGCATTCTCTCTCTAACATTTTATTGGATCATGGTTTTGTTTTGTGCTACAGCTAGTAATTAAGACCAAATAGGACCAAGTGAGACCTAGCTAGCTAAAAGGAGAGGAATGGACAAAAACCTACATTAACCCTACATAAACTAAGATAGTACAAAAAACTAAGAGAATAACCCAAATTATTCTTTTGCAATCAATAATTAGGCAAAACAAGAGAGTAAATTATTGTAGTACTTGTTTATAATTAACCTTTTGCATTAATTGGGTCATTGAACCCTCAATTTATTATGGAGTAGATATGTTAAAATTGATCATTAATGAAATTCAGTATTTTAAAAATATTTGCTTGGACCTACGTGGCAGAAGATATGCCTAGGCGTTTCCCTATTGCTCTTAATTATTTTTTGTTTGTTCTATAATTATATATAATATATAAGGTCAATTGTAAATGTTAAGATTGTAATTTATTGTATTTGTTTAGCTTAATTGTGGTATTGTGTCAAACTCTTAATTTTTTTATTAGTCAGTAATGAAATTGATAATAACATTTAAACTAGTGCATGAAATAACTTGCGAAAAAATATCGTGGATGCAAATTTTATTTTATTTTATTTTTATTGGATAAAATTGGTGTATTGAAAAATTGCATCCATAATTTTCTCGCAATTAGTTTCAGTTATTTTTTTCAAATGGTAAAATGACAAAAATGTCATTGACAAAATCCAAAATTTTTATGAGAAATGAGTTGCAACTCGGCATGAATGACATGTATGTCCAACTCCATCTCTCTCACGTGGCTCTCCTCATTCATGGCCAACTTAATTCTTTGTGGTCTTCAATAAATCTTACCCGCAAAACATCGAGGTGAGGGACAAAAACCTAAACCTAAACCTAGCTAAGCAAGTAGGCAATTGGTTAGGTAGGACGTTATCGTAACAAGTGGAGTTTAATTAACTTGAACTGATGATATATATATATATATATATATATATATATATAGAGAGAGAGAGAGAGAGAGAGAGAGAGATTGTAGTACGTAGGTTTGCGCATAGGGTACTTTATTGTGTATAAAGTCTTGTACTTTGTCAATTCAATTTAATGAATCAGATTTTACAGTTTTCATAACTTTGTTCCAATTGTTAGGTTTGCACTCCATTGAATTTTATCATCGATAAGCTAAGCTATATACCTTTTCCATTAATGTTAAGACTGTGTAAAGTTCTGTCTATTTCTACTAACTAGAATCATAAATCATATATACTTACTCCGTTCCAAAATATATTTATAAAATAAGAAATTTAAAAATAAAAAAAAATTGTTTTCCCAAATAGTAAATACACTAGTAGTAGTACTTATCCGTATATAAATTTAATTTGTCATATATAAATTTCAAGTAAACATAAATGACTTAGTTTCCTATACTATTCTTAAACATTAAATGTTACTCCATCCATCCCATAAAAATTGGTTTGGTTTGAATTTTTTAGTCAAACTGACCAATTTTGAAATTAAAAAGTCAGCATATTTATTTATATTCTTAAATTTATAAAAATTAGAGGTGATAATAAATTCGAGATAATTTCTTATAGTTATATTTTCTCCACTTATATTTATATATAAGAAAATAGTATAAATTTTAATTACAAAAATGGTCAATTTAATTAAAAAAAATCAAACTAAGCCAGTTTTTACAAGGACAGAGGGAGTATTAATTTTGTTTTAGTTTCATCTTTCTAATAAATTTATAAAAATAATATTGAGATTTAAACTTAATTTAATTAATTAAAAAAATATTAATTATTTTTCTGATTCAATGTGTTTTCTTTTAGGTCAATTAAAAAGTAAAGGAGAATTATCTAACCAACCAAATTTTATGTCACTAGCCACAACATCCAATCTCAGATCGCGTATTTCAACATCAAACCCTAACAATTCTATTTCAGGCCTCTTCAATTCATGGGGACAACCATTTCTCTCTCTCTCCCTCCCTTTGTGTTTGTGCTTGTGTGTATGTGTGTGTTTGACTGCTGCTTCAAACTTACATGAAGAGTCATGATATTACCACATATATAAATATAATAGCTCTTGGAATCTCAATCTGTTTAACATGCATGGTCCAAATGCATTTTAAGGGAACCTTTCTTCATATACTCATGTATTCCTCCAATGCCAAATATTTCACTTCAACAACAATGAAAGCATACACCTAGTTAATTAAGTAATTAATTTCCAGTAACACTACAAAATCTAAACGAACAACCGCGTGGTTCAACCAATATTCAGGGTTTGCAGTAGAGTCCTGCATCACAAACTGGTGTGTAGTTGGACTGGTTCCTCGTAAAAAGGAAAAAAAAAAGGCTAATCGAACTAGGTAGATATATAACAATGTGAATTGCAAGCCCCTTTGCATATTAATTCTCAAGGGGAAGGAGCTAAAAAAAACGTAACTGGCTAGCTAGGAGTTGAGTTATTCTTCATGGAAGCTAGCTATTGATATCTTCATACAGTTATGTATTCCTCCAATATGAAATGCAAAGTTACAAACTAGTCGAATTCGAATAATACATTCAGACAGTTTAAAAACTTGGTTCAACTCGAGTTCCTTTAACTTTTAATTAAACTCGAGTTCAGTAAACTAAAACTCAACTACTTTATAGAACTAATGAAATGTTTTCACTTCAACAACAATTAATTAAAGCATACCTAGTCAATTAACTTCTAGTAATATTCCAAAATCTAAACAAAAACCCGCATGGTTAATTAAACCAATATCCAGGGTTTGCAGTGCAGCCCTGCATCTAGACTTTTATGTGGCTGGACTGGTTCCTCGTTACAAAAAGATTAACAAAAAAACCTAATCAACTACATAGATATATAGCAATGTGAATTGCAAGCCACTTTGCATATTAATTCTTAAGTGGAAGGAACTCAATAAACTGGCTAGGAGTCAAGTTATTGTTCATGGAAGCCATTGATATCTCTGTGTCCTTCTCCTCACCGGATTCTTCGCTCCGAAGGGGGAACAGTTGGAGGGTTTGAGATTTCTCATAGCCTGCAGCTCCATCGTCATCGTTACCGACACTGAACAAGTGGTTGATATTCTGATCTCTTTTGGGTGGTGTTATAAAGAAGTTCAGATTTTGA
The DNA here is from genome assembly GCA_034770075.1 of Aralia elata. Classification (NCBI taxonomy): domain Eukaryota; kingdom Viridiplantae; phylum Streptophyta; class Magnoliopsida; order Apiales; family Araliaceae; genus Aralia; species Aralia elata. The sequence goes on from CM068378.1 coordinate 78,840,460, forward strand.
GCCTTTATGAGCTTGGGGTCCATTGTTCTTCTTACTGGGGTAATGTAGTTTATGTGGTTGCTGTGAGGTGAACAAGACAATTGCATCATTTGCCACGTGGCATTCCTTTCTGCCAAGGTCCTTCTATGTTGTAATTCTCCGTCATCGAACTGTATCCATCCATCTGATACTGCTGCTGCTGTTTTTGCTGCTCTGTGTAGTGAAACAGTTTTCTGAAAAACATTTATTGCATGCATAAGTATATTTATATATATTTACCAAACTTTACTCAATCAAAAATATTTTACTGCAATAATTTAATTACTTTGTGAACTCCACATTGTTCCTCTTGTGTTCATTAATTAATCACTAAAATACTACAATTTGTGGCAACTTAATTGCTCAAGAGTGTGTGTGTGTGTATATATATATATATTTATTTATTTATCAAATGTGAGCCATAAAACATAGACTTATTTACACCATTATAATAATTATGCTCCATACCATAAATATATGAAAGTTCACATATTTTTATATTATATTTTTACTTTTACAAGCTCAATCTATATATTTTATGTGGAAGTTAAAACGGATATGAAAGTTAAAACAAATTGATGTTCTTTATTAGGGATTTACTTGGTCAAAAACAAGTTAAAGCCAAACCCAATGCAATTAAATTGTAATGCAAAAGTTTATCTAACAATATATAGCCATGATTTCCCAATTTGCATTAGGGTCAGGGTTATCTTTCTGAATAAGAATATGTCAGATTCTACGGAATAAATCATTATTACTCCATAAATACTGGCAGTATAAGCATATAAGAAAGTTAATACAAAATGGTGCACTTTATTGATATTTAGCAGAAGTTTATCCAAAGTTGACCTAAAATAATATATGGCCGTGATTTCCCAATTTTCATTAGGGTTAGGGTTGTCTTTTCTGAATAAGGGCATGCAAGATTCTACAGAATAAATTTACTAGACTAATGGCAGCATAGGTATATAAGATAGATAATACAAAATGATGTACTTCATTATATAGGATTATAAGGTCAGAAACAAGTTAAAGCCCACCCAATTAATGCACTTAAATTGTAATGCAGAGCTTATCTGAATTCTAAATCAGAATATATAGCCCATTATTTTCATTAGGGTTAGGGTTGTCTTTTCTGAGCCAAGGACATGGCAGATTTCTACAGAATATCATGGACCAACATCACTTATTCAAAGGAGATTGATGACTATGCACAAGACCCAAAAACCCTAGCTAGCTTTGTTTCATAACAATTAACAACAGCCCCCGACAGAAAGGAAGGAATGCAGCTTTCTAAAAACCCTTTTCATTTCCCAACAAACAAAGCTTTTCTTGTCTTGCTTTCTTAATCATAAACACCTAGTTAATACTTGCATGAAATTGTAATCATAACCACATTATTACCTGATTATTTTGTTCTAATTGTTTTTTAGATATGAGTGATACAAAACCAACATTATAGAATGCGTTCCAAATTATAAGATCAAAGTCAATTTGATATATTTTTTAACTTGAAATGAATAAGAATGTTTATTAAAAATAACAAAACAATAAATTTTATAATATGTAGTATGTTTTAGACAATTTAAGAATATATCTTAAATTGACTTCAAACGGTCAATAATTAATAATCTTATACTATGGAACAAAAAGAGTATTTTTTTTATTATCATGATTTGAAAAAGAGTGCTGAGTGTGTGGATGGAGATTAATTAAAGAGAAAAGGAAGGAGGTGAAAATAAACCTGTGCAAGTGTATTAGTGCAGTTTGTAGGGGGTGGCCTGTTCTTGGTCTGACTCTGCTCAGCTTCAAAACCTGTCCTATTTGCCCCTGTATACATGGACAAAAAGTAAAACAAAAAGAATACAACTTTACATCTCAAAGAACAAATGGAACGGAAAAAAAGCATTACAAATCAAAAGACAAATTGAATCGAAAACAAAAGCACATATCCACATTTACATCTCCTGTCCCTATCTCCCTCTATTTCTCCATTTCTCTTTCTCACATGCATTAATTATCTTTTACCAAACAAAAATAAGTAAAAAAGAATTACATAATTTTAATTAATTTACTCAATCTTTAATTGATTAATTTGCCTTACCTGATTCTTTCCTTTCAATATCCTCCATGTCAAGCTGTTGTTGTTGTTGCTGCTGCTGCTCGTCTGGAGCTGATTCGAGTTGGCGACGGCGTTTTTGGCGTTCTCTAGCCTTGTGATTTTGAAACCAGTAAAACACATTCTTGCCTTCTATCTTGCCGTAGCGGCGGAGTTGTGCGGTGATTTGTTGAATTTCTTCGGTGGAAGGGGTTCGAGTACCTCGTCGATAAAGTTCTTCTAGGGTTTGGAGCTGCTCTGGGGTTGGATTCCAGCGGGAGCTTACAATGACTTGTTGTGTACTGAATTCTCTCTTACTTTGCTCCGTCATAGTTGCTGAAAAAATATATATCAACAAAAAGCCCCATCTAGAAGATTTGAGTTTAAAAAAGACTTCTACAAATCCTATATTATAAAACAAATTTATAACACAACATTCCTGTCTCATCCGCTGTACATATGCAGTATTGATATTAAATAATCTTTATCCGTTTACAAATTTAACTGTAAATAAAGAATGAAGAACACTCGGTAAAAATATATAGGTTGGGACAGCAAATGAACCAGTAGTTGAGAGAGAAGATGACTCAAAAGAAAGAGATGGAGTTTGCTACCCTCAATTTCAAAATTGGTCGACGTACGTATATATATCACAGAAGTTGCATACCATTCCTTTGTCATTTGCCCTTATAACTTTGTATGTGTTGTATAAATGTTAACGTTTTCTGATAAACTTTGACAAAAGCGTGATGAGTTTTGAACTTCAAATTAAGTAATCGAATCAGAAAGAAACATACCCATATGATGATTAAATGCATGGAGGTCAGTTCCGTGGATACGGCTTAAACAAGATGATCCAGTAGTATTTCTCCCATTGTTGGTACCAGTAGCATTACCAGACGGCCTCGGAATCAATGGCCGGAGCTTGCGTCCACTGAATGAGTCTGGCAAGTTGAACTCAGCCCCTTCATTATACCCCATCATCCACATTCTTCAGTTTTGTGAGACAAAAAGTAGAGAAAAGAAGAAAAGAGGTGTTGTTTAGTTTCAAAAGTAGTAGTAGTACTGTATATATAACAAACAAGAACAATAGTACGATGTCTGCTTGTCTGTTGAGTAGAAGAAATTAAGGTATTTGAATGAACGATATATGTATATATATATGTATATATATATATATATATATATATATATATATATATATAGTACTAGTCCCTCTCTTTTTTTTCCTTTTTCTTTTTCAAATGGGGAAGAAAAAGGGTTCAACACTATGTTAATGGTAAAGAAAGAGAAATTTCGGTTCAAATTGAGTGTTTTTTTGAACTACTAATAATAATATTGGGTATATATGAGAGATAGAGATTGAACAGTAGATGGAGAAACAGAAAGAGAGACAGGGTTAAGATGATGTGTTGGTTTAAATTGAAACAAAGTGAGCTGAAAATACATGAGGAGGTTGACTGGGGGGAGAAATATATAGAGAGAGAGGGGGAAAAAGCAAAAGAGGAGAGAGAAAGAGGGGCGTGGAAGGAAAGAAGGCGTGGAATTCTGGGAGGGGGAGAAGGGGAGTTATTGGGAGGAGGGAATTGAAAAACGACGTGACGATGATGAGGGTTATCATAAGCCTCATCACTCTTTCATTTATTGTTCGGCTTCCTGTCCAGCACCTTTCACACTTATTCTCAATCCTAACTGCCCCTCTCCCTTCCCAATTCTTTTCCTTTTCCCTCTCTCCTCTTTCTCTCTTGTAAATAATTTAGTACTTGAGTCATGGTACTTACTATAATTTTTTTGTTCTTGAATTATAATTACGAAATATATTAATATATTAATTGAATATAATTATAAAGGTAATTCATCATATTACTCATAATTATATTAATCTCACACCAATATCTCATATTACAAATGTGAGATTTGTCTCCCATATAACAACATTATATTTGAGTTCATAACATATCACCACGCTTCTATTCCGACATTCGTCGACTTTCACTCTAAGTAGCTTCCTATGGCAATAGTACGCCCTTTTCTCATGGGACGATTGCACTTTGTGCAATCAGGTAGACCATCTCATGAGTAGTCCTTTCTGCTTAATTAATTAATCAATGGTTCACAGAATGCACTTCTCTCATACCAAATGTAACGAATATAGTAATGAAATATCTCATTCTAAAAAGCTTGCTATCAATGTAATTAATAATAAAAAAAATTGATACACAGTAACAAAATATATCATTTTACCTAGTACATACTCTCAACCAAAAAATTTTATTTACAAAATTTGTAAAATTTTATTTTTATATTTTATTTCAAAAATAAAATTATAGACAAGCCTTTAGTATACTATCATTGGATACTGTTGAGAATCTTGAGATATAAAATTTCACATCAACCAATTTAAGCCTTAGCCCTTAATTAAGTCTCAACAAACTTTCTTTATAAAATTATCTAGAAGAAATTTTCGTTTTCATCCATTTCCTTCGTATTAAAATTCACAAAAAGATCCTTAATCTCACTCTACATTAGTAATGGATACTCTACTCATTATTAATTAATTTTGAGTTAAATACTTTAACAAAGTACATGAGCACAGTACCATTTATCCATATACAAATCCCAAAGGTTCACATGTTTCACATTAAGAGAGGCATGTTGAGATTTAGGACTTGTTCGATTACTAGCGTTTACGGCGGTAGGTGTTTATAGCGTTTGGACTTTCAAACGCACTGCACCAATTTTGGTGCATTGCGTTTGAAGCCCAAACGCTGTGTTTGAAAGTGAAATAAGGTGCCTTTAAAATAAGTTACTACTAAACGAATAAGATTTTAAAGTACGTTTGAACTTCTAAATGCTTTAAACGCACCAAATACTGCAAACTCTTTTCATGATATTTTTTGGATAAAACCAAGATCCTATATGCTTGGAGCACGGAGTTAGATTTACAAAAAGGACTTATATTTTATAAAATGAACTCAAATTTAACATACAAGGCATTAATAAACTCTCTTTCTCAAAATAAATTAAATAATGAGAATTGAGAGGAGTTTATTCTAATTATTAAATACTAGATATATTTTGTCAAAATATTTATTGTAAGACAACTTATATACTATAGACATACGGAATCAATTCAAAATACCTTTACTACTCTCAAATATAAAGTTCATAGGCCCTAATAACCTAATTGTATCTTCCTCTCTCTCTCTGTGTATCAGTGTATGTATACAAGCATATATATATATATATGAACATATTATGATTGTCCTTTTGGGTTGACACATGATGGAAGGATATATAACACCTTTACGTGCAATAACAGTTAGTGTGTCCAACCATTTGGAATCTTCCCTGCTCTCTTCCTTAATTCACCTTGAGCTGTCTTTGTGTGGGAGATAGCTCTGCATGTCTCCATGTCCACATTCACCTCCATTCCTTTACATTTCTCCAACACTTATTAGCTTGCAAGTCCAGGCCCACTCTATACATAAAAATCATATATTATATATATACATATATATATATACACACACACACATGTATGTATATATATTGTCATAATTATGGAATAATGCTATATATATTATATATATACAAGTGTATATACTGCTTTGAGTTTAGTGTAGCTTTTGTCCCTTTTGAATCTCATCCATCACTGTTTAACCATTTATAGTTTCGATTTGTAGGGCTTTATGGTCGACTTTGGTGTTAAATATGTGCATTTTCAGGCAGTCCTATACCTAGCATTAGGATATTTGTATATATATGTTATTTAACCTATTCTACTTGCAAGTTTATAGAATCTAATGGCTACAAGGGGATATATATTTCTCTTTTCTCCAATTTCACAATTCTATAAAAAAATATTTATTAATAATAATAGTAACGTTAGTAGTTGCCCAAAATAAATTTTCATTTTATCTAATTCAAAATATATGATCAATATTGAATTTTTAAAAAGTTAATATGTACAAGTTATTTAACTTATTCTACTTGCAATTTTTGTAGAATCTAATGCTACAAGAGTGTGTGTGTGTGTGTGTATATATATATATATATATATTCTCTTTCTTTCAGTGTCACAATTTTATATAAATAAAAAAATTCTAGTAGTTGCCAAAATAAATTTACATTTCATCTCATTCAAAATATACGATCAATATTAAATTTCTAAAAAGTTAATTTGAGATATATTTTTAAATTAAAAATTGATATGAGTTATTGTAGTTTTTAATTATTTAAATCGTACAACTAGTTATAAGATTTATTATTATAAAAAATTAAATAAATTACATTAATTTTGAACTTAAAAATATTTAAAATTAACTTTAAAAATTTAAATTTTCTTCTATATTTTGAAATTTAGTGAGCATAAAACTAGGAAGAAATTCACAGAAAATCCAAGCATATATTTTGAGGACAACAAGTGATATGTCAACTCAAGCAGCTAATGAGTCATGTGAAAAGTCAGTACAGCATCACAACGAGGTCTACCATTAAACTGTCCAGGTTTTAGCTGTACCATACTCCATATGTTCCAAGACACAATTTTTTATTTCAAAAAACATTAAACAATCTCAATTCGTTCGATGATAATAAAATATAAATTTGATTTTTCTTCAATATTTTCAAATAATTTCCTCTCACATAAAATTGTGACTCATATCGTTTCATATAAGAGATAATCATATGAAAATATTAAAAATACATGTGAAAATAATACATATTATCTTATAAATAACCTGATGAGCTAAAATTTTGTATTATCATAACTTTATTAAAAATTATACGATAACTATTAAACAAAACATTTGATACATGTAGGTCGTAAATATATAAAAAAATTATGAAAAATAATCTATATTGACTAATTTCATGAAGAATTTGGATTGTGACTATTTAGACTTGATAAATGGGCGGGTCAAGTCTAAATGAGTCGGGCTATAGATGGATCGGGCCAAAATGGCCTAGGTTTTTGTGAGTTTAAAATAAGAGGTTCGTGACCCAAGGAGTGACGGGCCAGGTGGCCTGCGGAGTGCGGACTTTTTCATTTTTTTTGTTTTGCGTTAACCTTCTTCTCCATTCAATCAATTTAATTTATTATTCACAAACTTAATTATATGTACAATTTAAACCAACACAATATATGTACAAAATAAAATAATCCTATAAGCAACAATAGTTATATCATTCGAAATGTTATAATTTCGACAAATTTATAAGTTAAAACTATTGCATTGCGCTAAAAAAAATTAAAGTGGGTTGTTAAGTTTTTTTTTTTTTTAATTATTTCTTTAATGGATGGGTTACTCATGTTATGAGGGAAAAAAAGAATAAGTGGACTACTTGTAGAGTAATATCAAATTATCATTAGTATTATGGGATAAATCTTGAAAATATGAAGTGAAATGAATTTCATGGATGGATTGGGCTACTCATGGGCTAGGCCACAACGGGCCGGGCCAAATTTGGGCCGGGCAAATAGGCCCATCTTTTCTTGGGATGAAATATATAAGCCCAAAACTCAAGTTTTAGCAGTCGCGAACTTGGACTAATTTTACCAAGCGACTAACGTGATATTATAAGCGGTAAAATAATAATAATAATTTGTGAATTCCACTTTATTCTCACATATTAAATGGATGCACATATTGTTTCGCTATGAAATTTTCTGTGTTTTATCCAAAAAAAAACATATTTTGAATTTTTTTTATAGATTTGTAAAATTATAAAAACTCTCTTTTTGAAACAAAATTATATATATAGTATTTGTAGGGATCTCCTCTCGTATTCATGCAGTGGTACCAGGCAAATATTGGGCCAACCTGTATGGTTTGCTCCTCAAGGATCAGTTCAACCGTTGGGAAATTCAAAATCAAACCGTCGTAATATGCCATAAATATATGTATTTAATAACTAAAACCAACAACAAATGTACTTACAAGAAAAGCTATAAAATTCGAAATTAGGAGGAAAGTCCAACAATTTTTTGAAATTTTGAATATAAAGTATGTTTAAGGGTAAAAAGTTTCTAAATTTTAAATTCGAAATTATTTTAATCTTCCACTTCAACACTCCTTTAACCGTATATACGTAGGGACGTAAAATTAAAGCATGGCAAAATTTTGAAAACTTTTAAATTTTCATAGAATATGCGTCAACGAATTTATTATAATAACAAAAAAAATCATCAAATTTAATCACACTCGAAAATATATTTATATTTACACCATAATAATAGTGGTGCTCCCCAATTCTGAAAATTTATGGTCTTTTTTCTTTGTATTGTTGCATATTTTTGTATCTATAAAGTTATAAAGTTGGGATTGCTTAAGTAGATCAAAATTACTTCGTATTTGAGGTGATCTTTGGTTGGTTTTATCTTTAGATCGACTTTAAAAACATTTCTTTATCATATGTTCATTATAATATATCGAAGGGATAAATATAATAATCTAGAACGGCGATTGGAATAAAATTATTATTATTTTTATCAAAACAAATTGACCTTTTAAAATTTTAATTTGAATATCAGATAATTAGAGTATTTAATTAAAACAAGATAAGTGAGGATGCAGACAATCACACAGAGTTTTATCAGTTCACCAATATTACATAAAATCTAATATATGTTGCTATATCTAGTCCTCAAATTCATTTTTTAAAGGATTTAAGATTTTATTTTTATCTTTAACTAATAAACTTCTTCTATACAGTGGAGAAACTTTTTAAAAAAGTTTTACTGATTAACTTTAAACTTTACAATCTATTTCCTTGGACTTTAGCTCCCTATTTTTTCCTCCCTGTTGACCTCTTAACTCTAATCTTGAACAAAGGATCGCTCTTTTTCTTCACAAATAACTCTAAGATGCAGTAATCAAAACCCTTTTTGAAAATTAAAGTTTTGCGTAAAGTGATGTGCTTTTAAAATAGGCGGATTATGATCAATATCAGTTTAAATATAAAAGTTTAATTAACTTTAATATAATAGCACACGTATTGTTAAATATACTTTTAAGAGTAGATACTTGCAATATATATTTTTGATTACAAAAATTTAATCAATTAAGTGAATATCGAATACTTGAAATAAACAGATTAATAACAAATATAGAAATTTTACTGGTATAATTCAAGTTTATTGCTAGATACTTAATTTCCTCCGAGTCACTGGTCCTCACTCTTCTGTCTCTAACTGGGCAAAAAATGAATGCCACCCGAAGTGGAAGTTTGGACCGACAGACTCATGGTTGTGAGTTTCTTATAATTTTGCTCTTATTATAGATATTAGTATCCGGTAACACACGTAAATAATATACAGTAAAATTAAATTTTCATAAAATTTGGAGGACTATAAATATGAAAGATAAAAAAAATTAAATTAAAAAGAACAAAATAGAAATATATCTAAAGTTGTAGGGACAAAAGAGAAAGAAAAAAAAAGACAAATGTGACACAAAATTATTATTAATGCGCCATAGGCGCTTTATAATATAAAAGATTAGATATATTGCTAATCTTCTGGTATTTGTTTGATTAAAAAAATTCCTAGATTGGCACGTTAGGGTCCTAGGGAAAATCATGTAACAGCCAACAAATTAAGTTTAGCTTGTAATTCTATAAATAAAGCACATCTAGAGGGGGGTGAATAGGTGTAAATGTCAAAAGTGATCAAATAAGTGGTCAATTTTTGAGATTTTTCTGCTATAGGTTTTTAAATCGGGAACAGATAACCGTGTATGATTCCGTGTCTGTTTTAGTATATATTCCTTCGTTAGTTATAATCGGATAGGATACCCTGTCTGATTCAGTATCTGGATTAGTCATACCCTCAAAGCGTTGAGGTTAATCAAATTTTCAAAAATACAAAAACAAAATAGAGAAGAACATAACAGTAAATCACACAATGATTTTTACATGGTTCGGCCCCTTTCCACTAATTTTGGGGCCTAATCTATGTCCAATACCAATTGGGATTGGAGACATTTTTTATTAAACTTAATTCTCAAAGAATTACAGAAAACTCACTCCCTATCCCAAAGAAGCTCGATATATTCTGACTTGGACATCTCTGTCCCCTTGCACCTATGCAACATTTGCACCACTACAACTTCTCTCACCACTAAGACCTTAAAGTCTTCGTTTGTACACGACTAACTATTACAATACCACCCAAGCCAAGCTAAACTTGTGTTTGGTTAACAAGAGATGTGAATAAAGATTACATATGATTTATATAGAGAATAAAGATTTCCAGCTCTCAAGAATTAGGACCTATACAATCAATTGCTGGAGGGAGACCAAGTGAGCTCTCTCAAGAATTATATAGAATGATTTTCAGCTTTCAGTCGCCTACACACAATAGTCGAGCTTGAAAAAATATTAATAGAGCGGAGAGCAACGGCTAAAAAAATTAGTTGGCATTAAAGAGAAATTTCAGCGCCTTTGATATTTGAAACAACTATAATATATTCCAAACTAGTAAGTCAAGGATATGTAATCAACACAGACTTAATTTTAGGAACCAAAAAGATATTGATTGGAAGAATTGATAGAGTCCATTCTCTAATCAACTTTGAACAACTATAATCAGTTTCCAATTCAAATTTGAATAGATGTCATAGCTGAACCAAATTCCTTAAAAGACTCCTATATAAAAACTGATTTGACAACATATATAATAGAGAAAGATTTTCCAGCTATATAAAAGATTGGCTTGCTGATAAATCACATTGGACTAGGAAACTTTCATGCAATCCCATAAGTAGTTTCTATTGAACCATTATGTGATTTGGACTAGACTATAAATTATTATTAAATCATTATTAAAACAGCCCAACACAATCAATTCAGTCCATTAATTAACTTACATACACAAATATATTGTCATCATTGAAATTCCAAAATATATAAACCAATATTCTTCCCCTTTTTGATCATGACAATATAAAGCTCCCCCTAAATATATGACTCCCCCTAAGATTATGTATATTAATGAGCAATAAATGACTTGAACATACATACTGTCAATATAACCATTTTCATACCCAACATGAACATAATGTAAATAGAATTAAGCTAAACAAATTCCAAATTACCATAATTTGTATATTCCAGCATATCATTTCTTTCTCCCAAATATAAATATCTCTCCCCCTTTGTCATTATAAAAAAAATAAATGAAACCATGTATATTAATCATTAAACACAAGATAATTTCGTTATCTCTCTCCCTTTGTCATCAACAAAAATAATTCATATCAATTAAGCTAAATTTAGTTATCTCACCCCATTTGTCAACATTAAAAGAAAGACACTAGAGCAAGCTTAAAACAATCGCACATATAACAAGTAAACAAAATGATTATACCTTTATCATTTGTTACCTATATATCAACATTTTTTTTTACCAGTAGTAAACTTGATAGATGTGCTCCTTAGTGTAGCTTTAGATTTTGTATAAATCTCTTCGATAGCACTTTTTGTGGTCATTCCAATGTTGAGGTCTCCTATAATCAGATTTAGAGGGTGATTCTTCACAGTTCTGGATGGTCCAAGAAGTCTGACATTTGACATTTGCTCTTCTGGTTCATGTTCTGGTATGTCAATTTCTGCTTCTGAAAGTTCGTTTGATTTGTCTTCTGAAGAAAACGGGTCAGGCTGTTTGGAATCAGCTGTCTACATATTTGAGTTTTCTTCTGAACAGACGGGTCAGGGTGTCTGCTTTCATCTGTCTGTTTTTCAAGTTCATTTGCTTTAACTTCTTATGCAAATGAGTTAGGCTGTCTAGATTGAGCTGTCTGATTTCCACGTTCCAGATTGCTTTTTCCTATACAAATCCCATTCTCTTCTTTTGACAGATCATGGTTAAATTCATCAAAAATTATATGTACTGATTCCTCATCAAGAATTTATCACGATTGTCATGTGAATTAAATATGGAGCATTTAGCACAATAAAAACTTTTAAAAAAAATAATGTTATGAACCATTGTGTTACGAAATCCATAGAATTTTCATAATAATATATCTAATTAAAACTCTATTTGAAAAATAACATGAGGTACTTACAGATTCCACCAAATAATTTATAGGTAACTTACTCTCTCAAAGTAAAGTGTTATCTATCTCCTTTTTAACCTTGACATATCTACAAAACAAACAAATAGTTTCTACATTTTTGGTACCCAAATCTTCCTGGGTCCTTTTGGGTTAGTAACATATAAATCACATTTCTTTACCCAAATTTGTTTTATTCTAATTTTTATTATAATTATAATCAAAAATGACCTTTAAAACCACATTTTTTATAAGTAACAAACCGGTGAACAATAAAGTGACTTAAACATTGGTTTACTATTAATCATTCTAATATTAATCATTAGTTCTATTTTTTTCATATTTTTAATAGGATTATACCAAATCCCTTATTTATCAATGCTAGATCTTTGAGCACCCAACATTATATACAAATTCTCTTCTCCTTGTACAAATTTTGCAAGGTTCTTTTGCAAAGATATTATTTCTTCATTATTATTCATTATTATTAATGTTGCACCATTCATTATTTTTCCATCATTAAAAGCATATATGCATGAATCTCTCATTTTTAAATTTTCTCTTAAAATAACATTTTCATTTTTAAGATATTCATTTTCTTTTCTTTCTTCAATAAGTGACTCAACTTCATTTATTAGCTCATTTACGCAATTCTTAAAAAGCTGTTGATTTTCATTTTGTAAAGCAAGATAATCAGATGTAGATATTTCAAAAGTTTCATGAAAATTTGTTAGCTCAAGTTGATCATCATCTTCTAGTCCCATGAAACAGAGTTGGCAAATTTCTTCTTCTTGTTCTGTTTTGGACTTAGTTGAGCTACCTTTTTGATTCTTCCTTTGAACTAGTCTCTCGAGTTTTCTCGAGAGCATTTCAATTTCTTCATCAAAGTCTTCGTGATCACTTTCATTGTTTCTCTCGGCTTAGTGCCAACGTCCTTTTTATTAGTGCCTCATCTTCATCATCATACCTCTTGAGTTGATTTTCAAACTCTTCAAGTTCACCAAAGAGGGTGAGAGTCTCCATAGTGCTAATTGTTGGTGAGTCTTGGAGAGTGGTAACTTTTGTAGTAAATCTTTTTGGCATGAACGTCAATAGCTTTCTATTAATTTTCTTTTGATCAATTATTCTCCTTAGCATGTTGAGAGAGTTCATTAGTGTGAGGAACCTTGCTTGAGCTTCATTAATTGTTTCATCCTTTTCTAACTCGAATAGCTCATAGTCTTGCATTAGCATACTCAACTTCACCTCCTTGACTCTGAAAGTTCCTTCGTGGCTTGTCAAGATGGTATCCCAGATTTCTTTTGTGGTGTTACATGCTGAAACTTTATCAATTTCAGCTTGGACCATTCCGCTTAGCAAGGTGTTCATGGCTCTTGCATCGTAAGAAAACATGTAGCTTTCGTTTGCATCCATCTCCATGAAAGCCTTTGGTTTGCTATCATCATGCCTAGGAATAACAGGTCCATTTTCAATAACCCACCATTCCCATGGATCCTTCTTGAGGGAGATCTTCATTTTGAATTTTCAAAAATTAAAATTCTCAATGCCAAGCAACAATTGTGGCCTGCTAGTAGACCGCACTTCTTGAAAATTAAGGTGTGTCATAGAATCTTGCCTTATGATCTGTAAATACCAATATTAGTAGAGCCAAGCTCTGATACCAAATGTAATTTTGTAAATAAGCACACCTAGAGGGGGGTGAATAGGTGTAAATGCCAAAAGTGATCAATAGTGGTCAATTTTTGAGTTTTTCTGCTATAGGTTTAAATCGAACAGGTAACCCCGTCTGATTCCGTGTCTGTTTTAGTATATATTCTTCATTAGTTATAATCGGACAGGATACCCTATCTGATTTAGTATCTGGATTAGTATATCTTGAAGCGTGAGCAGAACCAAATTTCCAAAAATACAAAAACAGAATAGAGAAGAACATAACAGTAAATCACACCAAGATTTTTACGTGATTCGATCTCTATCTACTAATCTATTGGCCTAATCTACGTCCAATACCAATTGGTATTGGAGACACTTTTTATTAAACTTAATTCTCAAAGAATTATAGAAAACTTCTTATCCAAAGAAGCTCGATTATGACTTGGACACCTCTGTCTCCTTGCACCTTTACAACTTTTGTACCACTGTAACTTCTCTCACCACTGAGAACTTGAGGCTTCCTTTGTATAGACTAACTATTATAAGACCACCCAAGCTAAGTTAGACTTGTGTTTGGTTTACAAGATATGTGAATAAAAGACTACAAATGATTTATATAGATAATAAAGATTTTCAGCTCTCAAGAATTAAGACATATACAATCAATTGCTGGAGGGAGACTAAGTGAGCTCTCTAAAGAATTATATAGAATGATTTTCAGCTTTCAGTCGCCTACACATAATAGCTAAGCTTAAAGAATATTAATAGAGCGGAGAGCAACGACTAGTTAGCATTAAAGAGAAATTTAGCACCTTTGATATTTGCAACAACTATAATATATTCCAAAATAGTAAGTCAAAGATATGCAACCAATACAGACTTAATTTTAGGAACCAAAAAGATATTGATTGGAAGAATTGATAGAGTCCATTCTTTATTTAACTTTGAACAACTATAATCAGTTTCCAATTCAAATTTAAATAGATATCATAGCTGAACCAAATTCCTTAAAAAACTCCTATATAAAAACCGATTTGACAACATATATATTAGAA